>JASVEL010010025.1:0-318661 GCA_032618575.1 Nicotiana noctiflora
GAGCCTTGGAAGCGCATACATACACTCACAGAGAAAGCTTAGGACATTCGAAATCTGGAAAACCACACAGACACACAAAGAGAGATAGACTTACTGGAAAAAACAGAAACACTGTTTGTTTGGAGTTTTATGCTCTTGATCTTCGAGTGTCTTGAGAATCAGAAAGATTTTGTCTCATTACTTCTAGTTCTTTCTGTTTTCTGTTGGTAATTGTGTTGGGATTTGTCGGGTTCATATTTGGGATAATTTGGAGCTTGTTTCGGCTATTCTAATTGTTCCATTGCTGCTGGAGTTTGGCTGTGGATTTTTAAATCTGGTTTACTGTTGGTATACTGTCATACTGTTGTTGTTGTCACCTTACTCCTCTTTGGTCTCCTTTCTAGGTACCATTTATGAATTCAACTTTGATGTAATTGTGAATTGGAGTTGACATAGAGATGTTTCCACCGGATCCATATGCTGAAATGTATTCTGTTAGCATAGCTAGTAGTGAATTAGTTTTTTTTTGTAGCTATTTGATTAACCTTTATTGATATTACATGAACAACAAGCATATAGACTGTATAATTAGGACTGTTGTTAATAATTTGAACTGTTTGAAATACCAATTCAAATTGGATCGTTAAACTCATTAGATTTTTCTTTCTTCTGATTTTATAGGCTTCATTTGTTTAGTAAGGTTGACTCATTTTAGTGTAGAACTCATGATGTATTTCAAGCATAGGTATGCAAAATCAGAAACTCGAATGCTGATGATTAGTTTATAAATTGGTAGATAAATGTTCATTGTCGTATTAATTCATAATTGTTTAGGTATAACTAATAATTTGTTTTAATTGAGTCAATTGAATACAACCAGATTGTGTAATTCTTCAGATTTGATTCTAGGTTGATAATAACAATAATGAATCGCCTTTGTCAGTATAGTAACACTAATTCACTAGGATCATTAATATCCTCATAGTTTAAAAATTTCACTAGTAAATGTGCTAATTGGAATCATGTGCGGTTAACTCAAATAAATTTTGACGGGTTTTACCTATATTTGCAAAGTTCCTTAATAAGCCTTTTAAACTAGTGGTCGAATTTTTCTTTGGACCCAAATCCTTCTCAAATAATTCTACACAAGTTTAATTTTGTTTGACTTTGATTCATGTAATTAATTAGGACTTCTCTTCATTTTAGACACAAATAACTAGAAAACCATAGCCGTTTTAGGATCTCATTTACTTAAAATATGAGACAAACCTCACTCAGTTAATCTTAACTCTTTAAAAATCAAGGTGTGCCATTAGTTGAATTTTTATAGTTCTCGCAAAGTTGAAAGTGCGTAGTTGCTTTTGGCGCGCTATTTTAAAAATTAATTTTCTAAACTCGGGTGCATATTTTATGTGATTCAAATCTCAACGATATTAAAATATGTCAAAATCACGGGTATAATTTATGTGACGTGACTCGAGACGTGTTTTAATAACGTTGCGATCATTCTTAAAATTAGATAAAAGCGGTTGATAGGTTTAAATTGCATTATGATGTGAACATGTATAAAATCAGGAATTTTTAGCCATTTATAATAATTGAAGCGACCATGCTAGAACCACGGGATTCGGGGGTGCCTATCACCTTCCCTCGGGTCAACAGAATTCCTTACATAGAATTTCTGGTTCGCAGACTTCATTTGGAAAGTCGAAATTTCCTCGATTCGGGATTTAAATAAGTCGGTGACTTGGGACACCATAATTTATTCCAAGTGGCGACTCTGAATTAAAATAGAATAATCCCATTTCGAATATTGTCACTTAAATTGGAAAAACTCCCTTACGCTTCTACCCCCGGGTAGTAGGCGCGCCAAAAGGAGGTGTGACAGCTATGTGTCCGGACTGCGCATGCAAATCAAGACAATATAAAATGTGATTTTCAAGGCCTCGGAAGCATGTAGCAGATGAGGAAAATAGGTGATGACCCTTTGGTCTGTCATATCCTCCACCTCTAAAACAACCGTTCGTCCTCGAATGGACTAAAGAAGTAAGTATCTTAGTCGGGGAACAAATGTGGATAATGGCTCTGGAGGGACTCATCCAGCCCAAACGCAATATAATCATAACATTCGATGCGGCGTGCAGCCCTACCCGCACTCAATCATAACATACGTTGTGACGTGCAGCTCGATCCATACTTAATCATAACATTTGCTGCGGTGTGCAGCCCGATCCGTACTCAATCATAACATTCACTGCAACGTGCAGCCTGATCCATACTCAGTCCACAGTATGCATATGAGTCACGTACTAATTCAATTAATTTCCCAGTTTCCAATTTGTTAAGAAGAATATAATTTAGATATTTAACTTTAGGAAAATGACTTAGCATTTCATTACGGTGATTAAGCACAAGACAGAGATTAGTGATTATACGGGGCATGTTATAATAATGATATTCATCCTCTAAGGATGCTACAGATCGGCACAAGCCCCCAGACACGACAATAAGCCCATATATATTCAACACGGGGTGCATATCAATCACTAATATATAAACATTCTTGTTCGGGATAGACCAAGTCACAATCCCCCCTCATAAACAATCCTGCACCTGCCATGGGATGTGAGTCACGCCCTTCATAGGAGACACCGTGATCTTACCCACTCACCAACCATGAAATCTACATCCCGGGCCTTTCGGTCTGCATAACTCTTCTACCTAGACTGAGCCGGACGCAGCCTCTTGAGTGAATAGGAGACTGCTACTAGAATAAAATGCACTGACTTGGTCAGCCTATCAACCATGACTCAAATAGTATCAAACTTCTTCTGAGTCAACGGAAGTCCAGTAACGAAATCCATTAAAATCCGCTCCCACTTCCACCAGGGAAGCTCAATTCTCTGAAACACACCACCAGGCCTCTGATTTTCCTATTTGTCCTTTTTCATCATACGCCACCAATAATGTTGCCGCAAGTCCTGATACATCTTCGTGGTGCCCGTGTGAATAGAATACTGAGAACTATGGCCCTCCGCTAAGATCAACTCTCGAATCCCATCAATATTGGGCACGCAAACTCGCCCCGGCAATCTCAACATCCCGTCATCATTATAGGTTACCTTCATAGAACTTCCCCGCTACACCCTGTCTCTCAGGACACACAAATGGGGATCAGCAAACTGCTATTCACGGATACGCTCCTATAGAGAAGAACGAGCAACCATGCAAGCCAACACTCTGCTAGGCTCAGTAATATCTAATCTCATAAATCAGTTGGTTAAGGCCTGAACATCTAAGCAAGCGGTATCTGGCTGAGCGGAATGGAAGCAAGACTACCCATGCTGGCAGACTTTCCACTCAATGCATCAGCCACCATATTGGCCTTACCTGGGTGATATAAGATAGTAACGTCAAAATCTTTTAGCAACTCTAGCCATCTCCCTTGCTGCACATTTAACTGCATCCACTTGAACAAGTACTAAAGACTCTTGTGATCCGTGTATACCTCACACGCCACACCATATAAATAATCCCTCCAAAATTTTCAAGGCGTGAACAACCGCTAACTCTAGGTCATGAACCAGATAATTCTTCTCATGGATTTTTAACTGCCAAGAAGCATAGGCAATGAACTTCCCATCCTGCATCAACACTGCACCAAGCCCATTACGGGAAGCATAACAATAGACTGTATAGGGTTCCAAACCTGTGGGCAAAACCCATAATAGTGCTGTGGTCAAGGCTGTCTTGAGCTTTTAAAAGCTCACCTCACATTCATCTACCCATTCGAACTAGTCATCTTTCTGGGTCAGTCTGGTCATCGGGGTTGCAATAGATGAAAATCCCTCCATAAATCTCCAATAATAATCTGTTAATCCTAAGAAACTCCGGATCTTGATGGCTGATGTTAGTCTAGGCCAGTCCTTGACTGCCTCCATCTTCCTTGGATCAACCTGTATACATTCCTCCGTTACAACATGACCCATGAATGCAATGGTACTTAACCAGAACTTACACTTAGGAAATATTTGCATATAGCTGACTATTTTTCAGAGTCTGGAGAGCTACTCTAAGATGCTGCGCATACTCCTTCTGACTGCGGGAGTATATCAATACGTCATCAATAAATACTATCACGAACAAGTCTAAATAAGGCATGAACACCTCATACGTATGCACGTGACCATGACTCTAGCCATAAAAGTTGTCCCTAATTCACAACATTGCCAATTAACCATGTGTTATCAAATACCATATTCCAAAACTCCCACTTTACTCATAATGAGGCATGGAGACCCCATGATTACTTTCCCGAATTAATGAGTCATATTTATCCTCACATGGGTGCTCATCTCAAGGGTTAAAACTCAACGGTTACAAAGCCGAAATGGCTAAATATGAATAGAAACTATACAAGAATTGTTAAATAATCCTAACAGACATGGCTCAAATTTAGGATATAGTACAAGATTTTTATTTTCAAAAAGGGAAAATTTAAAAAAAAAAATTCTCACCACCAGGACCTTGTCCTCATGTAATATCCACCACAGTTTGTATGGAGGACCTCATCCTCAATTCTGAATCAAAAGTACTTGCACATTGTCCCACCTCAAAATTTTCATTTCTTCTCTTTCTTCTTTTCAATAATTGTTCGTCAAAGAAACTCACGACACAAAATGAACCCTCATGCCGATATGGTATATATTTAACAATTGAAATTAATTATTCCAGGAACTACAACAACTCCCATTTTAGTAAGTAATATAAAGTCACTTTTAGCCTCATAAATATTCTTAGTGACCAAGACATAATAATAGGGATAGTTATCTCTATATAATTGCACAACGTGAGTATTCTCATAAGTAGAATTGATGGTTGCGAAACTCACTCATGAGTGGGGCATGTTAAAAGGACTCACCTAAAGTTTTCAAAAAAAAAACCAAATCAACTTAAGGAAAAATATCCTTTTTATAACAATCAAAATTATACATGTGATGACACCATCTGTTGTAGTGACCTCAGTCATACAATAAAAAATTATATCAATGGTTGGGTCTCCACCTCTAGGATTCTCACCTCCACCTTTAACATCCTGATCTCTGCCTCTGGCTGGTCATGTAAGATAAGAATTGACTGCAATGGAGCACGTAGCATGAGTGCTTTCCTAAAATTACATTTCTCCAAAATTCCACATTCACAATAATTCCTTTAAGGCTCAGTTATCTTATTGCACATGACGATATATTCGGACACTGTCATGGTGACCTAATACAACCGTTCAGATTGCATATACTATATATTGCAGAGAATTTGGGAGGTGACTTCTTCAGAAAATTTTCTTAAAATAGAGTCGAGTAGGTAGTGTTGCGTTGGCCGGCGTAACCTCTTCATTGGCTTGTCACAAACATTGATGGCCAATTTCCTCTTTTGTTATATTGGCTTAACACTGCTGAACTACTCTATTTACTCATATACTCTTCACTATTCTCTAGGGGCGATTCTTACCCCCTGCAAAGAACCAACCTTAGATATGTATAAATTATTTTGGGGACCTTTCCATACCATATATATACATTCCAATAATTCACAATATTTGTACTTCACAACTCTAATAAATCAACCCGATGTCAAGGTCCATTGAAACCCCACACGATTCATTAGGTGATCTCCTGATACAATTGCAGCTTCCGTTGGAACCACAACTCCGTAGTAAATACATTATCTTCCCACCACTTCTATTTACCATCCGAAACAGAGTAGAATCAACCCCATCGCTTTTGACTATTCCCATGTTCTGTAATACCTCATAGCGACGGTCAAGCACAACCCCGTGGGTTCTCAAAATATGCACCGCTTAAGGTGGTAGCGAAGAGTTTGGTGAAACCCATCCAACCTCCACAAAACTTCTGAAGGCGTAGTTGATCTATCACCAGCCTGTGCCATAGTTCGGCTGAAGAAGCGGTACGTGACTTTGCCATTCGTGGGAAGACAAGAGTAGAAATTCAATTTAACATTTGAAGAAAAATTCGCACGATATGAAAGAACAAAAGAGAGATTTTTCCTAACTCAATAGACTTTGAGGAAAAAGTACATACGTCTCCATACCTACCCCTCTGACCCTACTAATTTTGTTCCTGAGTGTGAGACCTATGTAACATAGTGCTCTGATACCAACTTGACACGACGCGGATTTCCCACTATCGGGATCGTGATGGCGCCTACTCATGGCAGCTAGGCAAACCAATTTACTCACTATCTTTCCATTAACACAATCATCCTGTGGTCAATTTAATAATAATAATAATAATAATAATAATAATAATAATAATAATATTAATAATAATAATAATAATAATAATAATAATAATAATAATAATAATAATAATAATAATAATAACGTTAACTGTGGAAGTCTACTTCATAAATCTGAATATAAGTGTGAAATACTCAACATAAATCCTCTACCCAAGATGTGGGTCACAAACTCACGAATTGCTTAAAATAACTACACATAATGGTCTGAAAGAAATATAACAATTGTCTGCCTCGAAACAATGAGACTACATTATAAATGAAAATTATAGAAGAGATGTCGGGCCTGCGGACGCCTGCAAGCTACCTGAGTCTCGATAGTATGACAATTCTGCTAGTGAATTACTGTTGTTGCTACTGCTCAAAGCCTGTACCTGTGCAAAAATGCACAGAAGTGTAGTATCAGCACAACTGACCCCATGTGCTGGTAAGTGTCCGGCCTATCCCGGCGAAGTAGTGACAAGCCTAGGACCAGACACTCACGTAAACCTGTGCAGTTCAATATACATACGTACCATAAAACAATAGAAATACTAATTAAATAATTAAAAGGGAGGGAACATGCTGTGGGAAGCACAATTAAATATACATAATTCATCAGTGAAGTAGAAATAGAGTGCAACAATAATTATCACAAAATAAGAAATTTAATAGTTGCACGGCATCACCCTTCGTGCTTTTACTCTCATCCTCACTAAATAATCAAATACAAGTGCACGGCATCACCCTTCGTGCTTTTACTCTCATCCTCACCAAATAATCAAATAAAAGTGCACGGCATCACCCTTCGTGCTTTTACTCTCATCCTCACATTCATGGCACGCCATGATCCTTCATGGATGATTTAATTAACAATGGAACAGAATATTCCTTTGTGCATAAATAGTAAAACATGGCACAGAATAATCCTTCATGCATAAATAGTAAAACATGGCACATAATGATCCTTCGTGCGAATATAATTAAAAATGGCACGGCATCACCCTTTGTGCTTCATCACTCTTCCTCACAAAAATAATAATCACAATCAACGGGTACGAAGAATGAAATAAACAACAAGTACCAACCCGACAAGGGAGTAACAACAGTCATAACAATATCTCGACAAGGGAACAATAACAACAACACAACAAGGTCTCGGCAAGGGAACATTACACAACCTTCAAAACCCGGCAAGGGCTCAATAATATAACTTAGGAAATTTTCACATTAGCTCACAACATGTATCAAAGAATGACTCACGGTCATGCTAGACTGCGGTGTATAGATGCTCGTCACCACGCCTATACACCGTGCTCGATCATTTAGCAATTAGCAAGTTATTAATTCAAGGCCCCAAAATACTATTTTTCTACTGTTTTATGAATTAAAGAATGTGATTGTGGTTTATAATCACCCATAAATGAGTTTTAATAATCAAATCACTTACCTCTGTGATACCCACTGATTTTCTCTCTTAAAAGTCGCCTCAGAAGCTCCTTCCCATTCAAAAATTAGAAGAAAACTTGACCTGTTCATTATATGTATATTGTTCATGCGTTTTACTTCTCCCAATGGATTCCTTGTGAAATTCTAATAAATTTAGGCTGTTGATTAACTCAATTGACCTTATAATGAAGGAGACATGTAGATTTTTAGATTTACAAATAGTGCTGGTTTTTAATACGCCGTCAGGGGCAATTTCATCATTAACCTGAAAATCTGGGCAACCTTAGTAAAATGGCCATAAAATCCTCATACGATGTCGAAATTCGATGATTGTTTTTGCTATAATGCTTTATTCAAGATAGTAATTGGAGCTCATTTGTTCAATATTATATCATTTACGCTTGAATAAACGATATTGAAGCATAAGAAAAACGAGCACAACACAACCTAAACCTATCCGATACACTTCAAACAACGTCCGTTTTTTTACCAAACTTTACAGGAAGTGCTTAAACTATATATAAGACTTGTAACAGGTGTCAAAACCAAAATACTAGCCCGATACTATGGTCTTTTTATCAATTTTTATTTTCTTTAATAATTTCAGAAAAAACAATTTAACAGAAAAATTCTTTTACTCAGGTTTCACACCTCGGATTTCGACTCCGGGCACATCCCCGAGTCCCATATTTTTGTATAGACCTTCCGAGATAGTCCGATCTCGGGTCAGGGTCCATTTATGAAAAATGTTGACCAAAGTCAACTATAGTCATATTAATGTCAAATTTCTTCAATTTTTTCACATAATTCACATATTTCCACATAAAAAATTTCCAGCTATGTGCTCGGACTACTCGTGCAAATCAAGACAATATAAAATGAGGTTTTCAAGGCCTCAGAAGCACGTAACAGATGAGGAAAATAGGTGATGACCCTTTGGGCCGCCACAGTTCTGGACATCCACAACTCGTAAGAAGACCCAACATCTTAAATCTAACAAATTACAGCTCGTGCCCCATTAGTCTCATGGTCATGCTGACAACTAACTGGCCAACTAGGGCCACTCTCCCAAATATAATGGATAAACGAGGGCGTACCTCCATCCTTAGCAAAATCATGAGGAATTCACCTCTAATAGGAGTCTCCAACTACGTGTAGGCTTGTGCAAGTGTTTTTAACAAGAATATTATACCAACTAGTAACATGAAAAAGGAGAACGGACTGCACGTACGATGATTCCTCAAAACTCCAAAGTAGTAACTTCTTCATTTCTTCAACTTTTCATTTTTTTCCAAAATGCCTCAATTCACTCTACTGACCTCTAAATTCGAATCCGGACTTACGTCGAAGTCCAAAATCACCATACGAAGCTGTTGAGATTATCCACGTCCCATTTCGGGGCCGTTTACCCAAAAGCCCAATTCTGATCCAGTTTTTGCCGTTCAAACTTCCAGAATAAGGTTCCTTCTTCTAATATGATTCTAAACAATCGGAAATCCAAATTCCACCCTGCACGCAAGTCGATACTTATATTTCGAAGCTATTCCAGACCTATGCCACTAAACGAAGCTTAATTTCTCAAAACGACCAGTCGGGTCGTTACAAAGTCGGCCAATATGGGCAGTCTTGCTTATATTTTGATTGGCGGGATATCGCTTGTTTGGGATGTTCAGGATTTGGCCAATTAGTTTGTGGGGTTGGATATTTCTGACTCTGGTCATGTATTAGCTTGCACAGTTGTTCGTTCTTCATTATTTGAGTGTATCCAAGATCGGTATTTTGATGACACTTCTTTGTGTGTCCTTAGAGACACGATGCAGCGTAGAGGTGCCAAGTAGGTTACCCTAGGTGATGATGGAGTTTTGAGATTGCATGGTCAAGTTTGTGTGTCTAATATGGATGGGTTCTGAGAGTTGATTTTAGAGGAGGCCAATAGTTTCCGATAATCTATTCATCCGGGTGCCGCTAAGATGTTTCAGGATTTATGGAAGAATTATTGGTGGCAGATAATGAAGAAAGACATTGTTGTATATGTGGGTCGATGTTTGAACTGTTAGAAGGTTAAGTACGAGCATCAGAGGCCCGGTGGTTTGTTCCAGAAGATTGAGATTCCTGAGTAGAAGCGGGAGCATATCACTTTGGAATTCGTTATTGGACTCCCACATACTTAGAGGAAATTCGATGCAGAGTAGGTTATTGTTGATAGGCTGACCAAGTCAACACATTTATTTCCTCTGGTAGTCTCCTATTCTTCCAAGAAGTTAGTTAGGATCCATATCCAGTAGATTGTTCGTCCTCTTGGTGTGCCCATCTATCATTTCGAATATAGGTACGCAGTTTACCTCACATTTCTAGCAAGCAATTCAGCGAGAGTTTGGCACACAACAGATGGCTCACATTAGAGGATATGCTTTGAGCTTGTGTCATAGACTTTAAAGGCTCGTGGGATCAGTTCTTTCCTTTAGGACAGTTTGTCTACAACAACAACTACCAGTCGAGTATTCAGATGGCTCCTTATGAGGCTTTGTATGATAGGCGATGTCGGTCTCCGGTTGGATGATTTGAGACGAAAGAGGCTCGGTTGTTGCATACAGATCTAGTACAGGATGCCTTGGACAAGGTCAGCATTATTCAAGATAGGCTTCTCATAGCTCAGTCCAGGCAAAAGAGTTATGCCGACCGCAAGGTTCGTGATTTGGCTTTCATGATCGGTGAGCAGGTATTTCTTTGAGCGTCGCCTATGAAGGGCTTGATGAGATTTTGGAAAGCATAGCCCTAGGTTCATTAGCTCGTTTGAGATTCTTTATCGAGTGCAAGAGGTGGCTTATTGACTTGCATTTCTATGGAGCTTATCAACCATCCATTCTTCAGAAGTATCACGGCGATCCATCCAACGTGTTAGATTTCAGCAATGTCCAGTTAGACTAGAACTTGTCTTATAAGGAGGAGCCGATAGCTTGTAGATCGGCGGGTTCGTCAGTTAACATCAATGAGCTTTTCTTCTGTTTGTGTTCAGTAGAGAGATTGGCCTGCTGAGGCATTAACCTGGGAGTCTGAGTCCGATATGCGGAGCCATTATCCCCATCTTTTCTCTGACTTTGGAACTTCCTTCTTTTTTCTGTTTGAGGATGAACGATTGTATTAGAGGTAGAGAATGTGAAGACCTTTGTAATCACTTGTTTTAAAATAAATTCTGTATTTAAAGGCCTTAAAACCCTCTTTCTGTATCACCTCGATTTATGTGCACAATCCGAGCGAGTAGTGAGAAAACCAATATGAGAAAATTTGTGAAAATGATGAATTTTGACCTTAAAATAAATTTAATTTGACTTCGGTCAACATGAGTAAATGCACCCGGCCGGTGATTTAACGGTCCCGGAGGGTCCGTGGAAAATATGGGACTTCGGCATATGCTCGAATTAAATTCTGAGGTCCCAAGCTCGAGAAATAAACTTTTAAAGAAAATTGTTTTATGGAATATTTATGAGTTTTTGGGAAATGAAATGTGTTTAAAACTTGATGGTATCGGTCTGTATTTTGGTTCCAGAGCCCGGTACAGGTCCTATATGTGAATTAAGAAGAGTTTTTGAAATTTGGTAAGAAATAGAAGTCGTTTGAGGTGATTCGAACCCGTTGTACTGAAAACTGATTCTTTGAAAGTTTTGAGATTTTCTTAGATTCCTATGCTAAATTCGTTGTTTGAAATGTTATTTTGGCAATTTGATTGCACAGATAGTTTATATTTTAATTGCATGGATAATTTCATATGATGTTTTTGAGTCAGTATGCACATTATGGAATCCTGAGGGCTCGGGTGAGTTTCAGGTAGGTTCCAGGAAGTCTTATTCTTAAAACATAGATGTTGCAGGTTTAGAGAAGTGCAAATCTCTGAACCCATCAGTGTGGTCCGCATTGATTTTGTGATGTTCGCTTTGGGAGCTTTGCGGCCGCACTCGATTTTGTGTGGTCCGTAAAGATTTACTGGCCCGACTTCGGAAACCTATATCTTTTGATCTACAAGGATTTTTTAGACGATTTAAAAATGAAAGTTGTAGCCTTTCGTGTCTAGTTTACAAAAGGTTAAGAAATCACAATTTCCACATCTGTAGAGAATGTTATGACCAAATAATAAAGCATGTCACTGTAGTCAGGATGGTTAGCTGCGCGACAGTACTCCTTTTTGTGCGATCCACACGGAGGGTCTGAGAGGGGTACATTTCAATGGGATTTTCTCTTATTTTTTATTTTGCAAAACCCTAAAAACATAAGAGGCAATTTTTCAAATAAAATTTATTCTCCAAAACATTAGTAAGTGATTTCTAAATTATTTTTATCACTCCTTAACTTCTTTTACAAGATTTCATCCTAGAATCTAGGGTTTTCATGGAGGAATTGGGAATTTTGGAAAAAACCTAGGAATATTGAAATTTGGGGGGGAGGGGGTGTTTAGACATCATATTGTGGTTGGATTCCAAAATCAATTATATATCCGGGCTTGGGGTGAATGTGTAATCGGGTTTTGGTCCAAATTTCGAGTTTGGACCAAGCAGGCCCGGGGTCAATTTTTGACTTTTTGGGAAAAACTTTAAAAACCTTATTTCCAAGCATTAGAATTGATTCATTTATCATTTATTAATATAATTAATGCGTGGCTAGATATGAGTGAGCTGGTGGTTGAATCAAGAGGTAACGCGATAGTTGAGGCTTGAATTGTGTTCGTGGCATCAAGGTAAATGTTCGGTATAACCTTAGCTTGAGGGATTAGGAGTCGTGTCCTATCTACTATGTGTTATTTGTTGTGTACAACGTAAAGGTATGGTGACGAGTATCCATACATTGATGTCAAGAATGCACGTGAGTCTTATAGTATGATTAATGTGACTCTGTTTGTATTGTTCATGCCTTTTGTCATGATTTCTA
This sequence comes from Nicotiana noctiflora, assembly GCA_032618575.1. Classification (NCBI taxonomy): domain Eukaryota; kingdom Viridiplantae; phylum Streptophyta; class Magnoliopsida; order Solanales; family Solanaceae; genus Nicotiana; species Nicotiana noctiflora. Next base: position 12,643 of record JASVEL010010025.1, read on the forward strand.
TTGTTAAGAAAGGCTTGTGGAAGTAATATTGGAATTTGAATATTAAAAAGCGTTGGCTCAAGTTGCAAAATCAATTGTGGAAGTATAACTGGCAATTGAACCTTATAGAGCATTGACTCAAATTGTGAAGTAAATGTGAAAAGTAAAAGAGAAGAGGATTTTTGATATTGTTCCCTCGCCGGGTTCGATTGTTGTACTATTATTTCCTTGCCAAAATTTTATTGTGATTTTATTTTCTTGCCCTAATTTCCTGTGATTACTATTTTGGTAACAAGTGTTAAAGCACGAAGGGTAATGTTGTGCACTTGTCCTTGATTTTCCTGAATCTTGCTAATAATTGAGTTATGTTGTCCTTTACATTTATTTACTGATTTTCTGTTGTTACTTGATATTATTATGATGTAATTGATTCCCTTGTCGAGATATTACTGTTCCCTTGTCGGGGATCCTTTGTGATTGGTGTTGAATTGTATATTGGGATCGGGTTGCACGCCGCAGTAATATTATATTTGGATCGAGTTGCACACTACAACAATATTATATTTGGATCGGTTGCATGCCACAACAATATTATACTTGGATCAGGTTGCACGCCACAATAATATTATATTTGGATCGGGTTGCATGCCGTTATAATATTATATTTGGATCAGATTACACGTTGCATCAATATTATGATAGGGTCGGGTTGACATGGATATATGACATGGATAAGATTGCACGTCGCAACATTGTTTTATGATTTGGATTGGGTTGTACGCGGCAACAATAAAGGATAAAAGTGGATATTGATTTGTTACTGTATCTTTATTCTTTGTGCTGCGAATTTTAAATTGTTCTTTATGCTTTTCTCCTAAATTACTGTTGATAAATGATATTCCTCCACCGCATGTCCCCTTCCCTTCTTTATTGTTTTTACCTCGCTATATATATATATATATATATATATATATATATATATATATATATATATATATATATATATATATATATATATATATATATATATACACTTTAACTGCATAAGTTTAATTGGTAATCATGTCCTAGCCTCGTTACTACTTCGTCGAGGTTAGGCTAGACACTTACCAACACATGGGGTCGGTTATGCTGATACTACACTTTTTACTCTTTTGTGAAGATCCCCAAACTATAGACATCAGACCACAGTGAGATTGTTGTTTTTTGTTCATCAGACTACTTGATGTAGTCCAGCAGGCGTCCGCATGCCTTAGTGTCTCCTTCTATCTACTATCCTAGTTTCTTTCGTGTATTTTGAGAGACAATGTTGTATTTATTTCTTTCAGCCCATTATTTGTTGTACTTCTAGATAGTTTGTGAAGTTGTGACACTAGTCTTGGGTTTATCTTTTATGGATAGGTATTAGTAGTATTATTAAAACTTTACAATGCAGCCTTGCACTTATACAATTCTGTTGTTATCTAATTGTTGGCTCTTAACTATTACCAAATTAAAAATGGAAACAAGGTAAATAGTTCAGTTGGTTGGCTTGCCTAGCTTTCACTAGTAGGCCCATCATGACTCCGCGGGGTGGGAAATTCAGGTCGTGAGACGATCGAATGATGATGGGTTAAAATTTCAATAAGTTTGAAATAACACCCTTTAAGGCCATGTGCCTTCGCCAAAGAGTTCAACCTCGATCTAATGACGACGTGTTAACATTTCTATACATTTGAAATAACACCCGTTATGGCCAAGGTCCTTTGTCAAAAAGAAAAACTCGACCTTAATTGAACGATGACGGGTTAACATTTTGATAAGTTTGAAATAACAACCTTTAAGGCCAAGGACCTTCACCAAAAAGAAGAGCTCGACCTCGTTCGAACGACGATGGTTTAAGATTTCTTTAAGTTCGAAACAACACCTTTTAAGGCCAAGGGCCTTCGCCAAAAAGAGGATGATGGGTTAAGATTTCGATGAGTTAGAAATGACAACCTTTAAGGCCAAGGGCCTTCGCTAAAAAGAAGAGTTCGCCCTCGATCGAATGACAATAGATTAACATTTTAATAAGTTTGAAATAACACACTTTAAGGCCAAGGGCCTTCGCCAAAAAGAAATTTCAACCTCAATCGAATGACGATGGGTTAATATTCTAAGTTCGAAATAACACCCTTTAAGGCCAAGGGCCTTTGCCAAAAAGAAGAGTTGGAACTTGGTAGAACGATGACACGTTAATATTTGGATAAGTTCAAAGTAACACCCTTTAAGGCCCAGAGCCTTCGCCAAAAAGAAGAGTTTGACCTCGATCAAACGATGACGGGTTAACATTTCGATAAGTTCGAAATAATACCCTTTAAGGCCAAGGGCCTTCGCCAAAAAGAAGAGTTTGACCTTGATCGAACAATGATGGGTTGACATTTCAATAAGTTTGAAATAACACCTTTTTAGGCCAAGGGCCTTCACCAAAAAGAAGAATTCAACCTTGATCAAACAATGATGGGTTAACATTTTGATAAGTTTGAAATAACACCCTTTAAGGCGAAGTGCCTTCGTAAATAAAAGGTCGACCTCATTGGAACGATGATAAGTTAACATTTTGATAAGTTTGAAATAACACCCTTTAAGGCCAAGAGCCTTCGCCAAAAAGAAGAGTTCGACTTTGATCGAACAATGATGGGTTAACATTTTGTTAAGTTGAAAATAACACCCTTTAAGGCCAAGGGAATTTTCCAAAAAGAAGAGTTCGGCCTCAATCCAATGATGACAGATTATCATTTAGATAAGTTCAAATAACAACCTTTTAGGCCAAGAGCCTTCGCCAAGAAGAATAATTCGACCATTGATCGAACAATGATGGGTTGATATTTCAACAAATGTTTGAAATCACTCCCTTAAGGCCATGAGCCATCGCCAAAGAGAAAATTCGAGATATTCCTAAAGCCAAGGTCCATCAGAAAATAAAAATAAGTAGAGAATACTTGGACTCGCCGTGCGGGAATCTAACTCACGCTGAAGTCACGAAAAACAAAAAATGAGGTCAAAAGTACAAGGCAAATAACAGCGAAACATTCTTCTTTATACAAAGTCACCGCATGAAAAGTCGCAGATTACATAAGGCCCAAGTCAGCAATGAAAAGAAAAAACAGAAAGAAAAGAACAACGGCAACTAACAACGAATGTAAAAAGAAAAAGACAACAAATGGAAAACATAACAACGTGACTATCTCTTTACTTAGCGTCATCATCACCGCCCTCTTCACATCACCTCCAGGAAATTCTCCTTCAGTGCATGTGCCTTCATCAGCTTTTGATTTCACTGTGTCATACACACAATTGACGCGAGCCTTCCGCACTTTCACTCGAGATTCTTCATATGTAGCCTCGATCACATTGCTCGCCTCCCATAATATTTTGTATATGTCCCATTGGTCTTCATCGTTGACTCAAAGCTCGTGCAAGTAGAGGGGAATAACAACAAGGAAGATTCAATTTGAGCTAACAGTCGCTCTTTTTCGACCTCCAAAACTATGATCTGATCTTCCAAAACTGATGCCTCCTGGTCGATTAAACTGATGCTCTCCCCAAGCCTCGCCTCCATTAGTGTGGTTGTCGCCCTTTTCGATTCTTGTTCGAACTAAAGGACATGGATGGTGCTCTCAAAGGCCACCCTCATAGAAGGTGGAGACCAAGCTCTCTCGATGCTCTCTGACCCGGCAACCTTTCTTTCCAACTCGGTCAATTTCCCTATCTATTCTGTGATAAATGTATCGACTTTGATTAGATTCTGATCCATCTCCGACTACATCGACCTCAACTTCTCTTGGAGATACTCACACTCTACCACAACTCTTTTTCCCAACTCGTGCTCCTTATCCTTTGCGTGAAGCTGCTCCTCGAGTGCACTCTTGTTGCGAATAGCCTGCATCAATTCTTGGTCCCACTTGTCCAAATCCTTACCAAGAGACTGATCACCAGGATTCGCCTTCAGTCGCTGATGCATCTCACAACACTTGCTACAATAGTGCCGATACTTCTCTAGCATCTTCAAGAAAATGTTGCCCAGAATGTTGGCCCTATGAATACTCTCCACATCCACCATATATGTCTGAAAAATGAGAAGATGAGTTAGAACGTTATCATCAAGAAAAATGAGAGAAAAGCGAAAGAGATAATGTAACATACTCTTAAGACCATAGCGGCTACCTCGTCCATCAAGTCAGCATCGGGAACGATCCTAAAGGCAGCATTCTTGGCCGTGGAGCATAGAATATCAAACTGCGATACCAAATCCTTCGTGTCCCCCTGGAGATTGACATCTGAACGAATCTCAAGAAAATGGGTCAAGCCTCCAACATGCATCGGTTAGTGGGTAATGCCCTCCTCACACATCCTAACATCATCATGGTCGAGGTCTGACTCAGCAATAGAAGTAGAAGCATGACCAAGTACGAAGGACGAGGGTACATCAAAAATCACAATTGCGGCCCAAGAATCTTACCCTCCATCACAGCAGGTTACTGATCAACGACAATAGTAGGGTGAGTAGATGAGGATGGTTGCCAAAAATCTAACGGAGTAACCTTCACTCTCTGCACTCTCCCCGACATCGATGAGGAGCATATCAAAAGCTAAGTAAAAAAAAGAGGGGGAGGAGAAAAATGGAAAACAGACGACATCTCACCAGAAAGAGGGTTGCATCCTTACTTTCCATAAAAGGCTGACCACGTGCGAACCCCCACCGTATAAGGAAGGATAGCACTCACCCACTCGCGAATACCTTTGACAGGTAGAGGAGGCTATCTCGCAGATAAAGAAAATGGGAAGATTTAGTGTTATGACAGGAGGTGGTCGTGCATTCCTTCGACTAAAAATAAAATAACATAGAAACTTACGTGCAAAGTTTCACTTCTCAAGGAACCCGCATTGGGTTTTCCACAAGCTGCTCGGTTCACACGTAAAAGTAATTCTCATAGAAATGACGGTTAGCCATATCAACTATCTTTACAACCAGACTCTTCGACTCCCAAGGGCAGATGTGGATCATCGTGTCGCAAATATTCTGAGGGGAGAAGATGTTGAGCATGTTCTCCAAAGTGACCTCACAACCGGCAAGCTCTGCAAACTTGAGTAACATAAAAACAACTTGTACATGTATGGCAAAAGTTGAGTAGCGATACTTCATAAAATCGACAAAAGTCCATGAATAGGAGAGAGAGAGGAAATGTGTACTCAATAAGGAAGGGGTATGCGTAGAACACGCAGTACCCGAGACGATCAAAGTGGACGATGTCGTCCCCTACCGTTAGCTGCAATTCAACATAACTAGAAATTCCCCACCGGGATTTCAAATCTTTACTATCCTCTTCCTTTATAACCGAGTGGATAGGTTCCGGCTCCTCCCCAGTGCAACTACTAAAGTCAATCCACGCTTTTCCAAGACAAGGCAAGATCTCGGCTAGTGATGGGACCTTCACATCTTCCACCATTTTTGCTCCTCCTATGGCCGAAGCATCATTTTCCAGCACCGAAACTGGGACAAAGAGATCTAAACGAGAAGAACTACCAACCATTATGCTAAAGTGGCCGAGAAAAGAGGCGATGAAAGGGATGGATGAAAGTTTTCGGCTCACAGGAAACAAGTGAAGCTTGAAGTATCAAGAAGGAATTATACTCGCAAAATTTCTTTCAATCAAAAGGCAAGGAAATGTGCCAACCAAATAAGGTATTCTTTCTATTTATAAGAGATACGTGTCACAACCCTAGTTCACGAATCGTGAACGTGTCATGACGGCACCCAGTCTTCGCGACTAAGTAAGCCAAATACAATGCGGAATATACACTTTATGAACAAAAGATAAGATAACAGCGGAATAATATAAAAGAAATGTAATAAGTGTCGCTCGGCACATACACTTCGCCAAATACCAGAAGAAATACAACCACCAAGACCCGAAAACTCACGGGCAACATAGACTAAGAGAGTACAAATGTGGCTCTATACATCAAGAGTGTCTACACAACAAAAATAAGGAAATAACTTACATCACTAAGAAGAACAGAAGAAGACCCTCCGGATCTGCGGACATAGCAGATCATACCTCGAGTCTCCTGAAAATGCTCCTAAGTCACCTGTAGTGCACCGGATCAGATGTACCTGGATCTGCACAACAAAAGTGTGCAGAAGAGTAGCATGAGTACACCACAGCGGTACTCAGTAAGTGCCAAGCCTAACCTCGATGGAGTAATGACGAGGAAGGTCAGGGCCCTACCGAGAAATAATAAAAATAATGATAATAATAATACCGAACAGCTCAAACAAGAATGAGTCTAAAATAACAGCAAATGAGATAAATATTACAAACCATCTACAATTAATCTAACAAAGAGAAATCAACACAACAAGTACAAATCAACAATTCCAGGATCTCCGGGAATTGAACCCGCATTCCCTCTTTATACTCAACAACTCAGGATCTCCGGGAATTGAACCCGCAGTCCATACATATATCAGTATCTCTAGGTCTCCGGGAATCGAACTCGCAACCCTTGGATCTCTGGGAATTGAACCCGCAGTACGTATCTCAACATCTCAGTATCTCAAGATCTCCGGGAATTGAACCTGCAGTCCGTATCTCAGTATCTCCAGGAATTGAACCCGCAATCCATATATCAGTATCTCAGGATCTCCGGAAATTGAACCCGCAGTCCCCAGAACACAAACACAATCAATAAGAGGAAAACACAGAGAAATATGAAGTACACAGCTACAATTTACACCAAATCCAGTCTCAACAAGTTCCAAGGAGTTCAATTATGACAAGTAGGCACTTAGATAGATAATCCAATATAATCATGCTTCCCTAGCTATCACCAGATAAATCTTGCAATTAAATAAATAAAATAACAATGATAACACGGATTGAGCAGTTCAACTAAGGTGGTTTTCAAAATTTTATGCAAGTACACTCCCGTCACCTCGCGTACAAGACATTTAAATCAACATATATATATCATAGGGGAGAAAATCCCGCACGCAAGGTTAGACAAGCCACTTACCTCAATCCCGGTACAAAACATCTAAGAAACGACTCCCTTGCCACGAGTATCCGATTCCGAGTGGCCCAAATCTAGTCAAAACAATTACACAGTGTAAAATCATCGCAAGTAACTAATTACTGTGATAAAATTAAAGCTACAGCGCGAAAATGGGTGAAATAACCAAAATACCCCTGCAGCCATCGGCTCGGAATCAAAATATTTTTAAGTTTTTAGAACCCTCGTACTCTCATGAGTCTAACCATATATATTTTATCGAAATCGGACTCCGTTTGCCTATTCAAATCAAGGATTTTCAATTACCCAGGCTTGGAGCAAAATCCTACATTAACACACCTTCAATCATCTATTTTCAAAGGTTTAATCCGTGGTTTAACAATATATTAACATAAATTTAGTCCATGAGTGATTACCTGATGATTCCCCTTGATTTCCTCCTCAAAATCACTAAAATCCTCTCCTAGTTCGAAGCCTACAATGTTTTTAGTGTTCTTAAATTCGAACCTTTACTGCCCATTAATCACTGGGCGATTTTCGCTTCTGCGATCTCAGGCCAGCTTCCGCGATTCTGCTTCTGCAAAAAATTGGTCGATTCTGCGGCCCCGGCTAAAAACTGAGATTCCGCTTCTATGGTCTCTAGGTTGCTCCTGCGACTTCGCTTATGCGGACGAATTTCCGCTTCTGCGGAAGATCCTAAACGCCAACTCTCGCTTCTGCGGACAAAAATCCGCTTCTGCGAGATCGCTTCAGCGATCAACAGCCCGCTTCTACGGACCTAGCTGGCTTCCCAATAACTCACACCAACGCACCTCCATCCGCTTCTGCGGTCCAAGCTCCGCAGAAGCGGAAACAACAGAAGGCAGAAGAACTCTGCTGCAACTTCAAATTTTATTCTTTGTTTCACCTTCCGAAAACATCCCGATGCCCGCGGGACCTCAACCAAAAATACACATCCACTCTAAATCACTATACGAACTTGCTCCAATCATAAAAAAACATATCATCAAACACAAAAATCATCCAATTATGGCGGATTCAAGCCTAAGTTTCAACCAAAACTTCTGAAACCTACATGCTATCAAAAACCCGACCAAACAACGTCCGAATGACCTAAACTTTTGCAGAGATATCCAAAATCACCTAGCGAAGCTACTGCAACTGTCAGAATTCCATTTCGACTCCCGAATCAAAATCACACTTATCGATCGGATTTCTAAAAATTCCAAACTTAGGCATTTCAAGCCTAATTGAGCTACAAACCTCCAAAATACATTCCTAACACGCTCCCAACCCCGAAATAACCTAACGGATCTAACAAAACCATCTGATTTCCGTTCTGAGGTTGTCTTACACTGTTTTGATCACGGGCTATTATTCAACTATAAGGCTCTCATTTAGGGACTAAGTGTCCCAAAACACTCCAAATTCTAAAACCAAACATCCCGGAAAACCACAATAGCAGAAATGAACTAAGGGGGAACAATTAATTGGGGATCGGGGCGTAAATTTAAAAAATGACCGACCTAGTCGTTACAATACGAATCTCCCAAGAACGAAACCCAAGAGTAGCTAATCAAACCCGATGGCACACAAAACGTTTCAACTCTCCAAGAATGTGTATCATAATGACAACAACCATGAAACAACTTTTTAGCTCTATCGCGCCCCCTTTTCTCGTGAAATTGGGTTTATGACATTTGGGAGGACAACTCGTTCCCTTTTGGGAATTGGGTTTAAGAGAATTTAAGAGTCACCACCTAATGATTAAAGTATATTAGCACACTAAGAAGGGTTTTTTGTTTGGATAACCAGATATAAGGTACGGGCTTGAAATTATTCCGAGGGGAGATTTCAGTAAGTACAAACAACAAGTAAGCAAGTAAGATTTTCAAATAAGAGGAGATTTCACATAATGGTTACAAATTTGATGAAGTTTAATGAAACGGAAGCAAAGATGAATTTTGAGGAAGAAAACAGTTTTCAATTTGAAATAAACAAGTAAAGGGGGTCCTAGATTTATAAATAATATGGATCACCCAACATAACACCCGGTAACCACTTATTCACGTGGTGTTGTCGCATGGTCATCATAACATCATCTATCTTTTTCCACCCCGTTAAGGTATTAAAGCGCATAATAGTCTCATTTTCTTATTGCATGCTATTGCCCGCCCCAATCCTATCAGCCCTAAGCTATTTAGCATTACTAATCCTAAATGGATGGGATGTTGATATTTTATAGTTTCAAAAGTAAAAATACTAAGTCGACAAACAAGTACACATATAACAAGTATGGGGAAAACACATAAATAAATAAGGGCTCAAACTGGCCACATTAGATATAAGAAAAGCATATAGTTTTGCATGTCTTACACGTACAGATTAAGGTCAAATTAAAGATTAAGGAGGTTGAGGAAGACTGATTTGTTACATAGTTCAGGTAGGAAACCCGAATCAAGCCTGCCTACTGGTTATAGTTAATAAAATCTGATTCAGTTTATAAGTTATCCTAAGGCTTGATTAAGTGATAGGCGAAAACCTATAGGAATGATTACAGATTGATTCAGGTATAAAGAAAGTTGCCAGTTAAAAAAAGAAGCACAAGTTCTACTATCAGTATGAGCACGTGATTTTTTCCCTATATATGAGTTATTCCCATAAAATTTAAATAAAAGATTATTCTTTATTTTTATAATTTCTATAAGTTTTGTGTTAATTGTTTGCATGGTATTTGTGCATGATTAGATCAAATAAAAATACAAAAAAATACATATGCATTAAGAACTTAAATTTTACAATTTGGGTATTAATCCATTTTAGAATAATTTAAAGGAAGAATAATAAAAATAATTTTAAAGCATTTTTAGTTGATAATTGGTGCATTTATCTTTAAGTAGAATTTTAGAACTCAATTGGTTTAATCTTGAATTAGGTCATTATTTTAAGTATTTTTATAAAATCAAAAATAAATTAATAAATAAATAAATAATACAGAAGAAAGAAAAAGACAAAAATACAAAAGAAAAGAAAATACAAAAAATACAAAGGAAAAGAAAATACAAAGCATAGTACAATACAACAAGATTTGGGCCAAAATATATACCCCAATTAATAGCCCAAATATTTTGCATCTGCCCAGGCCTATGTTATTATTAGCCAATCCGTCGCCCAACTAAAGCCCCAAACACGTTCAGCCCTAGTTTCCCCCCCCCCTCAAAACGACATCTTAAGTGTGATGAACCGGCCCATCATCATGTGAGTTATCACCCCATTATCCATGTTATATGCTTGTTAATGTTGCAATATGCATGTTGGGTGAGTTTGAGTCAATCCGGGTTGAGTTTGGTTGGAAATGAGACAAATAGTCTTTTAGAAGAAGGAATAGTTGAGAAAAGTCAGCTGGATGTTGACTTGTATGTTAGAGAGATCGGAATTGAATTCTGATGATTTGGTCAGCTCCGGGAGGTCATTTATGAGCTATGATAACGATCGGAAGTGAATTTGGAGGTCCGGTGTAGTTTTAGGCTTGAATTGACTTAAGTTGAATTTTGGCGATATCCGATCGGTGGGTGAGATTTTAATCTGGGAGTCGGAATGGAATTCCGACAGTTGCAGTAGCTCTGTTAGGTGATTTTGGATGTGGCTGAAAAATGTTAGGTCATTCGGAGGTCATTTGGTCGTTTTTGATCGAATGTCGGTTGCGAAAGTTTGAATGAAAACTTAGGTTTGAATTTGCTTGGATTTGATGTTTTTCGTGTTTAAGGGCGTGTTTTTATGATTGGAACAAGTTTGTATCGTGTTATGGAGTATGTTGGTGGTTTTCGTTTGGGTCCCAGGGGCCTCGGGATGAATTCGGGGTCCAAACGGACCATTTTTAGCCTAAGAGAGCAGCTGATCTGCTGCAATATTTGCAAAAAAAATTTGTTCTTCGCGTTCGCGTAGGGGTCCACGCATTCTAAAAGTGTATCAGAAAGTTGGAGATTTTGTTCATCGCGTTCGTGAGGAGAGGGACGCGAACGCGTAGGGTCAGGCCCGGGGAGTATCGCGATCGCGAAGGAGTTCACGCGTTCACGTAGGTCTGAGCGGTTGGTCATCGCGAACGCGGCTGGAAGCCACGCGTTCGCGTAGAATAAATTCAGGGGCTGCTGTATTTGTTCATCGCGAACGCATGAGTAGGGTCACGTTCACGAAGGGTTAAAGGGCTAGGCAGTGAATTTAAGTCCAGAACATTTCAGACGCAGCCATTCTTTCATAATACACCATTGCTGAGTCTTAGAGAGAGAAAGTGACGGGAAATTGCTGTGATTTTATCGGGTTATCATCGAAGGTAAGTTTTATGGCTCAATTATTTGTTTTATCTTGAAATCATCCTCTATTTCACTTAAATTGGATGAATTAATGGGGGAATTTAGCCTAAGCCAGGGCTTTGGTAAAATGTTGATTTGAGTGGGCAAACGAAGTCCGATTTTGGAAAACTTTATATGCATAGACTTGTATTGAGACGAGGATTCCGAATATGTAACTTTCTTAATTTTTCGAGAAGCGTACCAAAAGTCGAGTTTTGACAACTTTGTAGATTTTGGTGCAATTTTAGTTATTTCGAATGGGTTGTGTGTAATTAGCATATATTGATGTATTCTCTATGAATTTGATCAGATTCAGCAATCGAGGCGGTTGAATTGCGAGGAAAGCGCAAGGTGGACTAAGGCTTCTACCGGATCGAGGTGAGTGGTGATAGTAAATAATGTACTAAGGGTTTGAAACACCGTACTAGCACTTTCCAGTGCTATGATGAGATGAGACACACGTCATGTGACGGGCGTGGTGACATTGTGATTGGGGAATTGGACTTGGTCCTTTCAAACTAATAGTGTATTGTGTATTGTGACTGAGAATGGGATTATAACTGTGTAACTGGGCTAGTAGCCTTGTTAGGGGCCTTGTGCAGATCTATAGAGAATTTAGGGGACCTGTAGAGCTAGGTGACCCTTATATCATGTTGGAAACATACACTCAGCCGTGAAATTAGCTGTATAGCATATCTTAGGCCACCACTAGATGTGTACTGAGTGAGATAGACTACTTGGGGTGGAATTTCCCTGATTTAGCTGAGTGGGCCTGAAAGGCCAATTCTATACTGACTGGGACAGGTACGAGGACCCATTATGAGGTATTATATAAATATATATATATACCTCCATTAGATCGGACTGCACGCCGCAGTGATGTATATGTGGATCGGACTGCACGCCGCAGTAATATATACATGTGGACCGGAGATGAGACTATTCACCGTAGTGATGACTTACCTGTGAGGTTGCCTTAGAACTGTTTAGTGATAGTACTGGAGTTTTTATTTTCAGTTATTGTTTATTATTGTTACTCACTGAGTTGAAAAATACTCACCCTACTCCCCTGCACTTTTTTTGCAGATTCACAGGTGCCAGAGAGCAGTTGAGCTACTGCAGCTGCTTATTCATATCTATTTTGCGGAGACTAGAGTTAGCTGCCGACGTCCGCAGAACCTATTTTCTCCTTCCTTATCATTTTGTTGCTTTCATTTTGCCTAGACTTGTTTGTATAGGCTGTTTATTTTGTAGAGGCTCAGACTTGCGACACCCGGATTTGGTTGGGACCGTATTTTGTATGCTTCTACTATTACGTTTATCATTTTGATATGAACACTTGCTATTTAAGATTAACTTGATCACCTGAAATCAATAATTAGCTGGTTTAATGGATAACATGGTCGGGCTTGCCTAGCATTGTGTTGGGCGCTATCACGACCAGGGTTTGGGTCGGGACAAGTTGGTATCAGAGCCTAGGTAAATAGGTCTCGCGAATCATGAGCCGATTTAGTAGAGTCTCGTGGATCGCTATGGGGACGCATGTACTTATCCTCAGGAGGTTGCAAACCTTTTAGGAAAGTTTCACTTTTTGGAATTCTTGTCGTGCGATTATTTTTGGATTTAAACTGAACTTTGACATTTTATTCTCTCGCAGATGGGGAGAACTTGAGCTTCCGGGCGAGGTGGACGACCACCACTACCACCTGCTAGAGGCCGTGGAAGCGGTCGTGGTTGTGGAGGAGGTAAGGCAGCTGATGTAGTACCTGGTGACCCACAACCTCCAGTTGCTGAGGCTCCAACAGCGCCAGTTCAGGCAGCAGCTGTGCCCATTGTCATTCCGGGTCTACAAGAGACCCTAGCTCAAATATTAGCTATTTGCACTGGCCTGGCACAGGCGGTTTCGGTTACCACCGCAGCAGCTGCATCAAGGACCGGGGGTGGTCCTCAAACCCCTGCAGCATAAACTCCAGAGCCAGCAGTGCAGGGCCTGCAGACACTTGAGGCTCCTCTAGTTCAGCCGGTAGTTCCAGTTCATCTAGTTGTTCAGGTTCAGGGGGACAGGGTCCTAGCTATGACCGACGACGAGCAGCATCATCTTGAAAGGTTCAGCAGATTATCTCCACCTATTTTCAGTGGTGCTCCGTGCGAGGACGCCCAAGGTTTTCGGGACAAGTGCCGTCGGATGCTCCGTACGGCAGGGATCTTGGAGTCCAGCAGTGTATCTTTTACTACCTTCCAGTTCCAGGGACCAGCCTTTGCCTGGTGGGAGGCTTATGAGCGTCGCAGGCCAGCGGGGGCAGCACCACTATCATGGCCGGAGTTCTCCACTATGTTCCTGGAGAAGTGGGTGCCTCAACCTCAGAGAGAGGAGATGCGTAGGCAGTTTGAGGGTCTCCGCTAGGGAGACATGTCAATGTTAGAGTATGAGATCAGATTTACAAAGTTGTCGAGAAATGCACCGTGGTTGGTTCCTACCGATAGAGAGAGGATTAGACGCTTTGTGGACGGCCTTATCTATCCAATCTGTATTCTAATGACCCGAGAAAGGGTTTTGAGCCGTACTTTTGAGGATGTTGTGGATATTGCTCGCGACATAGAGACAGATCGTCATAGAGAGCGAGATGAGAGGGAGGCCAAGAGGCCCCGAGGATCAGCTAGTTGTAGCGGCACTTAGACCAGAGGCTAGGGTCAGCAGAGCCGAGGTCGCTCTTTCAGGTCTTCACAGTCGGGCCGCTCAGATCGCTGTAGGTGGTCTTCTAACCAGGGTTATCAGGGTTCGCACCAGAGCCAGCCATCTCTCAGTGCTATGCCAGCTCAGAGTTCTTCACAGACCCCATCTGCCAAGGGTTCTTCTCGGCCTAGTTCATCATCTGGACACTCTAGCACTAGGGGTCCTTATCAGTCTCAGCCCCCAGCACCGGGGAGTTGCTTCGAGTGCAGGGAGTTTAGGCACATCCGCAGAGAGTGTCCCCGTCTTGTTTCCAGGTCTTATCAGTAGAGGGGGCAGCCCTCGTCATCTGGTCCTTCTACTTCAGCACCCGCCCCGCTAGCTAAAGGTGAGGGTCAGTCAGTTAGGGGTCGCCCTCGAGGGGGAGGCCGATCAGGCGGACAAGCTAGATGTTATGCTCTTCAAGGCCGATCTAAGGCCATTGCTTCTGATGCTGTCATTACAGGTATTATTTCAGTCTGCCACAGAGATGCCTCAGTGTTGTTCGATCCTAGTTCTACTTACTCTTATGTGTCTACATATTTTTCTCCTTATTTGGGCACAACCCGAGGGTATCTTGAGTTGCCAGTGCATGTATCTACCTCGGTGGGGGATACAATTATTGTGGACCATGTATACCGGTCCTGTCTGGTCCCTATTGGGGGTCTGGAGACCCGAGTTGACCTATTGCTTCTCAGCATGATTGATTTTGATGTTATATTGGCCATGGACTGGTTATCTCCATGTCATGCTATTCTGGACTGTCATACTAAGACAGTCACTTTGGCTATGACGGGCGAGGATCGAGTGGCGAGGCACGACTGATTATGTACCCATCATGTTAATATCTTTCCTCAAGGCCCAACGAATGGTTGGGAAGGGATGTCTTTCTTATTTGGCATTTGTGCGAACGGTCGAAGCTTAGACTCCCAGTATTGATTCTGCTCCCATTGTGCGGGACTTTCCTGATGTATTTACCTCAGACCTGTCGGGCATGCCGCCGGACAGGGACATTGATTTTGGGATCGATTTGGTGCCAGGCACTCAGCCTATTTCTATTCCTCCGTATCGTATGGCACCAGCTGAGTTGAAGGAATTGAAGGAGCAGCTCCGGGAACTCCTAGATAAGGGGTTCATTCGGCCGAGTGTGTCGCCGTGGGGTGCACCGGTCCTGTTTGTTAAGAAGAAGGACGGATCTATGAGGATGTGTATTGACTATAGGCAGCTGAACAAGGTAACAGTGAAGAATAAGCATCATCTGCCTCGCATTGATGATTTATTTGAACAGCTCCAGGGAGCTAGGGTATTCTCGAAGATTGATCTTCGTTCAGGCTACTATCAACTGAAGATTAGAGAGTTCGACATTTTGAAGACTGCATTCAGGACCAGATATGGCAACTATGAGTTCTTTGTGATGTCTTTTGGGCTGACCAACGCCCCAACAACATTCATGCATCTAATGAACAGTGTGTTCAGGCCCAATCTGGATTCATTTGTGATTGTGTTCATTGATGACATTCTAGTCTACTCCCGTTGCCAGGAGGAGCATGCTCGACATTTGAGTATTATATTGCAGAGACCGAGAGAGGAGAAGTTGTATGCCAAGTTCTCCAAGTGTGAGTTCTGGCTTGAGTCTGTGGCATTCTTAGGACACATGGTGTCCCGTAATGGTATTCAGGTAGATCCGAGGAAGGTAGAGGCAGTGCAGAGTTGGCCCAGACCGATCTCAGTCATTTAGATCTGTAGCTTTCTGGGATTGGCAGGGTATTATCGCCGATTCGTTCGGGGATTCTCTTCTATTGCTTCACCCTTGACTAGATTAACTCAGAAGGGTGTTCCTTTCTTATGGTCCGAGGAGTGCGAGGAGAGCTTTCAGAAGCTCAAGATAGCACTGACCACAACACCAGTCTTGATAAGGCCGTCAGCCTCAGATCCTTATACTGTGTATTACGACGCCTCAGGAGTTGGCATTGGTTGTGTATTGATACAGGAGGGTAGGGTCATTGCTTATGCTTCTCGCAAGTTGATGCCCCATGAGAAGAACTACTCTGTTAATGATTTGGAGCTAGCAGCCATAGTTCACGCTCTGAAGAGTTGGAGGCATTATTTGTATGGTGTCTCATGTGAGGTGTACACAGATCATTGCAGTCTTTAGCACTTATTCAGAAAGAAGGACCTTAATTTGAGGAAGTGGAGGTGGCTGGAGTTGCTTAACGATTATGACATCACCATCTTGTATCATCCAGGGAAGGCCAATGTTGTGGACGATGCTTTGAGTCGGAAGGTAGTCAGTATAGGCAGCCTAGCTTATATCCTAGCTGGGGAGAGGCTATTTGCTTACGAAGTTCAGGCCCTAGCCAATCGGCTAGTGAGGTTGGATATTTCAGAGTCGAGTCGAGTGTTGGCTTTTGTCGTTTCTCAATCTTCTTTATATGATCACATCAAGGAGCAACAGTATGATGACCCACATTTGCTTGTCCTTAAGGACAGGGTGCTACACAATGATGCTAGGGATGTGACTATCGACAGTGATGGTATTCTGAGGATGCAGGGCCGTATTTGCATGCCCAATGTAGATGGCTTGCAGGAGTTGATACTAGAGGAGGCTCACAGCTCGCGGTACTCTATTCACCCAGGTGCCGCGAAGATGTACCAAGACTTGAGACAGCACTACTTTTGGAGAAGGATGAAGATGGATATTGTTTGGCATGTAGCCTAGTGCCTCAACTGCCAGCAGGTCAAGTATGAGCATTAGAGACCGGGCGGTGTTCTTCAGCGTATGGTCATTCCCGAGTGGAATTGGGAGAGGATCACCATGGATTTCGTTACTGGGCTCCCTCGGACTTCGATGAAGTTTGATTCTGTGTGGGTGATAGTTGACCGGTTGACCAAGTCCGCACATTTCATCCTAGTTTATACTGCTTACTCATCGGAGTGGTTTGCAGCGATCTTTATTTGGGAGATTGTCAGGTTGCATGGGGTCCCAGTGTCTATTATATCTGACAGAGGCACTCAGTTCACTTCTCAGTTGTGGAGAGCATTTCAGCGGGAGATAGGTACGCGGGTTGAGTTGAGCACCGCATTTCACCCTCAGACAGACGGGTAGTCTGAGCGCACTATTCAGATCCCTGGAGGATATGTTGCGGGCATATGTGATTGACTTTGGTGGTTCGTGGGATGAGTTCTTGCCACTTGCCGAGTTTGCCTACAACAACAGTTATCAGTCGAGTATTCAGATGGCCCCGTACGAGGCATTGTATGGCAGACGATATAGATCTCTCGTGGGATGGTTTGATCCTGGCGAGGATAGATTGATAGGGACTGAGTTAGTTCAGGATGCTCTAGATAGAGTGAAGTTGATCCAGGAGATGCTTCGCACAACACAGTCTCGCCAGAAGAGTTATGCAGACCGTAGGGTTCGAGAGTTGTCTTTAATGGTTGGTGATAGAGTATTGCTGAAGGTTTCACCCATGAAGGGTGTCATGAGGTTCGGGAAGAAGGGGAAGCTGAGTCCCAGGTACATTGGTCCTTTCCAGATCTTCATAAGGGTTGGAGAGGTGGCATATGAGCTGGCTTTGCCACCCAGTTTGTCCAGTGTTCATCCAGTATTCCATGTGTCTATGCTCCAGAAGTATATCGGGGATCCGTCTCATGTATTAGACTTCAGTACCATTCAGCTTGATGGTGATCTATCTTATGATGTGGAGCTAGTGGCTATTCTGGGTAGACAGGTTCGAAAGTATTGGTCCAAGGAGATTGCTTCAGTTAAGGTGCATTGGAGAGGTCGGCCCATGGACGAGGCTACTTAGGAGGTCGAGCAGGAGATGCGGAGCAGATATCCTCACCTATTTGAGTTTCCAGGTATGTTTCTTGACCCGCTCGAGGATGAGCGTTTTCTTAAGTTGGGGAGAATGTGATGACCCGGCCCGTCATCATGTGAATTATCACCCCGTTAACCCAGTTATATGCTTGTTAATGTTGCAATATGCATGTTGGGTGAGTTTGAGTCAATCCGGGTTGATTTTGGTTGGAAATGAGACAAATAGTCTCTTAGAAGAAGGAATAGTTGAGAAAAGTCAGCTGGATGTTGACTTGTGAGTTAGAGAGCTCATAATTGAATTCTGATGATTCGGTCAGCTCCGGGAGGTCATTTATGAGCTAGGAGTGCGATCGAAAGTGAATTAGGAGGTCCGGTGTAGTTTTAGGCTTGAATTGGCTTAAATTGAATTTTGGCGATATCCGATCGGTGGCTGAGATTTTGATCCGGGATTCGGAATGGAATTCCGACAGTTGCAGTAGCTCAGTTAGGTGATTTTGGATGTGCCTGCAAAATTTCAGGTCATTCGGAGGTGGTTTGGTCGGGTTTTTGATCGAATATTGGTTGCGGAAGTTTGAATGAAAACTTAGGATTGAATTTGCTTGGATTCGATGTTTTCTGTGTTTAAATGCGTGTTTTTATGATTGGAACAAGTTTGTATCGTGTTATGGAGTATGTTGGAGGTTTTCATTGGGGTCCCGGGGGCCTCGGGATGAATTCGGGGGTCCAAACGGACCATTTTTAGCCTAAGAGAGGAGCTGATCTGCTGCAATATCTGCAGAAAAATTGTGTTCCTCGTGTTCGCGTAGGGGTCCACGCATTCACGTAGTGTATCGGAGAGTTGGAGATTTTGTTCATCGCGTTGGCGAGGAGAGGGACGCAAACGTGTAGGGTCAGGCCCGGGGAGCATCGCGATCACGAAGGAGTTCACACATTCACGTAGGTCTGAGCGGTTGGTCATCGCGAACGCGGCTGGAAGCCACGCATTCGTGTAGAGTAAATTCGGAGGCTGCTGCATTTTTTCATCTCGAACGCGTGATTAGGGTCGCTTCGCGAAGGGTTAAAGGGCTGGGCAGTGAATTTAAGTCCAGAACATTCTAGACGCGGCCATTCTTTCATAATACACCATTGTTGAGTCTTAGAGAGAGAAAGTGACGGAAAATTGCTGAGATTTCATCGGGTTATCATTGGAGGTAAGTTTTATGGTGCAATTATGTGTTTTTATCTTGAAATCCTCCTCTATTTCACTAAAATTGAATGAATTAATGGGGGAATTTAGCCTAAGCCAGGGCTTTGGTAAAATGTCAATTTGAGTGGGCAAACGGAGTACAGATTTGGAAAACTTTATATGCATAGACTCATGTTGAGATGAGGATTCCGAATATGTAACTTTCATAATTTTTCGAGAAGCGTACCAAAAGTTGGGTTTTGACAACTTTGTGGGTTTTTGTGCAATTTGAGTTATTTCGAATGGGTTGTGTGTAATTAGCATATATTGACGTATTCTCTATGAATTTGAACAGATTCGGCATCCGAGGCAGTTGAATTGCGAGGAAAGCGCAAGGTGGACTAAGGCTTCTACCAGATCGAGGTGAGTGGTGATAGTAAATAATGTACTGAGGGTTTGAAACCTCGTACTAGCACTTTACAGTGCTATGATGAGATAAGACACGCGTCATGTGACGGGCGTGGTGACATTGTGATTGGGGAATTGGACTTGGTCCTTTCCGACTAATAGTGTATTGTGTATTGTGACTGAGAATGGGAATATAACCGTGTAATTGGACTAGTAGCCTTGTTTGGGGCCTTGTGCCGATCTGTAGAGCTTTTAGGGTCCCTGTAGAGCTAGGTGACCCTTATATCAGGTTGGAAACTTACACTCAGCTGTGAAATTAGCTATATAGCATATCTTGGGCCAGCACTAGATGTGTACTAAGAGAGATAGACTACTTGGGGTGGAATTTCCCTGATTTAGCTGAGTGGGCCTGAAAGGCCAATTCTGTACTGACTGGGACAGGGTCGAGGACACATTTTGAGGTATTATATATATATATATTTGGTGCTAAAGGTATATATATATATATATATATATATATATACCGCATACAGAGACTTCTATTACAAAAGTTAGGGAAAATACTAGTAGGCAAACCATAGTTTGTTCTAGTACTATCCTTATCGTGCACTATAGTATTAACATAGTTACTACTACGGAGTCTGAGTCTACACATATTCTGAGTGAGCGCTGGAGTATATTATGGGATCGGGCTGCACGCCGCAGTAGTATATTTATATATGTGTATATATATATATATATATATATATATTGGATTAGACTGTACGTCGCAGCAATATATGTGTGGATCGGGCTGCACGCCGCAATATCATAGTGCTTGGGCCTAGGGAGCCCTTCCAAAGTCTGTATACACCCCCTTGATGTTAAATGGAGCGGGCTGCGCGCCGCAGTGTTATATGTATTGGAGTGGGTTGCACGCCGTAGCATTATACTTATACATATCCATATACGTACTCAAATATTTATACATTATAGACATATGTATATATTTACATACATTGAGTTGACTGTACATCGTAGCGGTACGAGTGAGGATTTGGTCAGTGTGCGACCTTGTTGAGATAGATGTGGACTGGAGATGAGAGTATTCACCGTAGTGATGACTTACCCGTGAGGCTGCCCTTAGAACTGTTTAGTGATAGTACCGGAGTTATTATTTTTAGTTATTATTTATTGTTGTTACTCACTGAGTTGAAATATACTCACCCCACTTCCCTGCACTTTTTGTGCAGATTCACTGGTGCAAGAGAGCAGTTGAGCTGTTGCAACTGCTTATTCATATCCATTATGCGGAGACTACGAGGTAGCTGCCGACGTCCACAGAACCTGTTTTCTCCTTCCTTATCATTTTGTTACTTTCATTTTGCCAAGACTTGTTTGTATAGGTTGTTTATTCTGTAGAGGCTCAGACTTGCGACACCTCGGTTTGGTTGGGACCGTATTTTGTATGCTTTTACTATTACGTTTATCATTTTGATATGAACACTTGCTATTTAAGATTAACTTGATCACCTGAAATCAATAATTAGCTGGTTTAATGGATAGCATGGTCGGGCTTGCCTAACATTGTGTTGGGTGCCATCACGACTAGGGTTTGGGTCATGACAGTAAGAGCGTCCGCTGATCTGGCCTTTCATCTTTTTAGTGATCCAACGGCCACAATTAATAAGCAATAATATAGGGTTAAATGGTACATTACCCTAAACAAACGTTGTCTTCTCTTGTCTCTGTTCCACATACCACCATAATGCTGCCGCCAGAATTCGCCCCACGGTGGTGGACGGAGTTCAATGGCGCCCAAATTCATGCCAGGTCCCCTCTTTCATCCCCTCGTTTCAAACCCTCAATTAGTTTTCGTCGAAGATTACCCAAACGCCCCAAAAAGGTCAAAACCCTAGCGCCGTCACCACCGTGTACGATGGCGCAAACCCTAAAACTCCAGAAAAATACACAATGCAACATCTACCTCTCCTCTTGATCCCTAAATCTATCAAAAAACCCCTCTAAATTGACTAAGAACCTGTCCGAATCCAAGAAAGAGGGCAGAAATTTCAAGAATTCAAGTGTTGCCGAATCCCTGAATGCGGTATTGGGGTTCAAGTAGCAAGGACATGACTCGTTTAAAGACGCAGTCTTCCGATGCTCAGGTCGTATTTTCCAAATCCTGTTCCAGATACTATAGGTAAAGTTTTAGGCCTTTCTTTATTTTTCCTTTAAACAAATGACTCATTTATCAGTTAGTGAATTCAGAACTAGAATTAGTTAATCTCTTGGCCGAGTATCATCGTTACAATTCAGATTGAAAAGTCATTTGTCAATAAGATGGTATTTGATTTAATTAGCCGTTAATCACATTTTTGTTTAAAAGTTTGCTTGGTTGTTAGTTTGATAAGTTGACTAATTAGGTCTAGAAACTGTTCATTTGATTAATTTTGATATTTACTGCTAATTATTTTTACTTGTTTAAATTGTGTTAGTTTGGTTTCAAATTATGGTTTGTTTCAATGATATTAGCTATTGCTTTGATATTGGTTATAGCTGATGAAAATTAGGAAAAAGGGTTGGGATTGGTTTAAGGTAATTCTAAGTATAAAGTGAGGGTATAATTGAAATTTTAAAATAGGTTAGTGGTAATTTTAGTATAATAACAGGAGTATTATAGGAAGGAAAAATGGCAGAATCACTAGAATTGGTAAATATTAAAAGGAAGTGAGGGTAGAATAGGACCTCAAATTCACTTCATATTGGAACGAAACTTTAGTTTCATTCCAATATGAAGAGAATTTGAGGTCGAACAAAAGAAATTTGTGCTGTCTCTGTTGATTTTACTTCTCTCTGATCTTGCTGTGAGATTTTACTTCCCTAGATTTAAAGGATTCATTCGGTTGTGAGATTGCTTTCAATGCTGTATCTTGTTGTTGCTCGTCTGACCTTAAATCATGTTACAATCTGTTGATTTCCAGGTACACTTTTGTAAATTCCAGAAATTGTAACTTGCAAAATCTGAGCTTGGAAAATATGTGAAGATATGGAGTTTATGTTCAATTCATCTTATTTTTAATAGTATTGAAATAATTCGTATGTTTAGTTTTTTTTTTTTTTTTTTTTTTTTTTTTTGTGAATTGCTATTCAATTATGTTTTGTTTCGTATATATGGAACTGGACTGGATTTTGTTAAAATTCTGAAGGTTAGGGCATATGAAGACTTGAATGTTAAATACATATGAATATCTGAAATTTGAAGTGTAATTTTGACACTAGTTCTGCAACATTTTTACTTTAATGCATGATTGCTGATTAGTAGTGGTGAGGAAATCTAATACTTGACACAGATAGTATGTTATTGACTTGGATCCTGGACCTTTAGTTTATAGTGTGTAAAGGAATATAAATTTGCAAACTTCATTTGATTCATATAGGAATTTCGATTAGTAATTACGTATCATTTCTAGATTGTTGGTATTTTCTTTCATTAATCAATCAATTGTTCTAGTTTAGCTTAATTGAAATAGATATTTCTCAAAAAAAAAAAAAAAAGGGTAATCCTATGTAAAAGTTCCTAATCAAATTTAGAACACATAAGATAATAAGTAAAGGGCATTAGCGATTAGAATACTGAACACTTAACCATTAAAGTTGGCCTGGTTGCCCGTTTCGGATTTTGGCTTAAATTTCACTTGAATGAATCAATAGAATTAGGAAATGATTTCCATTAGCAGTAGGTCTATACCTAAAAACGTTCTAAGTTTTAGGCAAGATTAAAATAATAAAATATTGTCATTAAAATCCAATAAAATCTTTGTAAGCGAAAGAAAAATAGTTGGAAGGAGAGAATTAAAATATAAATACATAATTGAGATTTAAAAAAGTGAAATTAAAAATATTAGAAATTTGGAGGACCATTAAGTAAATTCTATGGTCTTCCCCAAAGTTAATAAAGATGATAGAATCTTTAGGCCCGATTTATAACAATATTACTTTCTCAAATACGGGTGCACATTTATGTGACCAAAATCTAAATCTCAACAAAGTCAAAATGTGTTAAAAGTCACGGGCGTACTGGTACAGCGTTATTCGAAATGCATTTTCACAACGTTACAATTCATAAAGTAAATAATGAATATAAATAAAAGCGGTTGGTTAACAAAAAGATACAAGAGAGTAAAACGTGTATTAAAATCAGATAAAATTAAATACAACAGTTGAGCGACCGTGCTAGAACCACAAAATTCGGGAGTGCCTAACCCCCTCTCCCGGATTAACAGAATTTCTTATCCGGATTTCTGGTTCGCAGACTATTAACAGAGTCATAATTCGTCGGTTCGGAATTCAATTGGTGAGTCGGGACTCTAATAATATTCCAAGTGGCAACTCTAAAATAAAAATAATAAATCTCATTCTGATTGTCCTTAAAGTGGAAAATTTCCTTTATTATATCCTTCACAGGGTGTGTGAGCATGTGATTATTGCCCCCAGCAAATAAGTCCAAAATAAATATACAAAAATGATTTTATTTTGAAATTTGTTGAAGTATCAGTGTTTATTTTTATTAGTTAAAAATAAAGTAAAGAAAATTAAAATAAAAATACAATTTGAATTAATTAGAAAATATAAAAAATGTAAGATAATTACTAAGAAAATTAGAAAATCAAAAGAAAAATACAAAATACAAGAGATAATAAATACATTGGGAACAAATACGACGGAAAACAAATATAAAATACAAGAAAAATACAGAAAAATAATAAATAAATACAAGCTGAAAATACAGAAAAGGTATAATACAAGAATAATACAAAATACCAAAGTATTTGGGCCAAAATCACAAAATTCTAGCCCAATTAACACCAACGGACCTGGCCCAAATGAATTAACACCGGCTCACCTATACACAAGCCCAAACGATGTTGCTTAGGGAGAAAGATCTGGACCGTTGATAATTTAAATCAAACGGACTAAAATAAGCGGTTGTCTAATAATTAAAACGACACCGTTAATTAAAATAATCAGAGCCGTTCAATTAACTCATCCAACGGATTAAAAGAAATCCTTATTTAAAACATACAACGTTGTTAAGACAAAGTAATCACAAACGTCCAATTAATTGATCTAACGGATGAGGGGAGGGCTTCACTTAAACCATAGGACACCGTTTAGTGGCCAAGTGAATCCTAGCCACTCATTTAATCTAATCTAATAGCTCGAAATGAATGTTACATGTTTAATATATATATATATATATATATATATATATATATATATATATATATATATATATATATATATATATATATATATATATATATATACCCCTCCATTATTTCATTCATTATGCACTTACACCTTCAAGGATCAAACCCTAGCTGCCACAGTTCCCTTCCCCCTCTCCACACAGACCACTAAAACCCTACCGGTGGTCTGCTTCTGGTCATCTTCTCCGGCCAAATCTCTCACCCCTTAACCTCCCCTTCTCCTCTATCACCCCATCATACTCGCCCCGTCCAAATACATTTATTTCTCCCCAAATCTTGAAATACAGGTCGCCGGAACCCTAGCCGGCGACCACCAACCTATGAACCAGCATCCAACATTAACACCCTAAGACCACCTTGAGCTCCTCTTTCACCCTATCTAAATCCCTTCCCTCAAATCATAGCGTATCCCGTCAAATATTAAAAAACATCCCGCCGGAACCCTACTCCGGCAGATACCCCTCAAACCAAAAGCCACCCAATCGAACCCCCAACCCTCAAATATGAGTCATTCACAACAAAAGAAAGATTCCAAGAGTCTAAGTGGAAGACTAACAGTCAAAGAGACTCAAGGTCTTTGAACAACCGGAAAATCAAGAACTAAGAAGAAAAATGAAGAAAAATGAAGGAAAAGAAGGAAAAAGAAGAAAGAAAAGAAAAAGAAAACCAATCAGAAAGCTAAGTAACTCTGAACCCTATTTTTTCTATACTGTTCTTCGTGATATTCTTTTGTCTTCGTTAGCCTGAACCTATTGCATGTTTAAAAGTCTTCTGTGTGTAGTTGAAATCGTCTTAATACTCTCTTTTTCTGAATGAAGTCATTTGTTAAATGACATGCTCTGTAGTCGTTTAATATTCTTGCTTGTTAGAATGTTTGATTAATTGGATTCAACCATTATTATATTGTCTCTCTGAGTCTTGATTAATCAAGTGTTTAGTCATAATTGGGGTTATATTTACAATATTGTTTAAAACTGGCTACTATTGCAATATATTTTAACACTTGACTCTCTTGGATTTCTGAGTAACTAGTCGTATCATGGCTATGTGTGTAAATTGCTTAATGTTTGCTATCATTGCAAAAACAGTTTGACTTTTGACTTGTAAAAAGGTCATATTTGTGGCTAGTTTTGTAAAGTGGTTAATTCTGAAAAGAGTTTACTTAGTTCTGAACTGGCTATAATATAAAGTCTAAGTATCTGGGGTTATTTGTTAAATACTGTTTCGATTGTTAACTACTCAAGGTCTTAGTTAAACCTAAGGATGGTCGGGTAAATACACACAAGAAATAGGGCTAAAAGGAAAATAGGTACAGGGTATTCTGAAAATAATTTGGGAATAATAAGGGTACAAAAGACAAATAGGCATGATTTTGGTGTAATTAGCTGAACAATAAAGGGCAATTTAGGTATAGCTAAATGGTAAATAGGTAATAAACCTTAGCAATTGACGGTAATAAAGGCATTAACGCCTAAAAAGAGTGATAGAGAATACCCTAAAAGCTTCAAGCAAAGGTTCAAGTGTATTCCTATTAAATTCACTTAGACTAAACTGAAATTATTCAAAAAGAGTAGGGGTGAAAAATCTGAATATTTAATTCAAATTTCCCTCCCATTCTACTCTATAAATAGGCCCTTTTAGGCTTTATTACAAAGGTTCAGAAGATTTAATAAACTAAATATATACTGAAATACTGCCACTGTTTCATTGCTGCTAGTTGAAGTGATATTTTGGATTTCTGTTCGTTGTTCTTCATCTGTTTGATTGGATTCGTTGGGTTTTTTACTTGCTTGGTTGAATTCGCTGGGTTTTCTATTCTGAAGTTGTACCTGTTGATGTGTTAATCTGCCTCTATTGCTGTTGATATTTGGTTGCTGGTTATCACTGATTTCTCTTCTCCTTCATCCCTTAGAACTCATTGTTTTATCTCATTTGATCAGGTACACTACTACCTCTCAATGATGTAATTGAAATGGTTTGAATGAATGAAAATGCTGATTAGTTTCTTAGTTGTAATTGTATTTCTATTTTGTTATAGCTATAGACACTTAGACTATATGTAATTCATTATGATTTGGGTTGTAATAAGGACAGGACTGCATGAATTTAATTCAGATTTATAGTAGTAGTAAATAATGTAGGAAATACATTAATAGGTCAATCAAAATGATCACCTAGCTTTATAATCGAAATTGGTTAAACTGAGTTGATTCACTTGTAGATTTATAACTACTATGAAAATCAGACGTGTAATACAGGTACTTTGATATTATGTTAATTAAATTTTGAATCAGTATCAATTAATTGGAAAAGTATGAGTTAGTTAAAATTTGGATCATGTTAATGGCTTAGCATCATTCAAACTTGTTTTGTAACAAAACTTGTGTTAAATTTTGTGATATGTTGTAAAATAGTAATCTGAATATGATTGAAATGCCAATAGCAATTCGAATATGTTTTAGTTGAAGATTTAGGTTAATGCTTCCAGTTAAATAAAAACAATAAGGTAAGTCTCCAATTAGTATTTCAATTGATAAATAATAAGTAGATTAGATTCAGTTAATCTGACCAAACAGTAGAATTCAAATGTAAATCAGTATTAGCATGTCTGTGTAAATTCTGATATTGAACTTAATATTATCTGCTTATAGTTCTGTTAGTTCATTAAAAATGTTAATATGTCTTGAACCTGCTTTAGATATTAATAATTTGGGCCTAGTCATGAGAAGAGGCCCAAGTCCAATTGATATGGCATTTATGCCTTTGGACAGATATGGATGTGTTAACTGGACTTTAGGTATCCAGTTGCACCTTGGTGTAACACTGCGAGTTAACCCAAATTCCAGGCCCAATAACATGTAAGGGCCTCAATCCAAATAGAGGATGGAATAAAATGATAAAAACTGCTAATAAACAGTTATAATAAGGGAAAAACAACATTAGAGAACATAGTACACAAATAGGCTTAACCTTTTAAAATGAAATGGGACAAGCCTCATTACAAGATAAAAACGCACGGGGCCCCCAAATAACAACTATAAAACTTTAGACCCGGAGGATCGTTTAGACAATTTTACGATATTTCCCAAAATAATAAGAATATACACCGCTAGGCATAATTTAATGTACATTCATTTGAACGGGTGCACATTTATGTGACCCAAATCCCACTCTCAACGAAGTCGAAATATATTCAAAGCCACAGGCGTACTGGTATGATGTGGTCGAGGATGTATTTTCACGACATTGAAAATTCGTAAAATTCAAAAGTGGTATACTTGCACATAATTAAAAAATATAAATTGAAATCAGAAAAAATAAAAACAACAATTGAGCGACCATGCTAGAACCACGAAATTCGGGAGTGTCTAACACCTTCCCCCATGTTAACAGAATTTCTTATCCGGATTTCTAGTCCACAGACTGTAACAAAGTCAAACTTTCCTCAGTTCGAGATTAAACCGGTGACTTGGGACACCATTATATTCTTAAGTGGCGACTCTGAAAACTTAAAAAAACTAATCCCGTTCCGACTGTCCTTAAATTGGAAAAACTCCTTCTACGCCCTCACGGGTATAGTGTGTAGTAACACATTTTTTCAGTAGAGCAAAAAGAGGTGTGATAGCTCTAGCGAATCTGTTGGGGATAAGAAACCCAGAACTTCGGTTCAGGGTTTAAGAATTCGAGCTAAGTTAAATTGTTGTTTTTATTTATATCTGATTTCATTATATGTTTTGATCAATGTGCTATATGTTTACCGCTTTGATATTACATGAATTGTATATAAAATATTATGCCGAAAACCCTTCTCTTCTCACCTCCGAGGTTGTTCTTACTGGTTAAGACTCCCTTTTCTGTTAAGTCAATACCAAATAAGAAATAGAGGCCGAAAAAAGTTACAAAACCGGACGATACCGCGGGTCCCCGGCACGTAGCCCCCTCCTCGACCCGAGATGTTTGCTCAGGTACACAGTCTAGATCATTTGAAAAATTAGGATATTGAGCCAAGAATTAGGATGATTATTTGCATCATATCTGACTTAGGGGACTTAACACAGGGGTTGGGTTAGTCTAGGACAAGTAACCCGAATATCAAAAGACCGAGCATGATTATATGTTGCATTTATTTGTCGAAGGACATTATGCTGACCGACTAAATTACTGAGGGAAAGAAAAGAAAAATAGCAATTTTCGAAATAAGCGATGTCTAACGAAACTCTTTCAAAATTTCGAGGGAATTATGAAAAAATAGT
This sequence comes from Nicotiana noctiflora, assembly GCA_032618575.1. Lineage (NCBI taxonomy): Eukaryota > Viridiplantae > Streptophyta > Magnoliopsida > Solanales > Solanaceae > Nicotiana > Nicotiana noctiflora. Next base: position 41,614 of record JASVEL010010025.1, read on the forward strand.
TGGATTAAGTCAGTTTGTCGAAATTAGTTGGTCTAAAAATAATTTGACCGAACTATGCGGGTTTGATTCTCACCACTAGGCGAGATATGTGGGCAACCCTTGACCGGTCCAACCACCGCTTTACAAAAAACAACCAAAATATTAATAAATCAAAGTGATGTTGTTTTTGAAAATAGCCGAATGTCCCAAAAGGACGCTAGAATGCTATTTGCGCAAAAATGGCCACTTTTGAGTCACTCTCACTAAATAATAAATACAACCTTAAAATATTTTAAGGAAGTGTTGGAAGTCCGTATTCGCAAATAGGAACTTGTTGAAAAAAAAACTAAATGAAAAGAAATTTTCCTTTAATTTTTTTTTGTCTTTTGGTCAAATAATATGTGGTTAAATCACATTTAAATACATGTGCAGGATGAGCACAATGCAAAATGAACCTTTTTCACTAATGAATAAGATCCCTTTGGAGTTAGGCCTCTAGTGGAATGACTTGGGTCAAGTCGGACAAGATGAGTCAAGAAATATTTGTAAGGTCTTACCGGGTTGCTTGATATCATACCTCGGGGAGACATTATTCGGGCCTTGGTCACCTGCTGGGATCCCGCACATAATGTGCTCCATTTTTCGGTCTTTGAGCCCACTCTGACACTAGAAGAGATTGCTAATTACATCGGTAAAAATAAGGTCCCTCTGAAAGATAAATATCCAATTGCTCCAAGAGCCATCACCGCTCACATATTCCTGGATTCTTTGAAAATAGCCTGAAGTGTTCACAATGAAGATTTGGTGCACGGGTTTTGCACTATGAATTTCATATACCATAGATATGGTCATGTTGGAGGATTTAACAACCCAACAAACAAACTCTGCAGTAAAGCAAACCGGCTTAAATGGGACGAACATAGGCATATTTCAAGGTAGCCTTTTTGGGTTTGATAATATTTCCAAGGAAAGATGGGAACATCAACATTAGAATTGTCGGGATTGTCAGTACTCTCCTTACACATGATAATAGCACTTTGGCACCTATGATAGTGGCCGATATCTTTCATGATCTCACAGTTGTAAAGCTAGAGAAGGGTAACGACCAGGCCGATCATTTTCCAAATTTATTCCCTAATCCCCAAATTGCTATTTCCCTAAGTTCATTTCTGCAATTGTGGTTTGCCGGGATGTTCGGTTCTAGAATTTTGAGTGTTTTGGGACTTAGTCCTTAAATGAGAGCTTTATAGTTGAAAAATGGCACGTATTCCGAACAGTGTTAAGATGACTATGGAACAGAAATCCGATGATTCTGTTAGCTCTGTTAGGTGATTTCGGGGTTGGAAGCGCATTCGAAATGTATTTTGGATCTCTGTAGCTCAATTAGGCTTGAAATGCCGAAGTTTGGAATTTTTGGAAATCCGATCGATAGGTGAGATTTTAATCTGGGAGTTAGAAAGGAATTCTGACAGTTGTAGTAGCTTCGTTAGGTAATTTTGGATATGTCTGGCAATTTTCAGGTCATTCAGAAATCGTTTGGTTGGGTTTTTGGTAGAATGTAGGTTTCAGAAGTTTTGGTTGGATCTTAGGCTTGAACCAGCCTTAATTTGATGATTTGTGTGTTTGAGAGTGTGTTTTTATGATTGGAACAAGTTCATGTGATGAACTAGAGTGGATTCGTACTTTTGGCTGAGGTCCTGGGGGCCTCGGGATGCTTTCGGAGGGTCGATCAGGTGAATTTTGAAGTTTTGGAATTGCTCGTGTAATCTGCAGCAACAGTTCTGCTTCTGTGGATGAGGAACCACAGAAGCGCCCCCGCATAGGTGACCAAGAGGTCGCAAAAGCGATCACGGGCTAGTCCGGGCATTTCCGCAGAAGCAGAAGATTTCTTGTAGAGGCGGGCTCGCAGAAGAGAGCCCCTGTACGCAGAAGCGGAGTCAGGCATCTGGGGAATATTGCAGAATCAGAGAGGACTCCGCAAAAGCGGTCTCGCAAGTGCGAGCAATTGACCGTAGAAGCGGTCCTCGCCAATTAATGAAAAGTCACAGAAGCGACAATATATCGCAGAAGCGGTCTCGCTTATGCATTCCAGTAACTGCAGAAAGTGAAATAGCGTCAGTGATTAAGAACCTAAAGGGTTCGAATTTCAGAATGTTATAACATATTGGAGGCTTCGAACTAGGAGAGGATTTTAGCAATTTTGAGGAGGAAATCAAGGAGAATCATCTGGTAATCACTCATGGACTCAAATTATGTTAATATATTGTTAAACCACAAATTAAACCTCTGAAAATAGAGGATTGAAGGTGTGTTAATGGAGGATTTTTGCTCTAGGCTAGGGTTATTTAAAATCATTAATTTGAATAAGCAAACAGAGTCCGATTTTGATAAATTTTATATGGTTAGGCTCGTGAGAGTACGAGGGTTATGAAAACGTAAAGATATTTCAATTTCAAGCCGATGGCTACAGGGGTATTTTGGTTATTTCATCCATTTTCGCGTGGTAGCTTTAATGTTTTCACTGTAATAAGTTACTTGTGATGTTATTTACACTGTGTAATGGGTTTGACTAGATTTGGGCCATTCATAGTCAGATACACGTGGCAAGGGAGTCATTTCTTAGCGGTTTTGTACCGGGATTGAGGTAAGTGACTTGTCTAACCTTGCGTGGGGGATTTTCTCCCCTAGGATATATATGTGTGAATTTCAATGCTTGTACACGAGGTGACGGGTGTATACTTGCGCAGATTGTTGAAAACCACCTTACTTAAACTGCTCAATCCGTGCTATCTTTGTTATTTAATTGGTTAGTTGCAAAATTTATCTCGTGTTAGCTAGGGAAGCATGATTAGATTGGTTATCTGTCTAAGTGCCTACTGGTCTTAATTTAACTCCCTGGAACCTGTTGAGACTGGATTTAGTGTTAATTGTATCTTTGTACTTCATATTTCTCTATGTTTTCCTCTTATTGATTGTGTTTGTGTTCTGTGGACTGCGGGTTCAATTCTTGGAGATCTGATGCTACTGAGGTAAAGGACTGCGGGTTCAATTCCCGGATATCCTGTGATACTAATATATAGGACTCCGGGTTCAATTCCCAGAGATCCTGTGATACTGATATATGGACTACGGGTTCGATTCCCGGAGATCCTGAGTTGTTGAGTATAGAGGGACTGCAAGTTCAATTCCCGGAGATCCTGAATTGTTGATTTGTACTTGTTGTGTTGATTTCTCTTTGTTAGCTTAACTGTAGATGGTTTGTAGTATTTGTCTCATTTGTTGTTATTTCAGAATTGTTCTTATTTTTTAGCTGTTAGGTATTATTATTATTATTATTATTATCTTATTTATTTCTCGGTAGGGCCCTGACCTTCCTCGTCACTACTCCATCGAGGTTAGGCTTTGCACTCACTAAGTACCGTTGTGGTGTACTCATGCTACCCTTCTACACACTATCGTTGTGCAGATCCAGGTACATCTGATCAGACGCACTATAGGTGACTTAGGAGCATTTTCAGGAGACTCGAGGTATGAATCTGCTACGTCAGCAGATCCGGAGGGTCTTCTTCTATTCTTCTTAGTAATGTCAGTTATTCCCGTATATTCGTTGTGTAGACACTTTTGATGTATAGAGCCACAGTTGTACTCTCTTAGTCTGTGTTGCCCGTGAGTTTCCGGGTCTTGGTGGTTGTAGTTCTTTCTGGTATTTGGTGAAGTGTATGTGCCAAGCGACACTTATTATATTTCTTTATATTATTCCGCTGTTATCTTAACTTTTTGTTCATAAGAGTTGTACATTCCGCAAGGTGTTAGGCTTACCTAGTCACGAAGACTAGGTGCCATCATGAAATGTTCTCAATTGGTGAACTAGGGTCGTGACAAGTTGGTATGAGAGCTCTAGGTTAATAGGAGAAATGGGACACAGACCGGCTATTTAAAGCATCAGTGATCGATATGGAGACATCCGTATTTATCTGTGAGGGGCTATGTAACCGTTTAGAAAAATTTTCATTTCTTTTGAATTCTTTGTTGTGCTATATTTTGAAACCAAATCTATTCTTTTTTCTTCTATTCTTTCACAGAGGGTGAGGACACATGGTACTCATGAGGATTAGGCACCCGCGCCCCCTGCTGCCGCCGCCAGAGGCCGGGGTCGGGGTAGAGGTTGAGGACGCACCCGAGATGCAGCCACAACACCCGCGCGTGCTACCACTAAGGCACCTCCGGTGGATCAGGTTGGAGTGCAAGCACTTGGTACACCTACTACAACTGCTACAACTCCAGCACTCCAGGAGACTCTAGCCTAGTTTATGAGCATGAACACTACTCTAGCTTAGGCGGGGTTTCTTCCTCTCGCTGCAGCTAAATCTTAGGCTGTGGGAGGGGCCCAGACTCCCGCAGTCGGCACACCTGAGCAGCGAGTGCCCGTGGAGCAGGTTCCAGAGATTATTGCTATACCGCCTGCCATACTAGTATAGCCCGGAGGTGGGCCAGCTGCCTTCGAGGACGAGCAGCGCAGATGGGAGAGGTTCAAGATGTATGATCCCCCAGTGTTCAGTGGCTTGGCTTCGGATGATGCATTGGGATTTCTGGAGGAGTGTCATCGTTTCCTCCAGACTATGGGTATAGTGGAGACCATTGGGGTTTCCTTTACTGCTTTTTAGCTTCGAGTGTTCGCTTATGATTGGTGGCGCACATATGAGTTGGATAGTCCAGAGAGGTCTGCCTCGTTGACCTGGGCACAGTTTTCTGATATGTTTTTGAGGGAGTTTGTTCTCCAGAGCCTTAGGGATGCTTGGCAATCAGAGTTTGAGCGGTTGTGTCAGGGTTCCATGACAGTATCGGAGTATGCCATTAGTTTCACCTGGTTAGCCAAACATGCACTGGCCTTGGTAGCCACGATCCGGGAGAGAGTGTGAAGGTTTATTGAGGGTCTTATTCCGCCTATCCGGTCCAGCATGGCCAAAGAGATGGAGAAAGACGTACCGTATCAGTAGGCAGTGAGGATTGCCAGACGAATCGAGTGTATGCTCACTAGAGAGCGATGAGAGAGGGAGCCCAAGAGGTCTCGTGAGTCGGGTCATTTACCCGGTGCCCGTATTGCAGCAGCTGGTCGATTTGGTAGGGTTATTCCGGTCGTCCAGTTCATTCAGCATTGCCAGCAACTGGTAATACTCCAGCTCCTCTAGCACCTCAGGAGCCTTACTTTGCTCCTCCAACTTCCAGTGCGCCTCCTGCGCGGAGTACCTCTAGGGTCAGTCCAGCGGGAGCGGGGCTGGTCCGTCACAGCCATCGCGTCCTCCCAGGGCTTGTTTTGAGTGTAGGGATACTCGCCATCTCGTTAGGGAGTTCCCTAGGCGTAGGAGAGGAGCAAATCCATAGACTTTGCAGCCTCAACATGGTTCACAGGGTCAGCAGGCCATCATCCCAGCCCCAGCTGCCGCCCCACCTGCCCAGCCAGTGAGGGGCGGGGATCAGGGTGCCAGAGGCCGCCCTCGAGAGAGGGGTCAGGCCAGATTTTATGCTATTCCTGGTCGCGCCGCAGCTGTCGCCTCCGATTTTGTTATCACAAGTATTATTTTGGTTAGTCATAGAGAGGCATCGATTCTATTCGATCCTGGTTCTACTTTTTCATGTGTCCTCTTATTTTGCCTCACATCTGGGTGTTCTTTGGGATTCTTTGAGTGCCCCCGTTTATGTTTTTACTCCGATGGTTCCTTGGTTGTGGACCATGTGTATAGGTCGTGTTTGGTCACTATTTGTGGTTTTGAGACAAGACCTGATCTTTTATTGCTCAGTATGGTTGATTCCGATATTATTTTAGGCATGGATTGGTTGTCACCCCACTATGCTATTGTTGATTGTCACGCCAAAACCTTGATGCTGACTATGCCAGGCATTCCACGTATTGAGTGGAGTGGTACTCTAGATCACACCCCCAGCCGTGTTATTTCCTTTTTCAAAGCTCAGCTTATGGTTGAGAAGGTGTGTGCTACTTATCTAGCTTATGTGAGGGATGTCAGTGTTGACACACCTTCTATTGATTTCGTCCCAGTGGTATGTGATTTCTCTAATGTATTTCCAGCTGATCTCTCGGGCATGCCGCCCTATAGAGATATCAATTTTGGTATTGACTTATTGCCGTGCACTCAGCCCATTTCTATTCCTCCGTACTGCATGGCTCCTCATTAGTTGAAGGAGTTGAAGGATCAGTTACAGGAGTTTTTGGGTAACGGTTTCATTCGACCTAGTGTTTCGCCTTGGTGTGCTCCTATGTTGTTTGTGAAGAAGAAGGACGGTTTTATGCGTATGTGCATTGACTATCGCCAGTTGAAAAAAGTTATAGTGAAGAACCGGTATCCTTTGCCACATATTGATGACTTATATGATTAGCTACAGGGCGCACATGTGTTCTCTAAGATTGAGTTGCACTCTGGTTATCATCAGTTGAAGATTCAGGAGCCAGATATCCCGAAGACTGCCTTCAGGACTTGAATGGTCACTCAAGTTCCTCGTTATTTCTTTCGGGCTGACTAATGCCCCGACAGCTTTCATGCATTTGATTCACAATGTATTCATGCCATATCTTGACTCGTTCGTGATTCTTTTCATTGATGATATTTTGGTATATTCCCGAAGCCGGGAAGAGCATGAGCAACATCTAAGGATAGTGCTTCAGACTCTAAGGGAGAAGCAACTATATGCAAAGTTCTCTAAATGTGAGTTTTGGCTGAGTTCGGTGGCATTTCTAGGCCGCGTAGTGTCGAGCGAGGGTATTCGAGTGGATCAGAGGAAGGTAGAGGCCGTGCAGGGTTGGCCCAAGCCCTCCTCGGCTACTGAGATTCATAGCTTCCTTGGCCTGGTGGGTTATTACTGTCGTTTTGTAGAGGGGTTCTCTTCGTTCGTGGCACATATGATCAGGTTGACCCAAAAGGGTGCTCCTTTTTAGTGGACAGAGGAGTGGGAGGCTAGCTTTCAAAAGATCAAGATAATTTTGATGTCGGCCCCTGTATTGATGTTGCCTACCAGTTCATGGTCTTATACGGTATATTGTGATGCCTCACGGGTTGGACTCGGAGCAGTTTTGATGCAGGACGGTTGGGTGATCGCCCACGCGTCCCGACGGCTGAAGGTGCATGCAAAGAACTACCCGGTCCATGATCTTGAGCTAGCTGCCATTATTCCCGCCTTGAAGATTCCGCGTCATTATTTGTATAGGGTTACTTGTGAGATTTACACTGATCATCGGAGTTTGCAGCACTTGCTTAAGTAGAAGTACCTGAACATGCGTCAGAGAAGGTGGTTGGAGCTGTTGAAGGACTATGATATTACTATTCTTTATCACCCGGGCAAGGCCAATGTGGTTGCTGATGCCTTGAGTCGTTGGGCAGAGAGTTTGGGGAGTTTGGCATATCTACCAGCTTCGGAGAGACCTGTGGCGATGGATGTTCAGTCTTTGGCCAAGAAGTTCATTAGATTGGATCTTTCGGAGCCCATCCAGGTTCTGGCATGTGTGGTTTCTAGGTCCTCTCTATTTGATCGCATCAGGGAGCGACAATTTGATGACCCTCATTTGCTTGTCCTTCAGGATAGAGTTTGTCATGGTGATGCTCGAGATTTTACCATCAGGGATCAGGGAGTGATGAGGATGCATTGGCATATTTGTGTGCCCAATGTAGATGATCTTTGATAGTTGATTCAAGCTGAGGCACATAGCTCGCGATATTCCATCCATCCGAGTGTCGCGACGATGTATCAGGACTTGAGGCAGCATTATTGGTGGAGGCGGATGAAGAAGGATATAGTTGACTATGTTTCTAGGTTCCTCAACTGCCAGTAGGTGAAGTATGAGCATCAACGTCCGGGTGGTTAATGCAGTAGATTGAGATCCCGGAGTGGAAATGGAAGCGCATCACCATGGACTTTGTATCTGGACTTCCACTACTGTGAGGAAGTTTGATTCCATTTGGGTTATTGTGGATCGACTGACCAAGTCCGCCCATTTCATACCTGTGTGCACCACTTACTCATCAGAGCGGTTGGCGGAGATCTACATTAAGGAGATAGTCCGGCTGCATGGTATTCCAGTTTCCATCATTTCAGATAGAGGCACTCAGTTTACTTCATGGTTTTGGAGAGCCGTGCAGCAAGAGTTAGGTACTCGGGTGGAGATGATCACAGCATTTCACCCCTAGACGGATGGACAGTTCGAGCGCACTATTCATATTTCGGAGGATATGCTCCGTCTGTGCGTGATTGAGTTTGGAGGTTCATGGGATCATTTCTTGCCACTAGAAGAGTTCGCTTATAACAACAACTATCATTCCAGCATTCATATGGCACTGTATGAGGCCCTATACGGTAGGAGGTGCAGGCCCTTCGTGGGTTTGTTCGAACCAGGCGAGGCCAGGCTGCTAGGTACTGAGATGGTCCAGGATGTAATAGACAAGGTCAAGGTGATTTAGGACAGACTAAGTGCAGCCCAGTCCAGACAGGAGATTTATGCGGACAAGAAGGTTCGCGATGTGGCTTTTATAGTTGGCGAGCGGGTTCTACTTTGGGTCTCACCCATGAAGGGCGTCACGAGTTTTAGGAAGAAAGGGAAGCTGAGTCCGAGGTTCATTGGCCCTTTGGAGATTTTGAGGCGTGTTGGGGAGGTTGCTTATGATTTGGCCTTACCTCCCAGCCTAGCCGGAGTCCATCCCGTATTTCATGTCTCTATGCGCCGGACATACCATGGTGACCCAACGCACGTGTTGGATTTCACTTCTGTTAAGCTAGACGAGGATCTCTCTTATGTTGAGCAGCAAGTGGCCATTTTGGACAGGCAAATCAGGAAGCTGAGGTCAAAGAACTTCACTTCAGTGAAGGTCCAGTGGTGGGGTCAGTCGGACGAGGAGGCGACTTGGGAGACCGAGCAGGATATGCGCACTCAGTACGCTCATCTCTTTACCACTTCACGTATGTTTTCTATGCTCATTCGAGGATGAACGAATGTTTAAGTGTGGGAAGAGGTAACGACCCGGCCGGTCGTTTTTGAAATTTATGCCCTGATCCCCAATTTACAGTTTCCCTAAGTTCATTTTTGCTATTATGGTTTGTCGGTGGAAAAAGGGCTTGTATTCAGAACAGTGTTAAGATAATCTTGAAACGGAAATCTGAATGTTCCGTTAGCTCCGTTACGTGATTTCGGGGTTAGGAGCGCGTTCGGAATGTATTTTAGAGGTCTGTAGCTCAATTAGGCTTGAAATGCCGAAGTTTGGAATTTTTGGAAATTTGATCGATAGGTGAGATTTTGATCCGGGAGTCGGAATAGAATTCCGATAGTTTTTGTGGCTTCATTAGGGGATTTTGGATATGTTTGCAAATTTTCAGGTCATCCGGACATCGTTTGGTCGGGATTTTGATAGAATGTAGGTTTCGGAAGTTTTGGTTGGATCTTAGGCTTGAGTCGACCTTAATTTGATGATTCGTGTGTTTGAGGGTGTGTTTTTATGAATGGAAAAAGTTCATGTGATGAATTAGAGTGAATTCGTATTTTTGGTTGAGGTCCCGGGGGCCTCGGGATGTTTTCAGAGGGTCGATCGAGTGAATTTTGATGTTTTGGAATTGCTGGTGTAATCTGCAGCAGCAGTTCCACTTCTGTAGATGGGGAACCGCAGAAGCAGCCCCGCAGAGGTGACCAGGAGGTCGCAGAAGCGATCAGGGGCTAGTCCGGGCATTTCCATAGAAGCAGAAGATTTCTCGGAGGGGCGGGCTCGCAGAAGCGAGCCCCTATGCACAGAAGCGGAGTCAGGCATCTGGGGCAATATCGCAAAAGCAGAGAGGACTCCGCAGAAGCGGTCTCGCAGGTGCGAGCAATTGACCGCAGAAGTGGTCCTCGCCAATTAATCAAAAGTCACAGAAGCGACCAATATACCACAGAAGCAGTCTCGCTTATGCGAGCCAGTAAATGCAGAAACGGAAATAGCGTCAGTGGTTAAGATCCTGAAGGGTTCGAATTATGGAATGTCATAACATATTGGAAGCTTCAAACTAGGAGAGGATTTTAGCAATTTCGAGGAGGAAATCAAGGGGAATCATCTGGTAATCACTCATGGACTCAATTTATGTTAATATATTGTTAAACCACGGATTAAACCTTTGAAAATACAGGATTGGAGGTGTGTTAATGGAGGATTTTAGCTCTAGGCCTGGGTTATTGAAAATCATTTTCGCGTCGTAGCTTTAATTTTATCACTGTAATTAGTTACTTGCAATGTTATTTACATTGTGTAATTGGTTTAACTAGATTTGGGCCACTCGGAGTTGGATACTCGTGGCAAGGGAGTCATTTCTTAGCGGTTTTGAACCGGGATTGAGGTAAGTGACTTGTCTAACCTTGCCTGGGGGATTTTCTCCCTAGGATATATATGTGTGGATTTAAATGCCTTGTACGCGAGGTGACGGGCGTGTACTTGCGCAGATTGTTGAAGACCACCTTACTTGAACTGCTCAATTCGTGCTATTTTTTTATTTAATTGGTTCGTTGCAAGATTTATCTGGTGTTAGCTAGGGAAGCATGATTAGATAGGATTATCTGTTTAAGTGCCTACTTTTCTTAATTGAACTCCCTGGAACCTGTTGAGACTGGATTTAGTGTTAATTGTAGTTGTGTACTTCATATTTCTCTGTTTTTTCCTCTTATTGATTGTGTTTGTGTTCTGTGGACTGCGGGTTCAATTCCTGGAGATCCGATGCAACTGATATAAAGGACCGCGGGTTCAATTCCCGGAGACACTGTGATACTGATATAAAGGACTGCGGGTTCAATTCCCGGAGATCTTGTGACACTGATATATGGACTGCGGGTTCGATTTCCGGAGACCCTGAGTTGCTGGGTATAAAGGGACCGTGGGTTCAATTCCCAGAGATCCTGGATTGTTGATTTGTACTTGTTGAGTTGATTTCTCTTTGTTAGCTTAACTGTAGACAGATTGTAGTATTTGTCTCATTTGCTGTTATTTTAGACTTGTTCTTATTTTGAGCTGTTCGGTATTATTATTATCATTATCTTAGTTATTTCTCGATAGGGCCCTGACCTTCCTCGTCACTACTCCATCGAGGTTAGGCATGGCACTTACTGAGTACAGCCATGGTGTACTCATGCTACTCTTTTGCACACTTTTATTGTGCAGATCCAGGTACATCTGATCAGACGCACTACAGGTGACTTAGGAGCATTTTCAGGAGACTCGAGGTATGAATCTGCTACGTCCATAGATCCGGAGGGTCTTCTTCTATTCTTCTTAGTGATGTCAATTATTCCCTTATTTTTGTTGTGTAGACACCCTTGATGTATAGAGCCACAGTTGTACTCTCTTACTCTGTGTTGCCCGTGAGTTTCCAGGTCTTTGTGGTTGTAGTTCTTTCTGGTATTTGGTGAAGTGTATGTGCCGAGCAGCACTTATTACATTTTTTGATATTATTCCGCTATTATCTTAACTTTTTGTTCATAAGAGTTGTACATTTTGCATGGTGTTAGGCTTACCTACTCATGAAGACTGGGTGCCGTCATGACATGTTCACATTTGGTGAACTAGGGTCGTGACAAGAAGATTTCTTCGAGGGATGCAGTTTGCTATTACAGATATGGATGATCGATCACTTATTCCATCGCCCTCAATTTCTGAGTTATGAATTATCAGAAAAGTCTTGCATAGAAGAATTCTACACGAGGATAAAAGGGGTCAAGTTGCCGGAGGGGTCTAAAGGTTGGATTGCATATTTTTGATCTCTTACTGCTAGTCAGATAGAATGGGAATTTGGGTGGCTACCTATCGATGAAATCATATACATGCAAGCAGAAGAATCGCACTTTCTTTTAATGGGGCTCAAAAGTATCCAACCTTATGCGCCATATCGAGTATAACAGCAACTCGGAAGATATCAAATATTGCCAAACGATGGAGATATCAGCGTTCAAGTGACAGAGATTAGTCCTGATGGGCAGTTTCCTGAGGCAAAAGTGTGACAAATATGGAATGAGTGCCAATTTTGAAAGTGGACACTTGTGTAAGGGATCGGGCCAGAGGTGAAGTGTCACCTGGTTATTTCGCATGGTTCAGAAGAGATTATGAGCATAGAAGACCAATGAAGAGACCTCACATTCAAGAATTTGCTGGGCTGTCAAAAGAGCAATGGGATTATTTGGCTAAAGAGAATAAATACCAAGCCAAAATCAGTATGTTAGAAAAGCAAGTTCAAGACCTCAAGTTCGAGAGAAGCTTACAAATAACGGCCGATGAGGGTGAAAATAAACAACTGATTAAGGAAAATGAGGCATTAAAAGACCAAATAATGAGAGCAGTAACTGAAACGCCTATTCGACATGCCCGGGATGAAAAACTGATTGATAATTTTCGCCGAAAGGTAAACGACCACAGTATTGATTTAGACAAAGCCGAAAAAGAATTAATCGAGGTTCGGAAGCAATTGGCTAGAAATGCTGAAGAACGGGCTCGTAGGATCCAACAATTGAAACAAGAACATAATATTGAAGTTTCTCGGTTGATGAAAAAGATTGTCATGGCTGAGGTCAAAAGTAGCAAACAAGTAATAGAGTTTGACATGGAAAGAGAACACTGCTATATGGCCATGGCCCGGCTACAAATGGAATTGCAGCAGCTTCATGAGAAAAGCCAACAGACTCTGGATGCTCGTGCCAAAAAAATAGGGAGGTTACTTCAAGAGAAAGGAATGATTAGATAGAGAATTGTCAGCATTGCTCACTATATCACTTGGAAATGCCAGATATGCGAAGATATGACCCAGTCCACATTTGCCGCCTCAGCAATGATATTTTTAAAGCAAGTAATGAGAGATTTATATAAACTCCAAAAGGGGCTAGCGTATAGGCCTGCGGTAATACCGAACGATGTCTCGCGGGCACTAGGATGTTTAATGTATTCTTAGGACATGCATTTTGAATTTGTATTTTTATTTCTGCATTTTTAGAAGGTTGTAGTACAATTATCATTAGAGTTGTAATCAATGATTGGTTATTAATGAAGTTGAGAATTTACAAATTTGTCGTTATTATTCTCTTTCTTCAAATACTTGTGCGATAGGAAAATACGTAGGGTCGATCAATGAAAATGAAAAAAAAAGAGGAAAATGAAAAAAAAAAAGAGGAAAATGAAGAAATGAAAAATGAAAAAAGGGAACGTCGGTGGTAATAAATATAAAGAAAAGAAAAAGCTGAAAACAAAAGAATTAGCAAATCAAGAAAGACAACAAGGCCTGGATGACGTACTTTGCCAGGCAAAATTGTATTCTTAATCTGTAATTTTGACCCATATGACCTAACCACTAACAAGTTTTGTCGTTGTTGAGTAACAGATAGGTGGTTAGTTACTGGCATTCTGGCAACTCACCATTACAACACTCGTTCCAAGAATATGACAAAGGCAATTACTCAGGAAATTGAAGCAACAGTCATGGATCCAGCACAGGAAGATCAGGTAGTGGATATGAATAGCATGAAAGAGGAGATGTATAAGCTCAAACAATAAATGGCTGAGATGTACCAGGCTTGGGCGAAGGGATAACCTTTACCCACCTACCCTACCAATCCCACATACATCCCTCCACTAGTCCCAGTACAGGACCCACCCACTATGAACTCATCCCCCACTTATCCTACATATCCACCATACTACACAACCACATCACAAGCACCACCTCCAATCTCTAAACAAGTTCCACCACCACCACCATATGTTGCTCCTGTGTATGTGGCCACAAATCATCCAGTGAACCATTATTACACGTCCAAGACAATCATTATTAACCCCGGAACCTACTTTTTGACGGCATGATTCCTATACCCTACTCATTGATATGGCTGAAAAGGAGAAACAACCTAAAAATCCTGAGCAGGAAGAGATGGCTAGAAAGATGAAAAGCTTCGAGAAATCATTCCAGAATATGCAGGGCTTGGTTGGTCAAGTAAGCATTAGCTTACAAGGATTTATGTCTATTCCCTAAAGTGCAACTACCAACAGGATCTAAGCTACCGAAATTCGATTTATATGATTGTCACGGCGACTGGGTAGCACATTTAAGAGGGTTCTACAGCAAGATGTGCGGAGCCGGTAGGTTATATGAGTTGCTCATGGCTTACTTTAGCCAAAGTCTTAGTGGTTTTGCTCTTGAATGGTATGACCATACCAGGTGGTTTATTTGGGATGATCTGGCCCAAGCGTTTGCAAACCATTTTCAATACAATTTGGAAATTATTCCAGATAGGTTGACATTGACAAAGATGGAGAAAAAGCAGGGAGAAAGTTTTCGAGAATATGGCTTTAGGTGGAGGGAGCAAGATGCTCGGGTAGACCAACCGATGAAGGAGGGAGAGATGATAGACTATTTTCTACAAGCTTTGGAACCAACGTACTATGGGCGTTTAGTATCTGTTAGTGGGAAAACATTCAACGAGGTAGTTAAAATGGGAAGCTTGGTTGAGGAAGGGTTAATGTCAAACAAAATTATGAGCTATTCAGCCATCAAAGTTATGAACCAGGCAATCCAGACAGGTACAGGTGGAGCAATCTGGAAAAAGAACAAGAAGAAGGAAGATGTGGCAGTCATAGAAGGGAGGTCTTGATCCAGGAGTCCCAATCCATACTACCATAAGCCTCGCCCACATCAACTCTACCCACCAACACCATATGGCCCACCACAACACTATTACCCTCCTCTTGTTCCATAAGTTTCTGTACATCACACTCAAACCTACCCACCACCTTCTACTCCATGGAAAACTCCAGCACCTCAAAATATTTACCATACCCAGAACACATACCCAAAGCCAAAAACATACGAAAATCCCAATGGAAAAAGTTTCCGCCCTAATCCTGGAGTCAAGAATGACCGGACACAAAGGAAGAAAACATTTACTCCCTTGGGTGATTCGTACACCAGTCTTTTCCATAGACTAAGACAATTCGGGATGTTATACCCCATGGAGCCCAAAATCCCTAATCCACCACCGAGAAACTTGGACCAATCTGTTAATTGTGAATATTGTTCAGGAGCTCCAGGGTATGACACTGCAGAATGCTGGCACCTGATGACTGTAATACAGGAGCTCATCGACTCTAGAAGAATTGAAGTTCAGGCTCCTGAGGCTCCTAATGTAACACAGAACCCTCTGCCTGTACACCACGAGACCCACATGATAGATGTCGTACAAGGGGAAATTGCAAGAAGCCCTCTCAGTCTGGAATGATGATCAAGGCTAGCGGAAGCAAGAAAGAGGAGAAAGCCATAAGCGAGAAAATACCAGTCAAGCCATCTATGAGCAAGCTAGTAGTGGTAGCAGAACCTGAGCCAGTAAAGGTGACAATGCCCGGAGCTAGTGTAAAGCCCGTATTGACTGTAAAAGGAGTGCAACTAGAGCCAGTTATTATCAAGCCAGTTACTCAAATGCCCATAGTGAACACCAAAATTGTGCCTTGGAATTACAGCAAGGTAACCATCATGTATATAGGAAAGGAAATCAAGGAGGAGATTTGTGAAACTCACGGTTTGACCAGGTCAGGGAGATTTTTTGCTCCCGATAATTGAGAAAGGCAAAAGTTACAAGAGATAATCTGGCCAATGTAAAGAAAGCTGTCACTGAAGAAGAAGCCGAAGAATTTTTGAAGAAAATGAAAGCTTAGGATTATTCTATAGTTGAGCAGCTACGGAAAAAACCAGCACATATATCTTTGTTGTCCTTGTTGATTCATTCTGATGAAAACTGTAAGGTGTTAATGAAGATCCTGAACGAGGACCATGTACCAGAAAAGATCACAGTGAGTCATTTAGAGAAGATCACAAATAAAATCTTCGAGGAAAACAAAATAACCTTTTCAGATGATGAACTGCCGATGGAGGGGACGAGCACAACAGGGATAAAGAATCAGTGGTGACCCGCGTACTGGTTGATAATGGGTCAAGTGCCAATATTTGCCCTTTATCTACTTTGGGCAATCTTAAGATTGATCGTGAAAGAATCCGTAGAAACAGTATATGCATAAGAGGCGGAGGCGGGAAAAACACTGTTGGAGACATCATATTGGAACTTATTATCGGACCAGTAGAGTTTACCATGGAATTTCAAGTTTTGGACGTTGTCGTATCCTACAATCTCCTATTGGGACGTCCGTGGATTTATGCTGCTAATGCTGTACCTTCCTCACTCCATCAAATGGTGAAATTCGAATGGGAAATAGTGGTTCATGGTGAAGATAATTCCTGCAATATCATCACACCATTTGAAGAAGTCAAGGGTGATAAATATGTAAGGCCCCAGAAAATTTCGCTAAGTAATATAGGATTCTGTGGTGCCACGTAGGCTAATTATTATATTTTATATGCTATGAACATGATGGACATCAGTTAGACTTGATAAATATGAGTATGAGTCTTATGGTAAGTGATATGAGGTCCAAATGGAAGCCCAAGTGATAGCCAAATGGGAAAATATTTGAAATAGGCCAAAATTCCAAATGGATTCGCACATGGCTCCACTTCAAAGGATCATATATAATTATGTATAAGGTTTTATGTGGTGAATAGCATATTAAATGAAAGCCCTTTGAGTCTAGTTTCCAACGCTTCAAACCGTTCATCATTTGGACATTCCTACACAAAGTTATGATCAAATTACCAAAGGCTGGAAAATGGTGTCTTGTGCCAAATGTGCGACCGCATTCCTGTCGCATTATTAACATTGCGGTCGCATTTCTGTCGCAAGTTGAACCCGAGAAGCCCAGTTAATTCTTCTATTTTTATAACCCGACCCCATTTCAATATATAGGCTTTGGGGTTCATTTTGGTTCTTACTGATTTTAGAGAGTGGTGAGAGCATTTTAGAGAGACAAGGAGGAACCCAACATTTAAATCATCCAAGTCTTGCATCAATATTCAAGAATCAAGAACCCAATAGCAAGTTCTTAATCTAAGAGGTAAGATTCTATACCCTAGGGTTTTAATTTTGAGTTTGGTGTATAAGATGAGTTATTGAGGTATGATTCTTAGGTATATTAGTATTGTGTATACATTCATGTACAACGTAGGTTTATGGGAAGATTTTTGAACATAAATAAGTAAAGATTGGGTTAGGGAATGAAAGAAGTCTTGAATAGGGGATTCGAAATCAAGATGCTCAACTAGTGTTTGATAAAATGTTCAAATGAGCTAGTTTCATGAATATTTTTCTAATATGTGTTTAATTTTGTTATGTCTCATAGTAGATTGGAATTGCTAGAGTTTTTGGAGTGTTGTAGTAACTTAAGGAAAGCTCAATCGAGGTATGTATGGCTAACTTTGATTCTTGTGAAATCGCCCCTTATGTGTGCAATTCGTTTGGCATGTGTTAATTTGAGAGATTGTGTGTAATTTGTTGATTTTGTTGTTGGGTATCTAATTTATGTTGAACTACGTGTGGTGTGGTATGAAATATGAATTGAAAGATAACAAGGGAATTGGAATTGGTAAAGAACTAAGAACAATTGTTGTGGTGGCATATATGATTTCTTGTGGAAAGAGATGAAATACTTGAATTGTGGTGCATTGTTGAACATACTTGTGTGAGTACTCTCGAATATGGAAACATGGTAACTTGGTTGTGATATCTGTTTGAAAAGTATTTGAGAATATGAATCGAATTGTTAGTTGCTTATTTGAATTTGTTGTAATTATGTGTAGTGCCTTATTTGCTGTTTGTAATTGTTGTGATTGAAACTGTACGGTGGGATCAGGTTGCGCGCCGCAACATGAGGTAATAAGGTGTGGGTTGGGGTGATAAGGGTGGCCGAGGTAATAAGGGTGGACGAGGTAATAAGAATGGAAAGCGATCGAAATCGCTATTGAAAATTGATATAAAATCAATGATGTGAAATTGTGAAAGGAGATAGCAGGAGAGTTTGCAACCTGTGGGGCACTGATTTCCCCTTTGTTTGACTACTTGTGTTTTACGTGATTGATTGGTTATTGTTCTATTTGTTGATCTTAGAACGTGCTTGTGTTGAGAATTATCTGAAATGAGGAAAATGTGGAAAACATGGTTGGCTGGCTTAATTAATTCTTGATCTAATTTAACGGCTTGAGTTTACTTGGGACAAAGTTTGTCCATACATACCAGTACAATTCTAGTGTACTGACGTCCTTTTTGCCGGGGGCACTACATTCGTGTTATGATTGTAGGTGGATCGGCAGAAGGCACTTCAACTCATCGGCAGTAGTATCCTTCATCTTTCACTGCCCGTTTTGGTGAGCCCCTTTCTTCCTCGGGGCACTGTGTGGCTCATGCCACTTTCATTTTGGACTTTATTTTGAATTTTGTGTAAGGTATAGCCGGAGCCTTATTATCGGCAAGTATTGTATCCTCCTTTGTAATCCTAGAGGCTCCGTAGACATGTAAACTGTGAGATTCCAGGCTCATGTATATATTATATTGGGCGTTGTAAAAACTGTAAACTCGTTAATGAATCACTCGCATGGTTATGTTTGTATATTGTGAAATCAGTTATAATTGGTTAGATCTTTGGTTTATGAGTAATAAACAACACAGGGGTAATGCGTGGGATAGAAAGGCACACAGGTCCGCTTGACTGGGGCTACCTGGTCAGGCACCGGTCATGTCACTCGAATTGGGGCGTGACAAACTTGGTATCAGAGCCTAAGGTTTTTATGTGTCCTAGGATGTCTCGGAGCCGTGTTTAGTAGCACCCTTCTTATCGGTGTGTTGTCGACCACATCTATAAGTTGGGGGCTGCACGGACATTTAGGAATTTATCAATTTCTTTGATATTCCAGATCGTGCGATATGGCTCAAGATAGGGAGCTAATTTCCTCTCTAAGTATTACCCTCAAGATTGGTAATTTTGATACAATAATCTATGAATTTGAAACATGTAAGGTGGGATTTATCCCACCATTGAGTCCAAGTGGATCACCCAAGGACTTGTTAGAAGAATGTGTTGAGCCATGGAGTGATTGGTAGAACTTGTTATTAAGGAGAGTACCCTTTTTCCAACTAATGTCACTATACCACCAGATCATGTAGTATTTCATCAGTATGTACTCCTAAAACCCTATCTCTTAGAAATTAAGCTTCCATGGTGCTCGCATAAATATTGTATGTTCAAAATATAATTGATGCAGTACTCGTTTAAATATATTAAGCGAATTATTGTTGTCAAAATATAGGTGGGAGGTATTTCTTCATGTGTTTAATATATTATTCTTGTTAGATGAGGATATGTAAAGAATGTGAACTATGTGCTAAAATGCCTAGTCTTCAAGTCAAGTTTGAATTGATATTTGGATGCCAAATTTTGTGAGAAAACTTGTTATGGTTGATTCTTCAAAAATGTTCTTACGTGTACCAAAGGTATTTGATTGATTGAGTCTAGTAATGTATAAAGATGTTTGGAAATTAAGTAAGTGATTGTGTAAATATGGTAAGACTAAATGTTGGATTCTAGCTGTGATTGATACTTTACAAGAATTTGTGTTGTGACCGGATGTTTTGTGAAAGATGATTTCCAATATGATCAATGTACTATTATTGACAACTTAAAATGGGTTTTATAAGTATGAATCATCTATTCAAATGTGAAGTCTTATATGCATAGAGATGTTGAAATAAGTCAAATGCTTTTGAGAAATAAAGTATAGACAATGTGTCGAGAACTCAAAATGAAATTGTACCTGGTGATACTTGTGACATGAGGGAATATGAAATAGATTATGATGTTGATATGAAAAATGCGGAAATGAATTGAAATGCGGGGAAGAAGAGATTGTGTTAAGAAATGTGGCGTAGTGCCAAGTCTGATGTGATAATTATGGCCCCAAGAGCCGATGGACTAATATACGTAAAAATGGCATGATTCTTTTATTCAATAATGTGGTGAATGTTTAAAGTGTTTGATTTGTACTTGTGATTTCCTTATTATTGTATGCAGCGCATAGGTGGATAACTTTATATGTGAACCCTATGGAAGGTTTATGAAATGCAGCCTAGAGGTATGCAAATTATGTAAAACAAAACTATGTGATCCATTTTATTTGGTAATGTGGTGATTGTTTAAACGTTTTGTTAAACCATTATGATTTCCTTGTCCTTGCATAGATATGTTCTTAAAAAAATCTAAATTACAAAACAGTTCATGCACATGCATACTCTTTGAATGAGACGTATTATCTACATAGTCTCCTTATCATAGTTCTATTGTTTACAACCTCCTATGGAATTGAGCTCTATAATTATGTTCCAGAATTGAGTTATAGCACTATTTATACTTCCTAATTTCTTTTCCTAAATTCCCAACAAAGGACTATTCCCGATGAATTTCTTACAGAAACGTCTCATTTAAATTGACAACATCTGCTCACTTGTGCCTATACATGCACCATCGTATAGTTTGTACATGTGGTGTCAAGTTCCATGCAAAGTATCCAAGATTTGTGATCCTTATCGAGTCACTCTTTTACTTAGTTATGTGTATCTTATATGGCTAGATCAACCAATCTACTCTCTTACGAGTAACATCATTAAACCTTTTCACAATCTAGTAACATGTATGCACGTCTCAGTGCCTATCATATGAGTTCATACCAATCAAAATGGTCACCGTGTGCATAAAGTCTCTTTGGAAAAAACATTTGAGATCCTCACATCCCCATCATAGATATCTTGTGTCGCCATGGTTTTCGTGCCCACTTGGGACATCTCGCAGTAAGTAGCTCACTCTGTCCTAATATTGTGGTTGCTTGTGGCATGGTCGTGTATTGCAGTGGGGAGTAATATAGTAGAAGTGTGTCCAACTTATAACCAATGATTATTTTCTCATTATGTCTCCACAGTGTTTTAATCGTATTCCTTATTTAGTGAATTCATTGTGCTAGTTCCCTACACTTGTACGACAACCATAAGAGAACATTCCCTTCTATGTATCACTATGACACTTCCTTTTTTTTCAAGTCAAAACCTATGGAGATCTCATCATGAACATCAGCAAACTTTCAGTGATTATTGTGCACTGTCTCATTGAGTTTGGTTTTCTTCACACCCTCAACTTCTAGAATCATGGACTATGTCGTTGTCATGTGTGGAGAGTTTTACTACCCTTGGTATCTCACCTTCTTGGCCAGATATGAGTGTTATTTGCCTTCTCCCTGGAGCGTCGTGTTAACTATTAGAACCATCTAACCAATTCATGATTTTGTCCCAATATCAAGATTTCCTAGCTATTGAGTTTCACTCGAGAAAGGTTGAGATTAGATGACTTCGGATTTTTGTACATATCATGAACATGTTGATTTGAATGGAAAAAAAATAGTCGTAATTTTTAGTTTCCTCATATATGATCAATTAAAAAAAGTGTTAAGTTATCTAGAATATGGTAATCTCATAAGCGTTCAATTATTTTCATCCTTATAGGCTTGTGGCATAGATTATGTGCGTCAAGTAATGTTAAGAGTGTAATTCAACTTCGTGTATTTTGAATCCCATATCACATTCAAGGTGCTAGAGTATTCCTATTCGGGGTCGACGGATTTTCCCTACACTTTAGAAAATGAGTGGCTCACGTACTTGAGTATTCCTCCTTAATGATTCCTATTTCCCATATACTACTTACTCCTATTCCTCATTTGTGTATTAATTGAGGTAGTCATAATGATTAACCATGTCAGTATTGTTAGTAGTAACATTTTCTGTCTCTTAGTATACAACCTCATAAAGTACTCTACCCAGTGCATTAATGGATTCTTGAAGAACTCCAGCCTGATCTTGAACTCTGTTGTTCCTCATTGATTAGATCCCGATCCATTGAGCATTGTAAGTTTAGACGAGTCAAAGATGAAGCTTCACAGTGTGGTCACATATATGTTGGGTAGGTAATTTTATGGTCAGTTTATGAAAGCACATCTTAGGGTAATTATTAATGGTCATCAAGGGTTTAGTGTGAGTGTACCCCTGAAAATGTTATGTGAGTTGATAATAAAAGGTAACATGACCGTATTACACATTAGGTTGCAATAGGTGTATGCTATTCCCCATAATTGTTCCTCATTTACTTTGTGTTTCCATATGCTTATGTCTAAGAAGATAGTGATGAAAAACAAATGTGGGTATGAATTGACTTGATTGAACTATATATTCATGGTAATATCCTATATGATGCACTATTAGCAAGACTCATGATGGCTTGACTTCATATGGACTGTTGATTGAAATGAAATTATATTCTTGTTGATGAACACCCTTGCGATTACATTAATGGCTGGTAAGGACTATTATGAACACATGATTGTTTGTTTACTATGAACTGATATCCTTGATGGTATGATGGCAAGTCATGGAATTTTGGGTTATTGTTGTTATCATGAATTGCAATATCCAGTGGAGTTTAAATTGTACAGTGGAAGTTATCAAAAGGTAAAGTCAATGGATAGTTATCTCATGCAAGATGTTTATATGTCGTCCTTGTTATGTATGTTTGGGAGTTGATATTATTTTTGAGAAGGTGTTATGACAATGCTTGTAAGTCGATAATGTCGTGTGGAAGGATAAATGTGTCGTGGAAGGAAAGTGCTTTCGTTTGATTGAATAACAGTTAGTTTTGACTTGGAATGTACCATATAGGTATTTTGATGTAAAACTGTGTAGTCCATGTTCTGGTATCCATATGTTAATATAGTTCTTATAATACTGGGATTAGGATTGTGGATATATACATTGTGGTGCTATGTACAGTTGTGGATGTGTGGTTAAGAAGATTTTGGTGATTCTTTAGCAGGTGGATAGGCCTAGTTACAAAGGAAACTCTGCCGAAATATTTGAAAAATTTATGAGTTAGTGAAAATTTTGAGACTGGAGGTAGGTTAGAAAAGAGATGTGTGATGTTAAAGTGTTTGGGAAGACTATACTCCTCCTTCGAGGACGAATGATCCTATGGGGGGGGGGAGAATGTAAGGCCCCAAATAATTTCGCTAAGTAATATAGGATTCTGTGGTGCCACGTAGGCTAATTATTATATTTTATGTGCTATGAACATGATGGAGATCAATTAGACTTGATAAATATGAGTATGAGTCTTATGGTAAGTAATATGAGGTCCAAATGGAAGCCCAAGTGTTAGCCAAATGGGAAAATTTTCAAAATAGGCCAAAATTCCAAATGGATTCGCACATGGCTTCACTTCAAAGGATCATATATAATTATGTATGAGGTTTTATGTGGTGAATAGCATATAAAATCAAAGCCCTTTGAGTCTAGTTTCCAACGCTTCAAACCGTTCGTCATTTGGACATTCCTACGCAAAGTTATAATCAAATTACCAAAGGCTGGAAAATGCTGTCTTGTGCCAAATGTGCGACCGCATTCCTGTCGCATTGTTAACATTGCGGTCGCATTTCTACGCAAATTGAACCCGAGAAGCCCAGTTAATTCTTCTATTTTTATAACCCGACCCCATTTCAATATATAGGCTTTGGGGTTCATTTTGGGGTCATTTCTTACTAATTTTAGAGAGTGGTGAGAGCATTTTAGAGAGAGAAGGAGGAACCCAATATTTAAATCATCCAAGTCTTGCATCAATCTTCAAGAATCAAGAACCCAATAGCAAGTTCTTCATCTAAGAGCTAAGATTCTATACCCTAGGGTTTTAATTTTGAGTTTGGTGTATAAGATGAGTTATTGAGGTATGATTCTTGGGTATATTAGTATTGTGTATACATGCATGTACAATATAGGTTTATGGGAAGATTTTTGAACACAAATAAGTAAAGATTGGGTTAGGGAATGAAAGAAGTCTTGAAAAGGGGATTCGAAATCAAGATGCTCAACTAGTGTTTGATAAAATGTTCAATTGAGCTAGTTTCATGAATATTTTTCTAATATGTATTTAATTTTGTTATGTCTCATAGTAGATTGGAATTGCTAGAGTTTTTGGAGTGTTGTAGTAACTTAAGGAAAGCTCAATCGAGGTATGTATGGCTAACTTTGATTCTTGTGAAATCGCCCTTATGTGTGCAATTCGTTTGGCATGTGTTAATTTGAGAGATTGTGTGTAATTTGTTGATTTTGTTGTTGGGTATCTAATTGTTGTTGAACTACATGTGGTGTGGTATGAAATATGAATTGAAAGATAACAAGGGAATTGGAATTGGTAAAGAACCGAGAACAATTGTTGTGGTGGCATATATGGTTTCTTGTGGAAAGAGATGAAACACTTGAATTGGGATAAATTGTTGAACATACTTGTGTGTGTACTCTTGAATATGGTAACTGATGCTCCGGCAACTCAGGTTCAGGCACCGGCAGTGCCTATTGTGATACCGGGTCTTCAGGAGACCTTGGCCCAGATCTTATCAGTATGCACATGATTGGCTCAGGTCGTTGCAGCCTCTACTGCAGCGTCTTCTTCACAGGCAGGGGGAGGGAATCAGACCCCCGTGGCTCGCACACCCGAGCTGGTGATACAGGGTATTCAGGCTCCTGGGGCAGCTTCAGTTCAGCCAGTTGCGCCCGTTGCACCAGCTCCTGCTTATATGGTTCGAGTTATGCCCGACGATGAGCAGCGTCGTTTGGAGAGATTTGAGAGGCTACAGCCTCCGACATTCAGTGGTGCTGAGGGCGAGGACGCCCAGGGTTTTCTTGACAGATGTTAGTGCATGCTTCGCACCGCGGGTATTCTAGAGACCAGCGGTGTTTCATTCACCACTTTTCAGTTCACAGGTGCAGCATAGTGGTGGGAGGATTTCGAGAGGCATAGGCCCGCTAGGGCAGCGCTCCTCACTTGGCAGCAATTCTTCATGGTATTTTTGGAGAAGTACGTGCCTCAGTCTCAGAGAGAGGAGCTGCGACGTCAGTTCGAGTGGTTGAAGTAGGGAGATATGACGGTTAATCAGTATGAGATAAGATTCACACAGCTGGCCCGTCATGCCATGTGGATGGTTCCTACGGACAAAGAGAGGATTCAGAGATTTATTGATGGCCTTATTTATCCCATTCGCATATTGAAGACCAGGGAGAGAGCTTCGGTAGTTACCTTTGAGGAGGTGGTTGATGCTGCCCGTCACATTGAGACAGATCGCCGCAGAGAGCGGGAGGAGAGAGAGGCTAAGAGGCCTCGTGGCACTGGCAGCTACAGTGGTGCTCCGTCTAGGGGCCAACCTCAGCATAGCAGGGGTCGTTCTTTCAGGTCTCATCAGTCTGGACGTGCAGAGTCCAGTGGGGTTTCATCAGGATCGTGGTCGTCAAGGCCAGCAGGGTTATCAGGGTCAGCAGAGCCGTCAGCAGAGTCAGCCTGCACTGAGTGCTCTTCCAGCTCAGAGCTCTGCTCCTGCTTCCTCAGCGCAGGGTTCATCGGTAGCGAGGGGTCCTCAGCAGCCCCTTCTTCCATCTCCAGGCCGTTGTTTTGAGTGCGGTGATTTGGGCCATATCAAGAGAGAGTGTCCTCAGTGGCTTCGTAAGCGGTCTCAGCAGAGGGATCAGCCCTCGTCTTCTACTCCTGTTTCTTCAGCGCCAGCACAGTCGGCTAGGACTGGTGGCCAGGTATCCAGAGGTCGCCCTAGGGGCGAGGATCGTACTGGTGGAGGCCAGGCTCGTTTCTATGCTCTTCCAGATAGGAAGGATGCTAGTGTTTCAGATGCGGTCATTTCAGGTATTATCTCAGTCTGCCACAGGGATGTTTCTGTCTTATTCGATCCCGAATCCACCTATTCTTATGTCTCTACTTATTTTGCACATCATTTGGGTATGACTCGTGGTATTCTTGCTTTGCCCGTACATGTGTCTACCCCAGTGGGGATACTGTTGTTGTGGATCAGGTATACCGATCCTGTCTTATTACTATTAGGGGTCTGGAGACCCGGGTTGATTTATTACTACTGGGCATGGTAGATTTCGATGTGATTCTAGGCATGGATTGGCTATCTCCTTACCATGCGATTCTGGACTGTCATGCCAAGACAGTCACACTAGCTATTCCAGGTAATCCGAGGATCGAGTGGCGTGGCTTGACTGATTATGTGTCCGACAGGGTGATTTCTTATATAAAGGCCCAACGAATGATTGGCAAGGTTTGTTTATCTTATTTAACCTTCATTAGAAATGTTGAGGCTGAGACACCCAGTTTGGATTCGGTCCCCATTGTGAGGGAGTTTCCGGATGTATTTCCAGCAGACCTACCGGGCATGCCGCCTGACAGAGATATTGATTTTGGTATTGACTTGGTGCCGGGCACTCAGCCCATTTCTATTCCTCCCTATCGCATGGCACCAGCGGAGTTAAAAGAATTGAAGGAACAACTTCAGGAACTCTTAGATAAGGGTTTCATTCGCCCGAGTGTGTCACCTTGGGGTGCACCGGTGTTGTTCGTGAAGAAGAAAGATGGCACAATGAGAATGTGCATTGATTACGGGCAGCTGAACAAGGTAACAGTGAAGAATAAGTACCCATTGCCTCGTATTGAGGACCTATTTGATCAGCTCCAGGGAGCTATTGTATTTTCTAAGATTGATCTTCGATCGGGCTATCATCGGTTGAAGATCAGGGACTCAAATATTATGAAGACAGTGTTCAGGACGCGATATGGGCACTACGAGTTCCTGGTGATGTCTTTCGGGCTGACTAATGTCCCAGCTGCATTCATGCACTTGATGAATAGCGTATTTTGGCCGTACCTTGATTCTTTTGTGATTGTCTTTATTGATGATATTCTGGTGTATTCACGCAGCCAGGAGGAGCATACACAACACCTGAGGGTGGTACTGCAAAGATTGAGAGAAGAGAAGCTTTATGCAAAATTCACTAAGTCTGAGTTCTGGCTTCACACTGTGACTTTTCTAGGACATGTAGTGTCCAGTGATGGTATTTGGGTTGATCCACAGAAGGTCGAGGCAGTGCAGAATTGGCCCAGACCTTCCTCAGCTACAGAGATTCGGAGTTTTCTCGGCTTGGCAGGCTATTATCGCCGGTTTGTTCAGGGTTTCTCATCTATTGCTTCATCGTTGACTAAGTTGACATAGAAGAATGCTCCATTTATGTGGTCTGATGAATGTGAGGAGAGCTTCCAGAAGCTCAAGGAGGCTTTGACCACCGCTCCAGTACTTGTGTTACCATCAGCCTCAGGGTCATATACGGTGTATTGTGATGCTTCTAGAGTTGGGCTCGGTTGTGTGTTGATGCGGGAGGGTAGAGTTATTACATATGCTTCTCGTCAGCTAAAGCCCCACGAGAAGAACTACCATGTTCATGATTTGGAGTTAGCTGCTATTGTTCATGCCTTGAAGATTTGGAGGCATTACCTATATGGTGTATCTTGTGATGTATATACGGACCACCGCAACCTTCAGCATTTGTTTAAGCAGAAAGATCTAAATTTGAGGCAGCGGAGATGGCTTGAGTTGCTCAAAGACTATGATATTACTATCTTGTAGCATCCCGGGAAAGCCAATGTAGTGGCTGATGCTTTGAGCCGGAAGGCTATTAGTATGGGCAGTTTGGCGTATATTCCAGTTGGGGAGAGACCCCTTGCAGTTGATGTTCAGGCGTTAGCTAATCGGATGGTGAGGCTGGATATTTCTGAGCCCGGTCGGGTGATGGCTTGTGTAGTTGCTCGTTCTTCTTTATATGATCGTATTCGAGAGCGCCAGTATGATGATCCACACTTACTTGTCCTTAAGGACAGAGTTCAGCATGATGATGCTAGAGATGTCACTATTGATAGTGATGGTGTATTGCGAATGCAGGGCCGGATATGCGTGCCCAATGTTGACGGCCTTCGTGAGTTGATATTGGAGGAGGCCCATAGCTCACGGTATTCTATTCATCCAGGAGCCGCGAAGATGTACCAGGATTTGAAGCAGCATTACTGGTGGAGAAAGATGAAGAAAGATATTGTGAGCCATGTGGCTCGGTGTCTAAACTGTCAGCAGGTCAAGTATGAGCATCAGAGACCTGGTGGTGTATTCCAGCGTATTGATATTCCTGAGTGGAAGTGGGAAAGGATTACTATGGACTTTGTTAGTGGACTCCCTCGGACGGCGAGGAAGTTCGATTCAGTTTGGGTGGTGGTGGATAGGTTGACCAAGTCAGCTCACTTCATCCCAGTGTGTACTACTTATTCCTCAGAGCGGTTGGCAGAGATATTCATCCGTGAGATAGTGAGATTGCATGGAGATCCCATTTCTATTATATCAGACAGAGGTACCCAATTCACTTCTCAGTTCTGGAGGACTTTTCAGCGAGAGTTGGGTTCACAGGTAGAGCTGAGCACAGCATTTCATCCACAGACGGATGGGCAGTCTAAGCGTACTATTCGGATATTGGAGGACATGTTGCGTGCTTGTGTCATTAATTTTGGTGGTTCATGGGCTGACTACTTGCCTCTTGCGGAGTTTACTTATAATAATAGCTATCAGTCCAGCATTCAGCTGGCACCGTATGAAGCTTTATATGGGAGGCGGTGTAGGTCTCTAGTCGGTTGGTTCGAGCCCGGCGAGGCTAGGTTGTTGGGGACAGAGGTAGTCCAAGATGCCTTAGACAAGGTGAAGGTGATTCAGGAGAGACTTCGCACAGCTCAGTCGCGTCAGAAGAGTTATGCGGACCGGAAGGTCCGAGATGTGTCTTATTCAGTAGGTGAGAAAGTGTTGTTGAAGGTTTCGCCTATGAAGGGTGTTATGAGTTTTGGGAAGAAAGGGAAGTTGAGCCCAAGGTTTATTGGACCTTTTGAGGTGCTTAGGAAGGTTGGGGAGGTGGCCTATATGCTTGCTTTGCCACCCAGTTTGTCGGGAGTTCACCCGGTGTTCCATGTATCCATGCTCCGAAAGTATGTCGGAGACCCGTCTCATGCGTTAGACTTCAGCACGATACAACTAGATGAGGATTTGACTTATAATTTGGAACCAGTAGCCATTTTGGGTCGACAGGTTCGAAAGCTGAGATCCAAGGTCATAGCTTCAGTGAAAGTGCAGTGGAGAGGTCGTCCCGTGGAGGAAGCAACTTGGGAGACCGAACAGGAGATGCGGAGCAGATATCCACACTTTTTTGAGACTCCGGGTATGTTTCTCAGCCCGCTCGCGGGTTTGGCTGGCCTAGCTTGATTGTTGGGCGCCATCACGACTGGATTTGGGTCGTGACAATTTACATATCTTATGCTTTTATATCGGTATTAGAGTATATTGGGTGAGTTAGGAGTGATTCGGGTTGAAAATGAAACAAATAGCATGTTTGAAGGAAGCTTGAAAATGGGAAGTCAACCTAGAGTTTACTATTGAGTTAGAGTGCTCGGAACCGGATTCTGATGATTCGACTAGTTCCGGGGGATCATTTATGACTTAGGAGAACAATCCGAATTGAATTCGGAGGTCCGGTGTAGTTTTAGGCTTGAATTGGCGAAGGTTGAATTTTGGCGAAAAGCGGATGGTAGGTGAGATTTTGATCCGGGGGTCAGAATTGAATTCCGACAATTTCTGTAGCTTCGTTATGTGATTTTGGATATGTCTGTAAATTTTCAGGTTATTCGGACATCGTTTGATCGGGTTTTGGATTGAATGTTAGTTTTGAAAGTTTTGAAGAAATTTAGGCTTGAATTCGTGTGGAAACAGTGATTTTGATGTTTAGGATGGTGTTTTTGTGATTGGAACAAGTCCGTATCATGTTTTGGACTATGTTGGTGGTTTTCGTTGGGGTCTCGAGGGCCTCGGGATGATTTCGGACCATCAACCGGGCATTTTGAGCTTGGCAAAATCTGCAGAAAACTGCAGGTTACTGCCCAGGCATTTAAGCCTTCGCGTTCGCGTGGCATGGGCCGCGTTCGTGAAGGCCAGGCGGATCAACGTATCGCGTTCATGGTCAGGGTGTCGCGTTCGCGTAGGCCAGGGGTCTTGTGCTTCGCGATCGCGTTCCTGGGGTCGCGTTCGCGTAGGTACGTGATAGTGTGCATCGCGTTCGCGAGAGGGGGATCGCGAATGCGTAGAAGGAAAATCTGGGCGGCTGGGAGTTTGAGCATTGCGAACGCGTGGTTGGCATCGCATTCGCGAAGAGTAACTGGAAGCCGAGCATCGCGAACGCGTGAGGGCTCACGTGAACGCGTAGAACAAAATGTTCTGGCAGTGAATTAAATCACAGAACAGAGGGCTCGCAGGTTCATTCACCCAAAACCCAATTTTGAGCCCTAGAGAGAAGAAAACTCGAGGAAAACACTGAGAAATCATCGGGTATTCATCGAAGGTAAGATTCTTGACTCAAAAACATAATTTTATGGTAGGATTAACATCATTCTTCATGAATTTGGGTAGAATTTTGAAGAATTGTGGCCTAGGTATTTAAAACGGGATTTTGAGTTTTGGAAGGCCATTTGAACTCCGTTTTCGATAAATTTTATATGCACGGACTCGTGGCGAGACGAGGATCACGTTGGTACTAATTTCGAAATTTTCCGAGCAGTGGGCCCGGGGTCGGGTTTTACCAACTTAGTGTATTTATGCGAATTTCATGTAAATTGAAATGGGTTATGATTCTTTGACCCGTATTTGATATAATTATTGTGGTTTGACTAGATTCTACGCACGAGGGAGCGAATTTCAAAGGAAAAGGCATCACGGACGAATCTACGACCGGCTAGAGGTGAGTAGTTTGTGTATATGGTAACCTGAGGGTTCAAAACCCTGGCTTAGCACATTGTGACGCTAGTAGGGCGTGGTTCGCACACCGTGGCAGGTGCGGGATTGATTGTGACTGGGGATTGAGACTTGGTCCATCCCGGAAATGAATAATATGTTATTAGTGTTGGAAATACACTGTATTTGATATATTTGCGGGCGGTACGCCTTGTTTGGGGCCTTGTGTCGACCCGTAGCGTCCTTAGAGGACAATATTTATGTGATAGCTATATTTTCTTTATCACTAATCTCAGTCCGGGAAATTGAAATCACACTATTGATATGTTAAGTCACCGGTTTTTGAAAAATAAATAAAAGTTAAGTATTTTTCATAAATTATGAACTGGAAACTGGAATTAAGAAAAATGAACTGTTTTGTGACTTATCTGATTTATGTGGACTGAGGATGGATCGGGCTGCACGCCACAGCGATTGATATGAGGATCGGGCTGCACGCTGCTGCAGTATTGCACTTGGGCTGTAGGAGCCCCTCCGGAGTCTGTACACACCCCCAGTGAGCGCCGTCGACGTTAAATGGATCGGGCTACACGCTGTAGCGGTTATGTGTATTGAATTGCATCTTTATTTGTTGAATTACTATGTGGTAGCTGTATTGTACTGTTGATGCTAGTTCGTAGAAGATTCAGACTGTAGTGTAGCTTCATATTGTGGTATTTTGTGGATTTACTACTTTCAGCTGCTTTTATATATTTATTACTCACTGAGTACTTAGTACTCACCCCTACTCCCTGCACCTCTTGTGTGCAGACTCAGGTACTTAGGAGCAGTAGACAGGCATTTTCGGCGGTTTCAAAATCATATCGAGTTGCTGAGGTAGCTGCCGACGTTCGCAGAACCTAGCTACTCCTCCTCTTTCCAGTTGTTACTTTGTATTCAGACTTGAGTATTTCTATACAGTATTGTCTATTCCTGTTGGGTTTTGTTAGAGGCTCTGGACTTGTGACTCCAGATCTTTGGGAGTGTCAATTATTTTCGCACTTCTCCGTATTTTGTTCATTATTATTATTATTGGAGTTCTTAAACTCATATATTCTTCTTGGGAAGTCCATTTGGGACTGGTATTCGATGTGATTAGTAATTGTTGGTCTGGCTGGCCTAGCTTGATTGTTGGGCGCCATCACGACCGGATTTGGGTCGTGTCATGTGACCACCTCGTTAAAGGTTTTTCCAATTGCCGATACCAGGTGACCATAGTAAGTTGGATCCAAAGCCTTTTCCCTCCATCTGATCTCGTATTCCCGGAAACTTTCCCCGGGTTTCTTCTCTATTTTAGTTAATGATAGCCTGTCAGGGATAATCTCTAGATTGTATTGGAAATGTTTGGCAAATGATTGAGCTAGGCCATACCAGATAAACCACCTGGTATGATCCTGTCGAGTATACCATTCCAGCGCTAAACCACTTAAGCTTTGGCTAAAATAAGCCATAAGTAACTCGTCTCTTCCTCCGGATCCGCGCATTTTACTACAATAACCCCTCAGATGGGCTACTGGATCCCCGTGACCGTCATACATATCAAACTTGGGTATCTTAAACCCAACCGGGAGCTGTACCTCCGAAAACAAACATAAATATCTATACACAACACTCACTTGGCCTCCTAGCCATTGTATGTTACGGAAGGACTGTTCGAGACTTTTCATCTTACCGGCCATCTCTTCTTGTTCCAAATTTCTGACAGGCTTTCCCTCTTCTATCATGTCGATGAGCGGTATGTAGGATTCATGTTGCCTAAATGTTGGCTCTGGTGGATAATAATCAGTGTCCTGAACATGGAACACAGGTTCGCTGGAAGATTTGTGTAGAGCTACAGGTGGCAGTGCCACGTATACTGGAGCGACCTGAGGTGATGGTGGTGGAACTTGTTTGGATAGTGCTGGTGGTGCTTGTGAATTTGTAGCATAGTAATGTTGGTAGTTTGGATATGTGGAGGATGAATTCATAGTAGGTGGTTCAGGATTTGGATTTGTAGGAGGGACGTATGCTGAGTTGGATGGATAGGAAGGCAAAGGTTGACCCCTAGACCAGTCCTGGTACATCTCCGGCATTTGCTATCTTAATTTGTACATCTCCTCTTTCATACTAGCAATGTCCACAACTTCTTCCTCCTGTATCGGATCCATAATAGTGGGCTCGATCTCCTGGGTTACTACTTTAGTCATAGCTTTTGAACGTGAATTGTAGCTGTGATGTGCCAGAATGACAGTTGCCAACTAAAAATCTGATACTCATCAACAACAAAACTCGTTAATAGTTAGCTCATAAGGGGTAAAACATCATAATTAAGAATCACAACTTTTGCCTTAGTCATTATGTATCATCCCGGCATTTATTCCTCTTTGAACCACCATTTTTCTTTTCACCTCTGTTTTTCACTGCTTTTCTATTTGTTTTTTTTCTTGTTTTCTTCTTTTTCATTTTTGCTTTTTCGTTCCTACATGTTCGCCTATCGCCTAACAATTTGTATAAAAATGGAAGAAAATAACAATAGTTTATTTATGAATTTTTCATTGATACTCAAACATCGGTTACAAATGATGTTATACTACAAATGCAGAAGAAAAATACAAAATGCATGCCCTATGAATACATTAAAGCTCCTAGTGCCCGCGAGACATCGTTCGGTCTTGCCGTGGGCCTATATGCTAATCCACTTTGGAGTTTATCCAGGTCGGTCATTACTTGCTTTACAAAGAACTTTACTGCTGATGTGAATGTTGATTGGGACATATCTTCACACAATTGGCATTTCCTTGTGATGTACTGAGCAATATTGACGATTCTTTCCCTGATGACCCCTTTTTCCTGAAGCAGCCTACCAATCTGTTTAGCACGAGCGTCTAAGGTTTGATGGTTCTCATTTTGTAGTTGTTGTAGCTCCAACTCTAACCGAGCCATAGCCATGTAGCAATGTTCTCTCTCTACTTCAAACTCCTTGGTTTGTTTGCTACTTTTGACTTCGGCTGTAGTGATTTTCTTTCTTAATCGGGCTACATCAACCTTATGTTCATCTTGTAATTGCTGAACCATTCTAACTCTTTCCTCATCATTTCTAGCCAGCTGTTTCCGAACCCCGACTAACTCCTTTTCAGCTTTATCAAGATCAAAGCTAAAATCATTCACTTTGCGCCGAAGATTTTCAATTAATTTCTCATCACGGGCTAGGAGAACTGGGGTTTCGGTTGTGGTTTTCATCTTTGCCATTTGAGCCTTCAATATTTCGTTCTCTTTTCTCAGCTGTTTTTTTTCTCCCTTGTCGAATGCCGCCTGTAAGCTGCTCTCAAATTTGAGGTCTTAGAATTGTTTCTCTAACAAGCTGATTCTAGCTTTGTACTCATTTTCTCTGGCCACCCATTCTTTGTGTTCCTTAGACTGCTCGGCCAATTCTTGAATGTGAGGCCTCTTCATTGGTCTATCATGCTCGACATCCTGGCGATACCATGCAACATACTCTGGTGATACTTCCCCTTGAGCTCGGTTTCCCACACAAGTGTCTACCCTCACGCATTGGTATTCATTCCAAATCTATCGAATCTTTGCTTCTGAGAATTGTCCGTACGGACTGATTTCTACGGCTTGTAGGCTGAGGTCCCCGTCTTTTGGTATAACCTGATATCTCCCAAGTTGTCGTAGTAGCCTGTACGGTGCATAAGGCTAAATGCTTTTCAGACCCATTATCAAGAAATACGACCCTTCTGTTGGCATGTATATCACCTCGTTGAGGGGCAACCATCTGTATGCCCAATCAATTTGGATAGCAGTCAATGATCGCAACTATATAATCCAACCTTTTGCTCCTTCCGATAGCTTAACTTCTTTTGTTCTCATATAAAATTCTTCAATGCACGCCTTTTCGGACGACCAGTAATTCGAGAACGGAGGGTGACGACACAAATGTTCTATCAACCATATCTGGAGAATCAAATTGCATCCCTCGAAGAAGTCATGCCCTGCTTTACAGGATGTGAGGGCACGGAAGATGTCAGCTACAATCATATGTGCCAGTGTGATATTATCTTGCACAAGAAGAGTACTGGCAACCCCGGCGACCCTTATATCAATGTTTCCATCTTTTTTCGAGAATATGACTAATCCCAGGAATGCCACTATAAAGGCGAATCGCCTATGCTCTTCCCACTTGACTTGGTTAGATTTTCTATAGAGTTTGTTCGTAGGATCATTAAATCCCCCAATATGACCATATCTGCAGTAGATGAAACTCAAAGTACAAAATCCATGAGCCAAGTCTTCATTATGAACGTTCCTAGCGATTTTCAGGGAATCGAGGAATATGTGCACTATTATTGCCCTTGGAGCCACCGCGTATTTATCGTTCAGGGGAACCTCACCTTTCCCAATATAATAAGCAATTTCTTCTAAGGTAGGAGTGAGCTCAAAATCTGAGAAGTGTAGAACATTATGCGCGGGATCCCAACAAGTGACGAGAGCCTGAATGATATCACCACGGGGTATTATGTCCATCAACCTAGTAAGATCTTTCAGATAGTATTTGACCCAATCCTGTCGCTCTTGACCCAGATCGTTCCACCATAGTCTCAACTCCAAAGTGATTTTATTCATTAAAACAAAGGGTTCATTTTGTACTATGCTCATCCTGCACATTTATTAAAGGAGATTTTATTCAGAAAAAAGGGAAAATATTTTTTTTCAAAGACAATTTTCATTTTTTGAAAGAATTAACCTTTTCAGGTTATTTATTTTAGAAAAAAAAAGACATGACTTCAAAGTGGCCATTTTTGCAAAAACAGCCTTCCGGCATCCTTTCGGAACATTCAGTTATTTCCAAAAATAGCAATCACCTTGATTTATTGGAAACTAAAACTCAATATTTTTTGGTCATTTTCTTAAAGGGTGGTTGGACCCGTCAAGGGTTGCCTACGTATCCCACCTAATGGCGAGAATCAAACCTGCGTAGTTCGGTCAGATTGTTATGTGACCAATTATTTCAACTATATTAATTCACCTATTTTTCGAACTTTCTTTTCAAATTTTAATAGTGTTTTGCCAACATTTCAATACTTTCTATTCTAGAATTTCCTTTTCTTTTGTTTTTTCAGGAATTTTGCCGGTCCGCATAATGATCCAGGACAAATAAATGCGACATATAATATGCTCGGTCTTTAATATTTCGGGTCACTTGTCCTAGACGGACCCAACCCCTGTGTAGAGTCCCCTAAGTCAGATATGATGCAAATAATCATCCTAGACCTATGTTCAATAACCTGTTGTTTCATATGGTGCTAGACCGTGTACCCGAGTGGACAACTCGAATCGAGGAGGGGGCTACGTATCGAGGACCCGCGGGGTCGTTCGGCTTTGTAACTTATCCGGCCGCTTTCTTATTTTTGGTATGACTTAACAAAAAGGGGAGTCTCAACCAGTAAGCACATCCTTGGAGGTAAGAAGAGAAGGGATTTCGGCACAATTTTATATATACAATCCATGTAATATCAAAGCGGTAACACGTACCACGTCGATCAAAGCATATAATAAAGTTAAATAACATCAAGAACGTCAATTCTATCGAGCTTAATTCTTAAACCCTGAACCGAAGTTATGGGTTACTTATCCCCAGCAGAGTCGCCAGAGCTATCACACCTCCCTTTTTACTACCTTTCAATTTCCCGAAAAAGGAGAATAAGGTATACCTCGTTAATTACCAATACACCCGGGAAGGGATATAATAACAACGAAGAAGGCGTTTTTCCAATTTAAGAACAATTAGAATGGGATTTTATTTAAAGTTTCAGAGTCACCACTTGGGAAGATAATGGTGTCCCAAGTCACCAGTTAATCCCGAATCCGAGGAAGTTAACTCTGTTTAAACAGTCCACGCAACAAGAAATCCAGATAAGGAATTCTGTTAACCTGGGAGAAGGTGTTAGGCACTCCCGGATTCCGTGGTTTTAGCAAGGTCGCTCAACTGTCATTTTTGACTTTACTTGATTTCGTTATATGCTTTTTACAACATGTGCATGTTTCGTTTTTAATATTTTTTATGACTTGCGACATCGCGAAAACACATTTCGAGTGACACCACAACCAGAACGCCTGTGACTTTAACACGTTTCAGTTTCGTCGAGATTTAAGATTTGAGCCACATTAGATGTGCACTCATATTAAGACATGTATATTTAAAATCGTGCCTATAACGTCTAACAGCTTATTATAATTTAGGAAAGACCGTGGAATTTGCTAAACGGTCTTCCCAAGTCTATCACTTATTATCATTTATATAGGGGCCCCGCGTGTTTTGTTCTAATACGAGGCTCGTCCCGTTATTTTTGTAATCCAATCCTAAAAAATTCTACATTTTTCTATTTTTGGTTTTTCCCTAATTAGTTTTAACTGGTATTGTAATTTCAGAATCATGTTCAGGCCTATTATTTCCATTTTTCAGGCCTGGACGTCTATGGACTAGAATTTAACAGTCCATCTTACATAACTGGGTTTTGAAAATCTAGAATATGTTAGAGTTATTATTCATAGACCTACAGGTGAGACCAATTGAATCTGGGCCCATATCGTCTATCGAGCCCAGACCAATCGAGAGAGATGAGAAGAAGAATTTGAATTCCATAGAAATATGCACAAGCTTAACACAGTAGATAAAATTAACCAAATGATATTTATTCATAAGAAAAAACAGAAGTACAATCTTAACAATATTAATTCTAAATCCCAGTTATTTATTACTAATCGAACTTGAACATCACACTACTATTTCATATACTTTAACAATAACATGTTACTCGACCATACGAATTGAACCATTATTAACCATTAATTGTAACTCATATTGTTTTGATCATAATTATCGATTACTAATTGAACTTAAACTATAAACTATTAATTTCAACTATTTCGAACAATGATATTATACTTAACTATACCAATTTGTTACTGATTCTAGCTTACTCTTATTTCAAATGGTTATTGATCTAATTTGAAGTGAAGAAATAGACTCTAACGAAGTCGATCATATTTAACTATCACATTCTAATTCGTGAAGACTAATGTGGTTATTATGCAAACTACAAAACTATTTTTAACTAGGTGAGTTGATTTAACGAGTTAACCTGTTTTTTAAACTAAATCTAAGGTGATTATGACTGCTGGTGTTCTATACTACTCTATCTATTACATTGTTCATATCTCGTATATATACTTTGCTATTAAATTTTATTCCTATCAAATTACAGAGAATCTAACAGATAATTAACGTAAAACTTTCAAAATACAAAAGCAGATTCCAGCTGAGCAACTCAATACGTTTTCATTCCTTCAAATAGCTGACAGTTACATAACTGGGTAGAAATGTGTACCTGGTTCAGCAAAGTAAAAGCTTATAAGTCTAGGATGCAAATGAAGAAGAAGGATAGTCAGCGATCACAGCAACAGAATCAATAGAGAGCAAATCACAGCAGCAAAGCAAGCACAGTCGAATACAATCCTCAAATCCAGCAGATAAGCAACCCAAGTAATAGAATTGAAGAAAACCAAATAGAATACAATAGTGTAGAATGGCAGAAGATCCTAATTGAATTCCAAAAATTGCACTCGACTATACTCAGAATTTCACTCTCTATTTGTGGTGTATCACTCTTAATTTTAGAAAGTTTCTCTGGATTTCTAGAATCCAGTCTTTTTCAAGCTTAGTTACAGCCTATTTATAGATGTTTTTGGTGAAATTTTGAGGGGGAAATTCAAAAATCTTATTATAAGTTCCCTCCCATTAATTCTCTAATTAATTGCAGTTTGGTACCTTATTTCAGAGTTGAAATGCCTTCCAGCCCTTGCTGGAAGGTTCTAGGGAATTCATTTTGCTTCTTTTAAGGGTTTATTACTATAGTGCCCTAACTTGCTAAGGATTTTAACAGTTATGCCTTTTTATTAGGTCTGTTTTACCCTTTATTTTATGCTTTATTGCAGACATACTAAGCCTGAAAGTCTATTTTATCCCTGCAGGCTCTATTAAATCTATAACTATGCCATTTCTTATTCCTTTTATACCCCTATTACTATGTATTATTTACCCGACCTGTTAATGGTCTGGGTATCCTAGGTTTAGCTAGTATTTAACTGTTGGCCATCCTTTATAAATCATTTAAGACTTGGCCAGCTTTAACCTTAGTTCCTTTCAGTTTTAGCCTCTTTAAGAAGTAACCCTTTTTATTATTACTTATCTAATTGGATTAGATTTGCAGGACTAGCCTATTTCTTATTTAGACTTAGATTTGAAGAATTAGCCACTCCAATGTTTCAGGAGTGGTCAAATTAATCACACAGCCTTAAGTTATTTACTTATAGCCACATTAGGTTACCAATAATAACCAGTTTACTAATCATTTGTCTATTACAGCTATAACCAATACCATAAAGCACAGTAGAAAGTCTAACATATGAATCTGTTACAAATACAGCCAACTTATGTTATTTTGCACACATAGCCATAATCAGAAATCACTTATCAATTAATCAAAACTCATAGAGTGATAATGGTTGAATATCAATTAACTAACTCATAATTTCAGACTTAGGCATAGTTAACAACTCAGACATAAAGAAGCATATTTTCAACAAATTCATGTGTTGACTTATAAAAAAACCCTAAGAAGCTCAATATATCAATTACACGTAATGAACAGGATAGATGAGATTGGATAAATGGTAGAAACCCTCATAAAGTTATCAAACAAGAAATCTCAAAAGATGAAACAGTCAAAGCATGCTTAGAACAGAAGATATGTAGAAGATCAAACAATCAGAAGATATGTGGAAGATGAAAGTATAGGAAGCTTAAAACAAAAAACATACAAAGATTAACTAAAGAAAAATAAAGAAAACAAATAAATAGAGATTATGCAAAAATTAACTACAGAAGCAAAGAAGGCAAAAATAGACAAAGAAAAACATGCAAAAGATCGAAAACACAGAAAACAAGAGAAAAAGAACACTTAGCTTAGCAGGATATGTCTCATGTGCTTTCCTTATTTCTTTCTTTCTTTTCTTTTTCTTTTCTTTTTCTTTTTCTCTTCTTTTCTTCTAGTCTCCAAGACTTCAGAGACTCAAAGTCTTTATTTTTTCAGATTTACTCAAACAAGTTTATTTTCTTGGGTTTTGGTGGTAAAGGGGTGTTATAGGTGTAAAGGGGTGTGTTTGGGGGGTGGGTCTCATTTGGGTGTTCACCGGAGATAGGGTTCCGGCGAACTTCTTTTGAATATTCGAGCATTTACAGCGAGATTCAAATGAAACCAACTACGTAGGGTGAAAGATCCCCTCGTAGTGGTTCTATGGTGTTATTTTGGAAGATAGATTCAAAGGTTGAAGGTCACCGACAAAGATTCTGGTGACCGGACTTTCAAGAAAGTTGAATTTTTCTGGTTTTTCTAAGGTTTCAAGGTGGTCTTGGGTGAGGAAGAAAGAAAGAGTGAAGTTTGGGGTCAAGGGTGGCCGGAGATGGCCATGGATATAGGCCAGTCTCCATGAAGAACGGCAAAGGAGATGATGAAGAAGAAAGCAGAAGGGCGGCTAAGGTTTAGTGTTTGGGTTTGGTCTCTGAATGAACGAGAGATTGAGTTTATATACTCCACCGTGCTTGGGCGATCCTGGCCTTTGAATCACTTTTGATCAACGGCCAGGATTGGTTCATATTAGACGCTGTCGTTTGGGTTTTAATGAAGAACGCCTGGCCTCCGTTAGATCACTTGATTTGGACAGCCAGGATTAAATCACCAATACTACGTCGTTTGATTTATTCGATAAGACTCAATAATGTCCGTTTGATCAGTTGTTTGGATGGCTAGGATTAATCCCTTCCATACGTTGTCGTTTTCTTTTGTCAATTTGGACCGGACAGTGTTTCTTTTCGACTGATGTATTTTGGGCTTGATTTTGGCCCAATCTATTGTATTTTATGTATTTCTTGTATAATTAATTATTATTTTGTATTTTTCTTTTTGTATTTTATTTTTCTCTATTTGTATTCTTTTCAATTATTGCTTCTCTTTTATTTTCCTATTTTTTCTAATTCTTTTGGTATTTTTATGACATTTTTGCTATTTTTTCTTTAATTTTCCGGTATATTTATTTTTTTTTTTGTTAATTTTCTTTAATTTCCTTATTTTTTGTGACATTTTCTAATTAACCTTTTGTTAGTTTTAATTTCACATTGTTTCAATCACAATCACACACTTTATTTCAATTAAGCACATAATTGCATATCAAAAATTTTATTTATTTTTAATATTGGAATTTATTTGCTTAGGGCAAAAATCCCGTGCTCACACCCCCAAGAGCATACAGGAACCCCACGAGTGCGGGTTTTAGTCCAAACCAAGCCTTCAAGAATGACAGAGCACCAAAACCAAAGACTTTCACTCCCTTGGGAGAATCTTATACCAGCTTGCTCCATCGATTAAAGCAGGTAGGATTGTTGAACCCGGTCGAGGTTAAATTACCAAATCCTCCACCAAGAACTTACCGACACTCGTCGAATCGAGGTCCAAACTCTGGCGGAACCCAACATCAACCAGAATCCGCTCCCAACCCATCATGAGACCAACATGATTGAGTTAGTACAGGTAGAATAGGGACATGAGAAAACCTCTCAAACCATGATGATGATCAGGTCCAGTGGGGTCGGGATGAAAAAGGGGCCAAGCCATGACATGTCACTCATCCATGAGAAGGAAACACATGATGAGCCGGAAGCAGCAAAGGGGGGTGAAAACAAACTACTTGTGAAACTAGAGGGGGTGAAGATAGTTGTACCAGGAGCAGCGACCAAACCTATCCTGACTATAGCAGGTGTTCGCATAGACCCCCTCATCATCAGGCCAACAGTTCAGTTGCAGATAGCCAACAGCAAAGACGTTCCATGGAACTATGATCGGGTTAGAGTGACATACAATGGAAACGAGGTCAAGGAATATGTCTGTGAGGTACAAGGTTTGACTCGTTCAGGGAGATGTTTCGTTCCTGCAGAATTAAGGAAGACCAATCCGGCAACAGTAAAAAGCCGGTAACTGACGAAGAAGCAGAGGAGTTTCTGAAGAAGATAAAGTTGTATGATTACTCTATCTTGGAACAACTCAATAAAACCCCAGCTCAAATTTCATTACTGTCATTACTGATCCATTCTGAAGATCAACGACAGGCCTTGATGAAAATCCTGAATGAGGCCCATGTACCTGACAAAACCTCTGTCAGCCACCTGGAAAAGATCACAAATAGGATATTCAAGGCAAACCGGGTTACCTTCACTGATGATGAGCTGCCTGAGGAGGGTACCTAGCATAACAAAGGCCTATATATTACGGTGAAATGTGAAGAGTCTGTGGTTACCAAGGTTTTGGTTGACAACGGGTCCAGTGCGAACATCTGTCCCCTCTTTACATTGAAAAGGCTGAAAGTGGATATCAGTAGGGTGCGTAAGAACCGCATTTGTGTCCGGGGATTCGACGGATGAGGCAAGGCAACAGTCGGGGATATAGTGTTATTGCTGACAATCGGACCTGTGGAATTCACCATAGAATTCCAAGTGTTGGACATGGTGGTCTCGTACAACCTTTTGATAGGACGGCCGTGGATCCATGCTGCAAATGCAGTTCCGTCTAGCCTACACCAGCTTGTCAAGTTCGAGTGTGATCGACAAGAGATTGTGGTCCATAGAGAAAATGATCTACAGCCCAGCACCATCGTTCCCTTTGTTGAGATAGAAGAGGACGTCGGACCATGGGTATACCAGGTTTGCGATACGGTATCCGTTAACAGAGTTCTGGAGGGGGAGTACATTCCTGATGATAAAGTAATCTTTGCGGACATCATGGTGACTTACAAAATGCTGGGAAACAGTTTCGTGCCTGGCAAAGGCTTGGGTTCATCTCTGTAAGGTATTGTACAACTGGTATCCTTGCCTGAAAATGTAGGGACTTTCGGTTTAGGATTTGAACCGACACCAGAAGACATCAAGCGAGCTAAGAGAATCAAACATAAGACATGGGTACTT
This sequence comes from Nicotiana noctiflora, assembly GCA_032618575.1. Classification (NCBI taxonomy): domain Eukaryota; kingdom Viridiplantae; phylum Streptophyta; class Magnoliopsida; order Solanales; family Solanaceae; genus Nicotiana; species Nicotiana noctiflora. The sequence continues at coordinate 84,353 of JASVEL010010025.1, forward strand.
CCAAAGGCTATTCCGCGCCTCTCCCGATCCTTTGTCAGGTCCGGGATCAGAAGACGTCCGATAGCAAGGACTTCCGGCCCTATGGTTAGACTAGATGAAGTGTTCTTGAGAAAGTTCGAGGACCTGTTCTCGGATGTGTGCATGTTAGAACATGGTGAAGGGCCCAGCCATGCTGAAATACAATTTGTGGGGCCAAAAACGAAATTGAATAATTGGGATGCTACTCCTCTTACTACCCAAAAGGAGTCTTGGTAGTCAGCTTTGGTTTGTCTTTCAAGTTTTGTTTGGGACTATCCCAGGGTTGTAGTCCATTTCATTTTTGCTTCCCCGTTTGGGTTAGAGTGTGCAAACCTTCTTTTCTCGTACTTTCCAATTAATGAAATTTTGTTTCTTTTGCTTCTAATTTTGTTTATTTTTCAGTTTACGTTCCTGAGCAGCTTTCTTTCAATTGATCTTAATGATGTGGCGTGCCTAAGGAATAATCAACACAGTCTAGAAAATCAATCTGGTTCAGAAATAATAATAAGAAATGATGAGAGTGAATCAGAATACGACGAAGATGAAGCCTTAGAAGAAACCGGCAAAGAATTGAGTCATTTTGAAGAAAAGCCCAAACCCAATGTAAATGATACAGATGCTGTTAATATTGGGGATGTGGATGATGTTAAAGAAACCAAAATAAGTGTCCATATCGAACCAAACCTCAGAAGAGAATTAATCAAAACACTTGCAGAATTCAAAGATGTTTTCGCATGGTCGTACGACGACATGCCGAGCCTCAGCACTGATCTAGTGGTTCACAAATTACCCACTGATCGGCATGCCCTCCCATCAAGCAAAAACTACGGAAGTTTAAGACGAATATGAGTGTAAAGATCAAGGAGGAAGTGACCAAGCAGCTACAAGCAAAAGTTATTCGTGTCACTCGATACCCCGATTGGCTGGCTAACGTAGTACCGGTTCCAAAGAAAGACAGGAAGATCAGGGTATGTGTTGACTACCGCAATCTCAACAAGGCAAGACCTAAGGATAATTTTCCGCTTCCCGATATCCATATCTTGATTGATAACTGCACCGGGCGCGAGATCATATCCTTTGTGGACTGCTATGTGGGATATCATCAAATTTTAATGGATGAAGAGGACGCGGAAAATACGGCTTTTATCACACCATCGGGAACTTACTGCTACCGGGTAATGCCGTTCGGCCTGAAGATTGCAAGGGCAACATACATGAGGGCAATGACTGCTATGTTTCATGATATGATACACAAAGAAATTGAAGTGTACGTGGATGATGTGATCATAAAATCCAGACGTCAAGAAGACCACGTAGCCGACCTCAGGAAGTTTTTCCAAAGACTTCAAAGATATGATATTAAGCTCAATCCGGCCAAATGTGCTTTCGGTGTTCCGTCAGTAAAGTTGCTAGGCTTCATCGTCAGCCGATGAGGCATTGAGCTGGACCCATCAAAGATCAAATCCATCCAGGAATATCCCCGGCCAAAGAGCAAAACAGAGGTAATGAGTTTTTTGGATAGATTAAATTATATCAGTAGGTTTATTGCTCAGCTTACAGCAACCTGTGAACCCATATTCCGTTTGTTGAAGAAAGACGTTGCGATAGAATGGACGACAGAATGTTAGGAAGCTTTCGACCAAATCAAGGGGTATTTGTCAAACCTACCCGTATTAGTTCCGCCTGAACCCGGTAGACCTCTGATTCTTTATCTAACGGTCTTGGAGAATTCATTCGACTGTGTACTGGGGCAACATGATCTTACTGGCAGAAAGGAATGGGCCATTTATTATCTCAGTAAGAAATTCACAGTCGACGAGGTTAAATACACTCATTTGGAGAAGACTTATTGTACCTTAACTTGGATAGCACAAAAGCTGAAGCATTATCTGTCCTATTACACTACTTATCTCATATCACGATTGGACCCCTTGAAGTATATCTTTCAAAATCCAATGCCCACGGGAAGATTAGCAAAATGGCAAATATTACTTACAGAATTCGACATCGTCTACGTGACAAGGACGGCTATGAAAGCTCAAGCCATAGCTAATCATCTGGCCGAAAATCCCGTTGACGAGGAATACAAACCTTTAAGAACGTATTTCCCCGATGAAGAAGTACTGCATATACAGGAGGGGGAGTCAACTGTGGAACCAGGACAGAAACGTTTCTTCCACAGAGTGGTAAACGCAAAAGGAGTCGGAGTAGGAGTTGTGCTTATCTCTGAAACAGGACATCATTATTCTGTTACTGCTCAACTGGGTTTTCGTTTTACCAACAACATGGCTGAGTACGAGGCGTGCATCTTAGGGTTACGTTTAGCAATGGACATGGATGTACAGGACGTCTTGGTCTTGGAAGACTCGGACCTTCTGGTATATCAGATTCAGGGAGAATCGGAAACACGAGATTTGAAGCTTGTACCATACCGTCAGTGTTTATAGGATCTGAGTAAGCGATTCCGATCGGTGGAATTTAGACACATCCCAAGAGCGCACAACGAGATGGCCGATGCTTCGGCTACTTTAGCATCAATGCTGCACCACATAGACAAGGTCCATGTTGACCCGCTGCATATTTAGGTTCGTGATTAGCATGCTTATTGCAACATGATAGAGGAAGAGATGGATGGCGAGCCGTGGTTTTACGATGTCAAGGAGTATCTCAAGATGGGTACATACTCGGAGCATGCCACCGGAGACCAAAAAAGGGCCATTCGGCGATTGGCAAACGAGTTTTTCCTTAGTGGAGGAGTATTGTATAAAAAACCCTAGACTTGGGATTGTTGAGATGTATAGGCACAAGTCAAGCCATGGCGATAACGACAGAGGTTCATGTCGGAGTGTGCGGACCGCATATGAGTGGTTACGTATAGGCAAAAAATATTCTACGAGTAGGATACTATTGGCTCACTATGGAGCGCGACTGTATAGGTTTCGTGCGGAAATGCCATCAGTGTCAGGTACAAGGAGATTTGATCCATTCTCCGCCGACAGAACTACATACAATATTAGCACCAGGGCCATTTGTTCCATGGGGTATGGATGTCATCGGACCTATTGAACCAACAGCTTCTAACGGTCATAGGTTCATTCTGGTAACCATCGATTATTTTACCAAGTGGGTGGAGGCTAAAACATTCAAATCAGTGACCAAGAAGGCGGTGGTGGACTTCGTACATTCCCACATCATATATAGGTTTGGGATCCCAAAGGTAATTATCACGGATAACGGTGCCAATCTTAACAGCGGTTTCATTAAGGAGGTATGTCAACAGTTCAAGATTACACACCGAAACTCCACACTGTATCGTCCCAAAGCGAATGGAGCCATTGAGGCAGCTAACAAGAACATAAAGAAGATACTGAGGAAGATGGTAGAGGGGTCCAAGCAATGGCATGAAAAGTTACCATTTGCATTGTTGGGTTATCGCACTACTGTTCGTACCTCAGTAGGTATGACTCCTTACTTGCTGGTATACAAAATTGAAGCAGTAATACCAGCAGAGGTCGAAATTCCCTCTCCGAATAGTGGCTGAGGCCGAGATCGATGATGATGAGTGGGTCAAAGCCCGACTGGAACAATTGAGTTTGATCGACAAAAAGAGATTAGCAGCAGTGTGCCACAGCCAACTGTATCAAAAAAGGGTGGCGAGAGCATATAACAAGAAGGTATATCCCAGGAAATTTGAAGTGGGACAGCAGTGCTGAAGAGAATTCTACCATATCAGGCCAAAGAAAAGGGCAAGTTCGCTCCAAATTGGCAAGGACCATTTGTTGTGACTAGAGTATTACCCAACGGCGCTCTATGTCTAACCGATATTGAGGGAAGATGCACCGATATGGCTATCAATTCAGACATAGTCTAGAGATATTATGTGAAATTCTTTGATGTAGTTGTCGACATTTGGTTTCATTTGTTTGTATTTGGCATTTGTTGGAGAATCAAATGAGAGAGGCAATTTTTCTACTACCCAAACACTTTAACCCTTGTTTTCCCCTTTGAGCCTTAATTATTCTTTCGTATACCCTCTTTTGGAATCCTTAATGAAGATGTATAACAAAATAGAAAAATAAACAAAGAAAAGTCACAAGAAAAAGTGAACTACATTCGACCTGATTCCTCAAAGAGGATACGTAGGCGCCGTACGGCTCGGTCATAGTGTAACAAAAATCAAAGATTCTCCAAACAACAAAACTGGGGCAGAAGTCATGTTTTGTTTGAAAAGAAAGCATTGATTCCAAAAGTTGTAATGAGCTACCCGTTGAGGTTGCATCCCTTTTCTCTAGCCTCGTACACAAAAAACATATTAATAACCAAAAAGACCTCTCGGTCAGTATTTGAGAAATGCCAAGTCATGCAAAGGAAAGTCAAGAATAACACCCCGATCCTCGACTGGGTAAGGATCACAAGCTGAAAGAATTGATAGCCAAGGAAACCCCATTAGAGGGAATCTTGTTGATAATACCGCAGCCCCCGACAGAGAAAGAAAGCAAAATGAGAGAGTCTTAACGGTGAAAAACCCTCGCGGGCACCTTAAGGCGAAGTAAGCCAAGAGAAATAAAATGAGAGTCTTACGGTGAAAAACTTTACAGGCACCCTAAGGCTACGGGAGGTCGAGAGAAATGAGAGAATCTCATTAGTGAAAACCTGTCGAAGGGCACTATGAGGTGACAAGGTGAGATGGTTGTAAGGTGTCCACATGGGACGAGGTTGGGACATTCATTTACTTTTAGCAAAACGAAGCCGTTAGAAAAGCGATTGACATAAATAGACTGGATAGATTAATCTCAAAGGCACGACATAACCATTTGATTGGTTATACATTCAGATAAGTGTTTCCCAGTCTTGGGCTCAGAAAAGTTTTCCTTTTATCTTTTGCGGTCAGCATTCTTTTTATTTATTTTATTTTATCTATCATTTTTCTCTCTCTTTAAAGACTTTTTCTATTTATGTCGAGAATTGACTTTTCAAAGCTTACTACCAAGTCACCCAAAGCGGTGCAAAGTAAGATGAGTAGACGCGGAACAAGGCATTACGTCAAAAAGACGTTATCGTTAGGATTGGAATGACAGGTTGGTTTGAAGGTTCAAAGGAATTACGAAGTAGGGCGGAGAACAGTAGGAACTAAAATCACACATCCGGAAAATAGTTTTTCCAAATAGGCCGTCGACCGAGAGGGTCGGACCACACTGAGGTTGGAAGAAAAAGGAGAGATGAGAGATCATCCGCGGCAAGAACACCGTCCCCAGCAAGTCACAAGGTCACCCCCAAAGTTCGAGGAAGGCAAAGCAACTAAAGGAGAAAAGGAAAACAGCCCTAGCGAGAGCGGCACGACCACTCACCGCATTTTTGAAACTAACAATTTTTATTTGATTTGAAGCAGGAAAAAGAGGGCTCGTCGGCGGAAAAGCATGCCAGAAAGAAGGTTATCAAACTGGGGCAGAAAATGTTCTTCCGTTGCGAAAATTTTCTTGAAATCAAATACCTAGTTGGTAAAGATAGTAGGTAACACAAGATTCTGGGGGGAAGGAAAATACCAACTTCGAGTGGAATAGTCATGAAAGAGGCTAGACAACACGAGGAAGTGATCTTTGAACCCGGGTTATCCCCAGGAGCTTTGAAAGACGCCAGTTAACACGAGAGAATGATCCTTGAACCAGATTTATCCCCAGCAGCTTTGAGAGAAAGAAAACAACAAGCTGGGACAAAGGAAGTTATATCCCTAGCAGACAAAACAAAGTGAGGGAACTTGTGTTCAGAAAAGCAAGAGGCAGGTATCATCCCCAGCAGTTCGGTAGAATGAAACGCTGAAAAGTTCCCACGGCGACATTATATTCTACAGTTTTCAAGAGAGAATAGTGCGAGTCTTGAAAGAAGTTGGGAAATAATAAAGGGGGTTCCCCGACAGTATAGTCACCAGCGGACAACATTTCAGATCCCCGGTGATCTCAAAAAAAAACAAAAGTTTTGAAGAAAATGGAAAGGGAGGGAATAAAGAAAATCTTCCCAGTAGCATTATCCCCAGCAGGTAAGTGAACAATTCTAAAGATGTCCCCAGCAGTCAAAAGGGAAAACAACACGACCCAGGAGGAAAGCAATTCTGGAACAAGGTAATTCAGAAGAAAGGATAGTTTAAGAGGCGATGCAGGAAGAAGAAAGTGGGGTAGGAAGTGAAGGCGGGCGACAGGGATGGGATGAAGTTATCGAATCATTGTTGAAGTCAGGTGCCCGCCTGAAGAATGGAGTGGCGATTTATTTTCGAATTTTGTCATTGGATTCAGGTGCCCGCCTGAAGAATGGAGTGGTGATTTATTTTCAAAGTTTGTGGATGAAGTCAGGTGCCCGCCTGAAGAATGGAATGGCGATTTACTTTCAGGGTTTGTTTTCTGAGTCAGGTGCCCGCCTGAAGAATGGAGTGGCGATTTATTTTCGAAGTTTGTTACTGAAGTTAGGTGCCCGCCTAAAGAATGGAGTGGCGATTTATTTTTGAAGTTTGTGGTTGAAATTAGGTGCCCGCTTGAAGAATGGAATGGCGATTTATTTTAGAGCTTGTTATTGAAGTTAGGTGCCCGCCTTAAGAATGGAGTGGGGATTTACTTTTGAAGTTTGTGGTTGAAGTCAGGTGCCCGCCTGAAGAATGGAATGGCGATTTATTTTTAGAGCTTGTTGATGAAGTCAGGTGAACGCCAGAAAAATGGAGTGGCGATTTATTTTCGAAGTTTGGTGATGAAGTCAGGTGCCCGTCTAAAGAATGGAGAGGCGTTATCTTTTAAGTAGAAGTTTTTTTCATTGTTGGACTCAGGGGCCCGCCTGAAGAACTGAAAGGCGTTGTTTTCAAGTGGAAGTTTTCAAATTATTGTTGAAGTCAGGTGCCCGCCGGAAGAGTGGAAAAAAGGGAGATTTATTTTCTAGATTTGATGTTGAAGTCAGGTGCCCGCCTGAAGAATGGACAGGCGTTATCTTTTAAGTAGAAGTTATTGAATCATTGTTGAAGTCAGATGCCCGCCTGAAGAATGAAGTAGCGATTTATGATTATAGTTTGTCGATGAGGTCAGGCGCCTGCCGGAAGAACAGGATGGCATCTTAGCTTCTAGGATTTGATAAGGATAGTGACCCATCGGAAAGTGGCAGAGTGTAACAGAAATCCCCAGCATAAACCCAAGGTCAAGAATCGGTAGGAAGGCAACAAGGATTTAAAAAAGATAGATTCGGAATTCGAAGGAAAATAACTCGAGGATCACAAGGAACCAACGGTTTGATTTCGACAATCATGATAGGCCGAAGTGATAGTGGTCAGAAGAGAAGAAGCATCGGAAGAAACATCAAAGCCAGCAAGATAGCAAGGAACATGGGAAGATCAAGTTGAAGAGATAGATAAGAATTTGCAATACCGTAACTTAGTCTAGCTTCTTATTTTTCGTTTAACATGGTGTAATACGGAAGTCAGTAAGTAGTAATAGCAGGCAGCAGCAATGACAGTAAGGTCACAGCAGTCATGGTAGTCCCAGCAACCAAATCTTCCCGAACTATATTGACCCGATTCCTGTTTAACCCAGGATATGTAGGAGGCCTTCCGAAGCAAAGGCTCGGTGAAACGTTTTCCAAAAAATGCTTCACACGGAGTGCTCAAGCGGTAAAAAATCACTCGTATCCGCTCACTTATCTTTGCATGAAAACTCTTCATGTTTCCGCGCAAAGAGGGGCAGCTGTGAGCACGTGATTTTTGCCCTCACGATAATTACTCCCAGAAAATTAAAATAGTCTTGTGTTTGATTTTTTTTTGCGGATTTTGTGTTGTCTTTCTTTGGCGTTAGCACTTGTCTGTGTGTGTTTTACTCATTATATTAATCAAAAATAAAAAATTGTGTTGTAGGCGTGTAGGAATCAATTGGGCGTTCATAGGAATTAATTAATCATAAAAGCGGTTAGAAAAAGATAATTGCAAAATGTTCATTTTTTGCCATTAGGCGATTTTAGTTAAATGTGTAATTTGTGTTGATGGTTTGTGTATTAATTAATAGGTGTGTGATTTTATTTCATTCAATTTGTTTAGAGTGGCTTTAATTCAAATGTGGCTAGTGAAGGAAATGGAGCAAGTGGCCAAAATTGCAAAAACACCAGGCCCAAGTTGGCTGTTCTACCCGATCCTCAGAGACCGATCTGGTCCCGAGACTCCCCAAACAACGTCGTCTTAATAAGTGATTCGATCCCAGCCATTGATTTCGTTTGATCGAATGGCTGAGATCAAATCCCAGCCCCGCTATATATGCTTCATTCCCTACCCCACCCCCCAAGCTAGACCTCCCACCCCCAAGCCAGACCCCCTACCCCCTCCCCCTCCATCGCCCATCTCTAACAATTAGAGACAGAGCTGTAAAGCTCCGCCATGGTTCGCCGACCGGAAGTCGCCTCCATTGGCGGCCGGTGTCCAAACAGCCCCAAATTAATACCGAACGACCGCCTAACTCCTCTCTCCCTGGATCCGTTGCTAGTTTTCTTCGAATCAGTCCCTAGCTTCTCGAATCTTCAATTGAAAACTCGAGCCAAAACCGAAATCATCCCAATCAACCCCAAATTTGCACCATAGCATCCCCCGACCTCCCTCGTACCCCTACTAACCTTGGTCCGGCTCGAATCTGGACGGAACCGATCGTGCCCTAAAAATGGCCACATGAACCCTAGAAATCCAAAACGGGATCTCCGTTCAAAATTGATCAGAGATAATGGACCTTAATATAGGTGTTCTCAACCGAGAACACCCCGATTAAGGCCCATTTGGCTTCAACGATTGAAGTCCGAGGTCGAACCTGGGCCGTTGTTGATTTCGGAGGTATTTTTCCTTTTTCTTTCACTCTACAATGACTTATCTGTGTTCTGCTTGGTTTTTGTTTAATTTTGAAAATTTTCTAGCATTTTTTCTGTCCATCCCCAGACCTTTTTGTTTGGTTGATTATGTTCTTACTTGTTTGATTAGCTGTTAGTTGTTGTGACTGTCTTAAATGTTTAATTCGATTAGCGTCGTCAAATAATCAATTTGATATCCTTACCATTTCTGCCTGATAACCGTAAACCACTGATTCATAGGATAAGTTTCTGTTATCAATCATAGGTGTTAGAATCCATTAAGCGAATATTGGCGATTAGTCGTATAAGTTTGTCCCGTTAGAACAAGGGGACAGTGTTTTGCTTGACACTGTTTATTCTATCCAGAATCACTGTTGGATTGAGTTTTGAACTATTTGTGATTTTAAATTTGGTTTTGAATTGGCTATAGCTGTCAACTTAGTTGGGAAATCGAAATTTTAGCATCTTAGGATTTAAGAAATACCCTGCCCATGAAATGAACTAGTGGAACCTGCTGTACAGCAGGGTACCACCAGTTCTCTGCAATCCTTGAGTTTAATATTAGCCAAACCCATACTTAGACAAGTTAAAGTGGGAAAACAGAGGGATAAGATGGGTCTGTTCAGTTTTAAAAACAGAAAAGGGGCTGAGGGGCTGGTCAGTTAGGTTATATAAGAAGAACAATACATTTTTAAAGAGGGGATGAAATCTGAGAGGTAGAACTTGAGACTGTATTTTTCCAGGGAGATACACACACACACACACACAGAAAAATAGTGAGAGTAAGGATAGATCTTAAGGGATAGAGATTCTGGAATAGAGAGAGAATTGAGAGAAAGAAAACATTGTTACATTGAAGAAAAGTTAGAATAGTTGAGCTTTTCCTTTGCTTTTTTTTGGAATATTGGTTGTCAAGCTATTAAGGAAATTATGGTGGCTTTCTTGGTTTATTTGGGTCTCTTTTGGTTTCAAATTATGTGGGATTGGCTTCTTTTATTTTCCGGGATTTGGTCGAGGTTTGGACTGATTTTAAAACTGGTTTCCGAGCCTTCGGAATCTTCCTGTGTTGCTGTTTGCTCACTGTCAAGTTATTACTGATCTGTTCTTGCGATCTGCTATTAAAATTCCAGGTACACACTGGAAATTCACTGACGATATGTGATCCCTACTAGTTTGTATTAAATGGATTGAAATGGAGTTGTATGAGAGATTTTAAATACAGTTCATATTGAAATATGTTAGCATCTGATAATTGATTCCTGTAGTTAAAAATGGGCTCGTTGGACTGTTAAATTAGTCTGGACTGTGACTGTTAGATTACTATGGTAGTTAGATTATGTTTGACTAATTCTAAATGTCAATTTTCATGCTAATTGCTAATTCGGGAAAGTACTACACCAGTTGAAAGGAAAAGGAAAGAATAAATGTAAATAGTATTGGAATCTGTTTAAAGCACTGACTGTAAGCGTTAGCTAGGATTATAGTGTTTTAGATTGTTTTGTTTACTGCTAGTTTAATCTTCAATCTCTTAAAAATGTTGTTAATATTACATTAGTTTAGATACATGGATGTATAGGTCAAACTAGTAGTATGATAGCTTCTCTCCATGTTGCTAAGTGTAATTTAAGGCCTCAAGGTATTACCACCCAGACTCGAACTCTGGCATGGTCAGCCGCTAGAGGGAACTAAAATGAGGTTCTCTTTCATGGTCCTGATTTTAAACAATTGTTGGTGTTGGGTTGTTGCACGCCCTGATAGGCCCAAAATTGCGTAGATGTTAGCTTGTTCTACTATATGATACCAAGATTAACTTGAGAAATGGAAACCACTATCAATAGAAGAATGATATAGGATGTAAAACGAGACGAGCCCCGCTAAGCAAAACAAACAAATTTGCGGGGCCCTCATAATATATATATATATATATATATATATATATATATATATATATATATATATATATATATATATATATATTAAAATACTTAGATTTCGGGACATGCCGTTTAGCGAATTTCACGGTTTTTCTCCAAATAATACTGCGTTTAGAAACTTTAGGCGCGTAATTAATAATTTTATGTTCTTAAATTCAGGTGCACATTTATGTGACCAAATCCAAATCTCAACTTAGTCGAAATGTGTGGCGTACTGGTATGACGTGGTTCGAGATACATTTTTATTACGTTGCAATTCTTATAAAATAATAATAATCAAAAGCAGTTGAAAGTTAAAATTTGCACATAAGTTAAAAGCATGTTATTAAAATCAGATAATTAAGCCAAATATGACAGTTGAGCGACCGTGTTAGAACCACGGAACTCGGCAATGCCTAACACCTTCTCCCGGATTAACAGAATTCCTTATCCGGTTTTCTAATTCACGGATTGTTAAAAAGAGTCAAACATTTCCTCAATTCGGGATTCGAACCGGTGACTTGGGACACCATAAATCTCCCAAGTGGCGACCCTGAATCTCTTAATAAATGAATCCCGTTTTGATTGTCCTTTAAGTGGAAAAACTCCCTCTACCATGCCCCTCGCGGGGTGCAGTAGTGCCGAAAGGAGGTGTGACACTAGTAAGCTAATGATAAGTCGAGAATAGTAAAACAACACTAACAACAATCTAAAAATAATTTGCTAAATTTACGCTTTTATATATTTATTTCGGAACTGAAAGTTTATTTACATATTTATACGAAAAAAATAAAGAAAAAATAAACTAAAAGTTTACTTTCTCAAGCTTTAATTACTATAGTCTTGCAATTTGAATTTGCTTTCTTTACTCATGTCGTAGATTTTTTTTCTAACTATTTTATTAGGAAAAAGTATGTGTGTAGGTTAGAGAATTAGATTCTTTTAAAGAAAAGAAATCTGGCCGATTCCTATTCTTTTGGGCTTAGAGAATCTTTTAAGATATAAGTGGAATAAATATAATTCAAAATAATAATTAACTGCATAAAGTATTTAAAATTATTTAATAAAAGATATTATATCATATATCAATAATAATTCATATTTGTATATATTAATCGGTTCGGTTTGGTATTTTTGGGCTTTTATACAACAACAACAACAACAACAACCTAGTATATTCCCTAGTATATAACCTAGTGGGTTTTTATAATAGAACCAAAATCAAACCAAATGTTATCGATTTTTAAAATATAAAACAAAAATCAATCCAAATCAAGAAAAATATTCGTTTACTTAATCGGTTTGGTTCGATTTTCAGTTTGAATCAGTTTTCTGTCAAACTGTGAACAGCCCTAACACCAAGCATTCTTTGGCTTTCCTCTTGTGACACAATTGCATAAGCTTCATTAATAGTAACTATTGGTCTCCTTGCTAGAATGTTACTCCTTACATTCCATTAGCTTTCATTCAACCAATTCACCTTTGTACCTACTTTTAGTGCAAGTACGATCTACAAATCCAAGCCTACCTTTTCCTCTCAGGGTGTGTTTGGTATGAAGGAAAATGTTATCCATGGAAAATGTTTTCATGGAAAATGAGTGGTTTTATCACTTATTTTCTCTTGTTTGGTTGGTAAGTGGAAAACATTTTCCGGAAAATATTTTCTATTGTTTGGTTAGAGAGTAGAAAATAGTTTTTTTTTTAGAAAAATATTTTTTATGCAACTCTCCTCACCCCTCCCCTCCCACCTTCCCCCACCCCTCCCCCACCCCTTCCCTAAGTCTCTAAAAATTGACACAATCTAAAGGAACTAGTGGTGATGCTTTACTTTTTAACGCAAAAATCGCATATTTTCGAACCAGTAAACTTTATAATTTTTAGACCCGTAAACTTCCAAACACATAAACCTCCAAACTCATAATTTTGGAACTTGTAAAATTTTAAGTCTTTAAATCGATAAATAATAAAATTAAAAACTGAAAAATATATTTTCATTTTAGGGGGGCAGAGGGTGGGAGCGGGGCTGGGGGGCAGTAAAACGAAAAAAAAATAGAAATTTGAAATTTCAAAAAAAAAATTCAGGTAAAAAAATACTTTTTTTGTGGGCGGGGAATGGAGGGCTGGGTGGTGCAGAAAATTAAAAAGAAGAAATAATTACAAAAAAAAAATTGAGGTAAAAAAATGATTTTTGGGGGGAGGGGGTAGGGGGTAGGGTGGGCGCTGGGTGGTGTAGAAAAATAAAAAACTATAAATTTAAAATTGCAAAAAAAAAATTTAAGTTAAAAAAATACATTTTTTAAGGGGGTAGGGTAGAGGAGTGGGGGCTGCGTGGTGCAGAAAAATAAAAAAAACGGAAATTTGAAATTGCAAAAAAAAAAATTAAGGTAAAAAAATATTTTTTTTCGGTGGGTGGTGGTGGAGGGGTAGTAGGGTGGATGGAAAAACTTAAATTTAAAAAAAAAAAAAATTTAGAGAGCGGGTGTGGTGGATTGGCGAGGGTGATAAAGTTTGAGAAGGAGCTTTGGAAAATGTTTTACCTTCTTTTGATAAGGAAAACATTTTCCTCCAATTGGAGGAAAATGAATTAATAAGGAAAATATTTTTCAAAACATTTAAGCCAACCAAACATGGAAAAATTGGAAAATATTTTCCGGAAAATCTTTTCCTTCATACCAAACACACCCTTAGAGCTAGCTTCATTTCCCTACTCCATATGGCATAATTTTCTGTCCCTGTGAGCTTAATTAGGATTAAAACCATTTCTGGAGTGTCTCCTACTTGAAGGAATAGTGGGTGGTTATGGGCGAGTGAGCTTACCTCGTTTCCTGCCATGGTCGTCCAAAATATTCTTTCCATTTCGCCGTATTTTCTCACAAAATCAAGTCCTCACGATCACCGCTCTGATACTATATCAGATTGGTGACCAATACGGAGTTCTCACTTCTCTATCAATGGAACAGTGAAATTAGGGCAAATGCAAGAAGAACTCTCTAAAATATGAGATGTGAAATGAAGAAGAAGGAAGAGGAGAGAAACATTTTTTCTTAGCTGAAAAATATAAAGTATGCTCCTTTTATAGATGAAGGAGATATCTCACATGCACAACATGTGCAACTAACTAACTTATAATTACACCTTTAACTATTTTTTTTACAAATAAGAAAACCTCTAATACTATCCAAGTATTTAACTATAGCTAGTCCCATGTTAGCAGCAGTAGCAGCTATTGATTTCAATATAACCTTTCTTTTATCTCGGGATTTTTACAACTGTAAATATAATCTTTTCTAAAACGTTCTATCAAACTAAAACACAATTTAAGTTTGGTTAAATTTTTTGGCTTCATGAGCACTTAATCCTCTATAACTTCACACAAGATCTTATGACACTACTAATCTTACAATAGGATAACTGGGTGGGATCTGTGCGCTAATCATAGTCATTACTCCCTACGGTCCAAAATAAATAATATTTTTGGATTTTTTGTTGTCCAAAATAAGTGATATTTCCAGATTTCAAGAATTAATTAATTATTTTTTTCGTACATTATCCTTGGAGTAAATAGTGTTGGAATATGTGTTAGGAGTGTTTATGTGAGATAGTGAGTGTTTTAAACAAGCGGGGGTGTAAGGCGAGGCGTTTTGCATATGCCTCAGCCGGATAAGCCCCATGGGTACTTAATTTTTAATATTTCATAAAATAATATAATTATAAAAAATATTATTAAATAGATAAAATTGTATAAAATTTTGAAGAAAAAAAAACTTTAAATATATATATATATATATATATATATATATATATATATATATATATATATATATATATATATATATATATATATATATATATATATATATATATATATATATATATATATATATATATATATGAAATCCCAAATAAAGTGAAATTATATACGTAAAATTATATATAAATCCAATCAATACATATAAATGCACGTATACATATAATCCCATATTATACTTTGAAAGAGAGCAAGAGAAGCACTAAAACTTAAAAACTAATTACATACATATTTACAAACTAACAGTGAAATATAAAAAGAGAGGAAAGTTATTGAGTTCAAAATAATAAAATTTTTACGTGGAAGAAGAAATAAACCTAGTGTATTTGACAAGCAGAGAAGAATGAAGTTTTTTGTTGCAAAAAAAAGTGATAAATCGTTGCTCTTGGTAGAGGTAGACTAGCGGATATAACTGGGAATGACTTATAATTTAGGGCTTTTAGCAATATTAAAAAGTTTACTTTTAAATTTGATATTTTTAATTCCTTTTAAAAAGATGTCTCTTGGGCTTACGCCTCAACCAAAAATGTGCTCGGGCATACTCCTCGAACTTCTAGGCGTACGCCTTACGGGACTTCGCCCCCCACCATCATCCCGGGACATTTGTGGTACGCCTCGCCCCAGGGCTCACCCCATGAACGCCTTTTAAAATACTGTAGATAGTAAAGGTTAATATGGTTATTTTATTACTAATTAATATTAAAAAGTGGATTTCTTATTCTCCATAAAAATATAAAAAAAACACTTAATTTGAACCGGTGGAGTAAGTCCTTAAACCTATTTAAAAGAAGTGGGGCCAATGCCAACTCACTCCTCTTCTATGTGGATTGCGCATGTCCCGGTCACTTGACCTGCCATCACAGCTACAGCATTCTTTTTTTTTTTTGTTTGTTTAAAAGATAAATATTTATATAAACTTAAACATTGCGTACAATGGGTGGCTGCATATCAAGCGTCATATTACATGACATTACCAACCATTGGTGCTAACCTAATATTAGGATTGATACTTGTACTACCATTTGAAACCCTATCAGTACCATACTTATTTACATAAGTTAAGCTGTCAGAGTGCATCTTAAGGTTGGGCAAAATAGGCCCTGGAAGTTCACTCCCAAGCTGTTGAAAAAGCTGATTGTTTATCTTCATCCAACGCTGTACAAACACAAGCTGGTCTGGCATCCAAAATGTGCACTGTTGGATAGTCATCAAAATTGCAGCCTGCTTGTGCTAGCTTATCCGCCACCCTATTTTGTTCCCTGTACGCATGCGTTACAAATGGTTTACCTAATTTGTCCAGGAAATACCTGCAATTAACAATCAAATTATTAAGAAAAATGAGAATGAAAATTGATTAAAAGACTATGGTATCGGGCTCGTATTTTGGTTCCGACGCCCAGTACAAGTCATATATATTGTTTAAGCGCTTCCTGTAAAGTTTGATTGAAAACGGACGTCGTTTAAAGTATTTCGGACCTAAATAGCTAAAGTTAAGGTTTATGAACTTTGAAATGAAAAGTGATGATCTTGAGGCTTGCTTCAATGATTTTGATATTATTTTGGCGATTTGATCGCTCGAGTAAGTTCCTATGATATTTTTGAGTCGGTATACATATTTGGTTTGGAGCCCCGAGGGCTCGGGTGAGTTTTGGAGAGGTAACCGGATGTTTTACACTTAGAAAAGCCGCAGAAAATATGCAGCAGGTGCACAGTAAAATCCTTCTATGTGATCGCATAGGTATAGCTGCGATCACATAGAGCCAAGTCCAGGGATCCCCAAATCCTTCTACGTGATCGCATTAGGCTTCATGCGATCGCATAGTCTGCTATTTTCCTCTTATGCGATCACACACCTCTCTATTGCGATCGCATTGTACAACCTAGCCCCCTCACTTTTTCTCCTATGTGTTCGCATGGCTCATTTTGCAGTGTTTATTCTCATTATCCTATGCAATCGCAATGCCTTCTCCGTGATCGCATAGGGAAATTTCGCGCAGTTAAATTTTTTTTTAAAATGGGATAGAATCAGTAGCTCGAGATTTTATATTTTATTAACACAAATCTTCTTCTCTCCCAAGCCCTAGGAAGCCATTAAAGCCGCCAAGCTTCCAAACCACTTGAGTAAGTAATTTCCCGCTTATTTCCTTCACTTTTCCTTTATTAATTAACTAGTTTCTAAGCCTAAATCATGAAATCAAGGTAGAAATCATGGGTTTTGAGCAAAGTTAGGTTTTTGAGAATTATGGGTAATTCAACCCCAATTTGGGGTCGAATCTTAAAACAAATTATATATTTGCACTCGTGGGGGTATGGGTAAATTTATTTTGGTTCGAACCTCGAATTTTGACCCAGCGGACCCAGGGTCGATTTTACAATTTTTGGACAGAATATTAAAAGGACTTTAATTAGGCAATTGGGCTGGTTTGTTGAGTAATATTGATGATATTAAATAAATTGTGTCTAGATACGATTGAATTAGAGCAAAATTCGAAAGGAAAGGCATTGCTTGAGGAGTGAGTTGGTCGTAAACCTTTGAGGTAAGTGTTTGGTCTAACCCTAGCTTGAGGGAGTATGAGTTGAGTCTTGTTGCTCATTGCTATGTGATCGAGTATGATGTGTAGGCATGGTGACGAGTATCTATATATTGGTGTCTAGCATGACCGTGAGTCCTTATGATATGAATTCCATGTTATTGGAGAATGTCTATACATTGTTAATTATGCTCCTTTGGTGGGATGATTGAACTGTTAATTGTGCTCCCTTGCCGGAATGATTGACCTGTTAATTGTGTTCCATTGCCTGGATGATTGAACGATTAATTGTGCTCCCTTGCCGGGATAATTGAGTTGTTAATTGTACTCCCTTATCGGGATATTTGCTACGTATTTGTCTGTTGTGTGTCCCTTGATTTTGACTGTTGCTTGGGGACTTAGACTGTTAAATGATATTGAGGGTCGGGTTGCATGTCACAACAATGATAAATGATATTGAGGGTCGGGTTGCACGCCACAATAATGATAAATGATATTGAGGATCGGGTTGCACGCCGCAACAATGATAAATGATAAATAATGTGGATCGGGTTTCACGCCACAACAGTGATACGTGGAGCGGGTTGCACGTACGCCGCAATAATGATAATTATGAAACGGGTTGCACGCCGCAACAATTGTTGACATCTGTGGTTTATGGCCGAATATTTATTTCTTGTTTCATTATGGAATTAAGCTGTTTTTGGTTGTTACTCTAGATAATTGTTTATTTGTATTTCCCCGCAACATGTTTCCCCCTCCCATGATGTTGATTTATTGGTATACGATTTTCTGCTGTATATTTATAACTGCGCGGGTTTATGTGGTGTTCAGTCTAGCCTGGTCACTACTTTGTCGGGGTTAGGCTAGGCACTTTCTAGCACATGGGGTCGGTTGTGCTGATACTATATTTATGTGCGTTTTTGCACTGGTTTAGGTTTTGAGTAGGAGCAGCAGTAGTTCGATAACAGGATTTCATTACTACGAGACTGAGGTAGCTTGCAGGCGTCCGTAGGCCTGACGTCTCTTCTTATGCTTTTCATTTATACTGTAGCCTCATTGTTTCGAGACAGACAACTGGTATATTTCTTTCAGACCATTTTATGTAGTTTATTCTTAGTGGTTAGTGAGGATGTGACACCAAATCTTGGGTAAAGGATGTTGCTGAGTATTTCGTATTTATTCAGATTTATAAAATTAGACTTCCGCAGTTATTGTTATTCTTATTATTTATGCTATTAAATTGACATCAGGATGGTTTTTACTAATGAAAACGGTGAGTAAATTGGCTTGCCTATCTACCACAAGTAGGCGCCATCATGATCCCGTTGGTGAAAAATCCGGATCGTGCCATTGTGCTAGCTTATCCGCCACCCTATTTTGTTCCCTGTACACATGCATCACAAGTGGTTTACCTAACTTGTCCAGGAAGTACCTGCAGTCAACAATCAAATAATCAAGTGAGTTGCTTTGTGAGTTACTAGTTGGGTAAAGAATTGTTATGATGAGTTGCTTTGAGTCCACTTCCACCTCAAGTGGAATAAGATTGTTTGATTAAACCTGCAACAAGGCATGCAATTTAGAAGAAATGACTGAGTTGTGTGGGATTGATCCTATGAAGCCCAATATCCATTCAGCCTTTGCGTTTCTTATAACTCCTTCTATTCCATAATTATGTGATTTGAAAGCTCTATCCGTGTTTAGTTTGAAATAGGAATGTTTAGGTGGTTTCTATTTTAAATTTTGTTGTCTCTTGTTAATACAAGTATTATTATTTGCTACAAGATAAGTGTATTCAGCTGCTTGCTTAGTAGTGACTATTGGTGAAGCAGGTGTGGAGTTATGATTATAAGAGTAGCTGTTACGAGTAATCCAAATATTCCATAAGCAATAAGGTAAATAAGTTTTTTGATTTATGCGGTAGGGAAAGTGTAAATCCATACAGTGAATCATGTCCTTTAACCAATTTCTGTTGTATCTAATATTATTGTAGATTCCCAAGTTTTTCTAAAACCTTGCTGCATTAACGCAGACCAAAAATATGTGCAATGTTGTTTCATCTTGTTGATGACAGATAGGGCAAGTAGCATCCTCAATTAGATTTATATGCTTAAGGTAAGCTTTGTGGGCAGCCTATTTCTTTGGAGTAACCATAGGAAACCCCTAATTTTAGGTATTACTGGAAGTGTCCATATCCAATAATTACACTGGAAAAGATTATCAAGACTCCTGTTATTGACAGTGTCCAAATTCTTATACTACATAGAATTAGTAGAAAAAACTCCTGGTGAAGTTAAACCCCAGTAAATTTGATCTATTTGGTTCCTACCTTCAGAGATGTATATTCCCTTAATCCAATTGGCGATGTTACTATATAGGTAAGTCAAATGGGATTTTACTCAAGTCCCATTGATTGTTATTACAGCCTTCGCTATATGTCTCACTTGTTCTTCTGATTTGTCCCGCTCATGTACATGTTCTTTATTTACATTATTTTATTTTAAAGGTCTGTTTTCTCTCATTACATAATTTAACTTGACCTAGAATTTAATGATATATTTTTATAAGCAGAAACACCATGATATACCTAAGATTATAAATTTAAAAGTTCTTAATTTTTTCAATCATATTATGTCATATAAATTGAAAGAAAAAGAGCACTATGTTCCAGTTTATGTCACATAATGGACTCGACTAACATAGAAAAAAAGAATAAGACAACTGAAACTTATAATTTTAATATGTCATAACATTTTTGTAACAATAAGTCTCTCATTAACGTATAATGCTTTTAAATATAAAATATACACGATATTTTTTTCGTTGATTAATAAGAAAATAATGTTATATAAGTTTAATACTCCCTCAGTTTCAATTTATGTGAACTTATTTCCTTTTTAGTCCGTGCCAAAAAGAATGACCCTTTTCCTTATTTGGAAACAATTTACCTTTATGCAATGATTTATAGCCATACAAAATAAAGGTGCCTCATTTTACACCACAAGATCAAAAGTCTTCTCTCTTTTCTTAAACTCCGTGCCCAATCAAATGAGTTCAAATGAGTTCATATAAAGGATCAATATTTTGTACAAAGTAAAATATGCCCTCTTTGTGTATTTTTACTTGTCCATGAACTGCAAATCATTTAAAAATAATAAATAAAGTGTACAATTTAATATGATACTCATATTATTTGATATAATATTTTTAACGGATTTTAAAAAATAATTTGTAATGAGTAATTAATACTGTGGATATAACAGGAAAATAAAATTATCTTCTCGTGATATATTAAAAATGATAAATAAATATCAAATTTATTTTTTAAATACGGGACAAGTAAAAGTCAACGAAAGGAGTAGGAGTTTACATATTACTTTATCGGTTTCGGCTAGGGGTGTCTATGATTCGATTCAGACATTTATTTTATAAAATTTGTACCATACTATTTTTTCGGTTATTCTATTATGTATAATCAAAATTAGACTTTTCGAAACGTCCAAATCCTGTCGGTTTCTCTTTGGTATCGGTATGGTTCGGTTAATTTTTAGTATTTTTTTAAATATGATGTAAAATTCACCAGTTGAAGTAGAATTTAATAACATACGTTCTTTCATAGGATTTAGCAAAACTCTCTAGATATTTTTACTGTTTAAAGGGTGATGAATTAAAAAAAGATGGCTAGAGTATAGATCCACTAACTATTCTACAACAACAACAACAACTACTACTACCATGTATAATCCCACAAGGTGGAGCCTGGGAGGGTAATACGTACGTAGGCCTTACCCCTACCCGAAAGGGCAGAGAGGCTGTTTCCAAATCGACCCTCGGCTCGGGAAAAGGGGAATAAAAACAAAGCATAAACAGGAGAGTATTAGTAACTCAATGAAAAATCACATAGACAATTATCAAAACATAAACCATAAACCATAAATAAAATGACATGCAGTAATCTCAAAACATAAACCAAAGCCCAAATCAACTATTGAGAGCCCTACCAAACCCCCAGATCGGGAAAGAAGTGCGAACTAATATACAAGGGTCCCTATCCGACAACCTTGATACTACATCTCCAGACTCTCCTATCGAGGGTCATGTCCTCAGAAATCCGCATTCTAGCCATATCCTGCCTGATCACCTCTTCCCAATACCTCTTGGGCCTCCCTCTGCCACGACTTGCGCCACCCACCGCCAACCGCTCACAATTCCTCACTGGGGCATCGGGGTTCCTCCTCTGCACATGCCCGAATCACCTAAGCCTCGCTTCCCGCATCTTCTCATCTACCAGGACCACTCCCACCTTTTCTCAAATAACTTCATTCCTAATCCTATCCAACCCGGTGAGCCCGCACATCCACCTGAGCACCCTCATCTCTACAACCTTCATTCTCTCAACATGAGAACTTTTTACTGGCCAGCACTCCACTCCATACAGCATGGCAGGTCTAACCACTGCTCTATAAAACTTCCCCTTAAGTTTGTGTGGCACTTTTTTATCACACAAGACCCCTGATGCGAGTCTCCATTTCGTCCACCCCGCCCCTATGCGGTGGGTGACATCCCCGTCGATCTCTCCGTACCCCTGAATCACCGACCCAAGATATCATAAACTGTCCCTCTTGGCGATGGCCTGATAACCAAGCTTCACATCCCTACCCACCTCGCTCGGCTCGACGCTAAACTTGCACTCCAAGTATTCTGTCTTAGATCTGCTTAGTTTGAAACCCTCAGACTCGAGAGTCTGTCTCCAGACCTCCAACCTCTCGTTTACACCTACCCTCGTCTCGTCTATCAAGACAATGTCATCTGCAAATAACATACAACATCAACTATTTTACAACAACGTAAAAGAAATCAAACAAAGTTAAAGAAAATATAAATCATGCGAGATATACTAAGATGGGACTCAATAATAAAGTCTATAGAAGATAATATTCAAAAAGATATATCTAAATTATATGAAAGGAAACATATTCAACATATTATAGTTTGCTACTCATAATCGCTAGAATACTTTGTATCTTGCTAATATAGATACTTGAAATAACTTAGTTTAAGTAGATATATCATAATAAGTTTTTGAAATTAGTATTTTGAGTTTAATTACTTGGTGGCTTGTAATAGTTTTCATAATTCCAAGGCCAAAGAAAATTTAATGTATTATTATTTTTAAATTTACCAAGTAAATATATTTTTCACATGTAAAATTTAATCGGTACGGTTATGTATTTTTATAAAATAAAAAATTTATCCTAATTATCGGCGCAGTTATAAATTTATATAAAAACCTACGATTTTTTAAAAAGAAACCTAAAAATCGATTCGGCACAATACAGTTCGATCGATTTAATCGGTTTTTAAATATCCATTGACACCTCTAGTTCCGCCTAATGTTGTTCTTTTTATTGGACAAAACTTCATTTTAAGGTGGAAACGCTGAGAGAAGTATATCCGAATATTACATTGTAAAATAATTGAATTACCATTATCGTACAAACCACCCCTTGCCCCCAGTTGCACACTTTCCTCCAGTGAATCCAACGCCGTCAGTCCGCCGCATTGACGTTACCTAAACGACGTTGATTCCTAACGCAGTTAGCACGTAACAGCCAACGACAAGGAACAACGTTTACCTTTAAAACTTCTCTCACCAAAGAGGAACAGAGAGAGAGAGAGAGACTCCTCTGATCTCTGAGACCCATTTTCTTTTACTTTTTTCTCATATAATTAAGAAAGCAAGCAATCGAGGCGTCTATTGTTCATCGTTTGCCGCGTCAATCAAGACGAGGGCCTACCATTAGTCCTTCAAATATTTACTGTTTTGATTAACTCATCATTACGCTTAGGGAATTGAGAAATTCTGTTTTCATCATTTTACGAGGAATATCAGCAGAACTATGCATTATCCATCACTAATTCACATCAAATGTACGTATCATCCTCCTTTTTCCTTTTGGATCTACCATATTATAAAATTCTTAGTTTTTTCCAGCATAATTCAATTGAATTTTGATTGGCAGATTTGGTTGAATAGACCTGCAACATACTGTTTCTCACGGAGCCGAATTGCTTGCAGCTGAATTTTTTGAAAAAACACGGAATATATTTCGAGAATTTTTATTATCAACCTTACTAGTTCGAAACCGAGACATACGTATTGTTGTATGGTGAATTATTATCGGCAAACAATAGGCAATTTTTAGTTTTGTTGGAAAGGAACGGCTTCTAATTAATGCGCCTTCGATCCTCTGTTGGAGGGTGATCTGCTTGGAACTTGAACAGTTTTGGGTTTGAACTTGTTGAATTACGCAACGACTTTTCGAAATTCAGTTAAATTCTGCTGTACAGAGTGGCAATTTGGTCCTTTACATTTCTTCGAAACACAGAATTCTGGCTTAAATGGAGCTGCCTCAATCCAGAACTTTTGGAGCACAAGGTAAAAGTTAATGTTAATTCATTTGTGCCAAAAACTGAAGTTTTGAATGGATTATCTTACAGACGAAGTAAAAAACTTAGATTTCCATTTATATATTTTTGGTGGCAGGGAGGAAGAAGACGCATGACTTTCTTTCACTATATTCACCTATTGAACAAGATCCAAGGCCTCCGCAAGGTAAATCTTCCCTACATGCAACGATTTATCTTTTCTATTTAGAAGTATATTTTCCCCTTTAGTTTTTTTACTGTAATTGTTCTTTCCTCAGTCATATTGTTTTCTGTTTTCAATTTTTGGCTACAAGGTCTGGATTTAGAAAGTTTACGGGGTCGAATTTAGTAAATGAATGGAAGTTTGGAATTTCAGATAAATGTGATTTCTGATGTAAATTGTGGTGGGGATAGAAGGGAAAAATTCATCTAAGGCACTCACGACTGTTGCAATTAATACACCCGTGACCCTAACGCTGATTGTTGCATGCGTAGAGTTGGGCCATCTAGACCCCTGGCTGATAAGCAGCAATTGTTGGGGTGAAATTCAAAAATAATCAAATTTAGCACTGGTCGTTCAATAATAGCCAAGTTTTAAAAATTATTAAAATTTAGCCACTTTAAATTTGAGCGAAACATTGTTCAAAATCCTGAAAAATAGGCCTGCAAATTTTACGAGAGTTCCAACATAAGTATGCTTGAAATCCCGTAAATTTTACGGGAGTTCGAGGATAACTATGCTGGAACTCCCGCAAATTTTACGAGAGTTCCAGCAAGTATAATTATTCAGTATAATATACTGGAGTTTAGAGCACTCGTGCTTCAGTCTCCCGCAAATTTTACAGGAGTTAGCAAAGTATACCGGTCCAATATAATATGCTGGAGTTCGTACACAATGCACCAGAACTCCCGTATATTATACTGGACCGATCTCTATTGCAGCAAAATAGTGACATTTTTTATTGACTTGGTAAACGCTGGCTATTTTTCATTCACCAGTGTAAAAATTGGTTATACTATGATATTTTAACCAATTGTTGAATGTCCGAGATGTTTACACAAATAATTGGTCGGATTCGCGGTTTACTTTCCCAACTTATACATATTATATACTATGAATTTTTACATATACTATACATCCGTTAGCTATTTTTAATTTGAACAGTTGGATTAGCGGCCATTTAAGTTAATTCTTCTGGTTGAGTGGGAATTATTGTGAAATACTTGTGTATATATTAAATCAAAGTAATTTACCGTGTAAGTCCAAAATTATGGTGAGAATGAAATTAATTACATTTGGTTTAGTATTAAGAGCGTATGGGTAGACAGTGCTTTGAAGTAATACGATTGGAGTAAAATATGAGTGCGCATAAATTTTTATGGGGAAGTAAATATGAACTCACAATAAAGACTCGTGCTTCCTTTTTTGATTTGTCAAAAAATCTGTTTCTTTCTTGAAATTGGAAACCTTCGTTTTTGTTGTTGATCACATCTTTAAAAAACTATTAATTCTTCTTACATCTTATTAAGTCCTTGGCTTACCCAAAAAGTAAACTTTACTTCGTCCTCCCCATATTGAGATGTTCAAAACTAGATTTATTAATGATTTAAAAGGAGGAATACTATAATAGAAGTGAAAGCCTCTAATTTTCTTTAGTCGTAAGTACAAACGGGAGAAAAAAAATTATGTAATAGAAGCGGTACCATATATTTGCATTAGAATAGAGGTTAATTTATCCAGTGATACTCTTTTCTGTAGATTTTCTTCAGTTGTTTGCTACCACCTCTCAGTTATTTGTTGCTTGTTTGTGACATCAATTCTGAAGTATATTGGTTCGGGAAGAAACCGACAGGAAAAAGGTTAGGATTGACAAATACTTTGTCCCCATTAGCCAGATTCAACTTGGCAAAGCCAGAAATTCAGAATGGTATTCGATGCCTATTTTTTTGCCAATGGGCTGTGCAGGGTGTTTAAAGTCCTTTTTTTTAATTTAATAACAAGTAATATCTTACCATATAATATAATTTTTCGGCGAATGGTTTTCAGTGGATCACCCTTGATCACATAGCTTCGCCCTGACACAGAGAGGAGCATATCTATCTTTCATTATTGTGCATGGTATTTAGCATGGACAATTATATCTTCTAGTGCCTTAATATAATCTCATCTCGCCATGGCTGCTAAACAGGTGACTATCTAAAAACTCATGATTTCTTGCAACCTCTGGAGCAAGTACGGAAAACAGTTGGGAAAACAGAAACTAAAGTTGAGGTAGAGGCTATAGAAAAGACTCCTTCAGCAGCACATATTCTTCCTGGTGGTATTGGAACCTATAGCATTTCTTATTTACAGCAAAGGATTCCAACGCCAGAACCAAACATATTTGCTGTCACACAGACTAGTAGTACTGATAGAGAAGATAGGAACTCAAACTGCAGTTCTTACTCGGGGAGTGGTTTCACAATATGGAATGAATCTGCCATCAAAAAGGGAAAGACAGGGAATGAGAATCTCGCTGGAGATAGACATGTTCTAAGAGGTACATTTTGATTTCCTTTGTTTCTACGTACTGCCATGAGTTCCTTGAAAGTTGAATTTTGTGCAAATGACAACCATCTTGCTAAGGCATATATATATAGTTTATAGATAACAGTCTCATAGTAACACAAAGACAAAACATTGAATGAGCTTGCATTTTCGCTCTTTGGTTTCCATTGAGATCACTATTGTATTATCCATGGAGAGTTAAGCTTGAAAAGTTCAGCTCCAGTTAACACTTATTATGTTGGCAGAAGCAGGTATCAACATTGGAGGAGGGCAACCCACAACATCGTTAGAACGGCTATCACAATTGTCTTCAAATCATAATCATAACACTGCAACCTTGAGCACGCTCTCATCTGCTCCGTAAGTGACTTGCCTTCATTATGCTTCTTTTTTCTGTTGATTTTTTGTGTTTATACTTCCACTTCTAACACTCTAAGTTACGGCGCAGGCAACCATCAGTTGTCGAGAATCAGAGCTTCCTACATATGATGAAATCAGCTACGAATGCACATGAAGATGATGATGACGTAGAGGAAGAGTTTATTGTCAAGAAAGAATCACCTTCACACTCCAGAGGTTTGTCTTGCATAAGTCTGATAATTGCTTCTCTCAGTACACTGAATTTTTCATTTGTAACGGAAAGAAAACTACTTGTATAGGAAATTTATCAGTGAAAGTCGATGGAAAAAGCAGCGATCAGAAGCCAAATACTCCACGCTCAAAGCACTCAGCAACAGAGCAAAGAAGAAGAAGCAAGATCAATGACAGGCATGTTTACAATGATACAATCATAATTTAGAGCTTTGATAAAATAAAATAAAAGAAAGTTTGTGATGTAGTGACTACTTTTGTGGGGAGGAGAATGGTTGTGTGATCTGAGGCATATCAAGAAGCTCTCTCTGCCTCAGTATCATGTGTTTGAAAGTTTATTCCGTTGCTAAACCGATACTAGGTTTTCATGTTAACATTTGCTACTATGTTACCACATTTATTAATGGTCACAGTGACATGATTGTCAATCAAAATTGAACTATTGCCTTTTAAACTTCTTTATCAGATTTCTGAAGTTGAGAGAGATCATCCCTCACAGTGACCAGAAGAGAGACAAAGCATCATTCTTGCTGGAGGTACTTGAATGTCATATATGATTAAGTGCTCTGTCTACCATAAAAACTGTATACCGACTAAGTAAAAAGTTTTCTGTAGGTTGTCGAATATATTCAATTCCTACGAGAGAAAGTGCACAAGTATGAGGGATTATATCAAGGTTTGGAGAATAAACCTTCAATATTACCATGGGTGAGCCCCTCTTTGGTCTTTCTCATTGTTTTCTGTCCTTCCTTAGATCTTTAGTTTTAATTATTCTGACTTTAAGAGGTCACTGGGCTTGGATCATCACAGTAGTTAGGACATAAACCTCAACATTTCATTTAATACTGTGTATTAAGATGGAGGAGTTGGTCACTAACCGATAAACAATTAAGATGCTAAGTAGGAGATACATTGTTTCTCTAGCACTTGAAAGATGATTTGAAGATATGTTTAGTGTCGTACCTGTTTGTGCATGTCCACCACCATCTATGTGGCTTTGGGAGTAAATACGGTACCAGTGGGATTTTTCTTTTTAATGTACCAATGGGATTTTGCTTTAAAATACAGTGGTTGAAATGGTGGAACTCTATTTACTTGTACATATTGCAAGAATAATGCATAAAATAAAAAAGAACATAATATATATTTATTCAATTTGTAGATAGCATCCAGTCCATGTAAGATGCCTATTCTCTTAGTACATTCATTATGCAATCAGTGACTGTTCTTCATTCATGAGAGCAGAATAAGTGTCATCAGATGACTCGAGGTTTCATTGATCATTCTCAAGGCACAAACAGTGCATCTAGTCATGGAATTGTATGTGCTGGAAAGCTTGACGAGAGTAAAATTGCAATCTCTGCTACAAGTCCTGTCAATGGACAGATACTAGAGCCAAACAGAATTTCTGCTGTGAAAGAGCAGTCTGAATTAACAAACAAGACAGCAACACTTTGTGAGCAACCAAACGCATTTCGATTTTGTGGGAGTACTAGCATAGCATCGCTACAGTCTAGACCGGCACCTGATGCCAACTCATTGGAATTGAAGTCCCAATCTCAGTTTTGGCTTAGCAGATCAAATATGACTGATTGTGCTGCTGCAAATGATAAGCTAAAAGGCCAAGAGGTGTCTATAGAAGGTGGTACAGTCAGCATTTCCAGTGTCTATTCTCAAAGGTAAGAATTCTCCAATCTTGGAAAAGTTTGTGATCTAATCTTTGCAAAACAACCGTTGATATATATCCAGATACTTTGGCAGTGCTATGAACAGAATATAAGCTCATTATCTGGGTTCCAAGGATCTGAAACTAGATTCAGTTGCCTCCAATATTTTATGGCATTAAACAACGATGTTACGGATTTCCAGTAGGAAAAAATGGCGGTGTACTTTTGTCGTTGATACTTTTGTTCTTTATTGTATCTCTTTACCACACATAATTCTGCAATCTAATCAAAACCTTTCAGGTTGTTGAACACATTGAAACAAGCACTGCAGAATTCCGGAGTAGATTTGTCACAGGCCAATATGTCAGTGAAAATTGATCTTGGGAAAAGAGCAAATGATGGTTTAAATGCTTCAGTGTCCAATTTTAAGGTACCTGAAGTTCTTTTAGTTCCACTAATTTTCTAGTTCTTGATTAATATTATTCTGAAACTTAAGAATCGAATCAATCCAGAAGTAACAACCTAAACTCTGACATGATTCACAGGGTGACAACATTTCCACAAGCAACCGATCAAATCCACAGTTGATAGATTCAAGTACAAGGGAGGAGTCTGTCCATGCCTTCAAACGGCTCAAAACGAGTTGAAGCTAATTTAACACACACGGCTTCTTTTGCAATTTATTCAATTTAATTTTTTTACTTTCCCCTTCTGGTTCTGAAGGGATATTCATATCTTACCCTGGTAAAGAAAATCTTACCTAATCCGATCATTAGCAACTGTAAGTGTAATTCTTTTTCTTTTCCTCCCTCTTTTTCTCTTTGATTGTCTGGCTGCACAGGTTGTTTCCAACTAGAGTTTGATATTTATTATTTGTAGTAAATTATTCAAATCATGTATCATATCATTATATGAGGCTTCCATGTTCATGGTGAGAAGCCGCTTTTTAATTATGGCTTCCAACCATTTCCACCTCAAGTTTCTCGGACATCTTTCTTGATATCTTTAAATTACTTGCGGAATCCTTGAAGAACAATGTCGTATCGATGTATGTAATTCAGTTTTTACTATTTCTTTATTTTGGTTCTTGTCTTCTACTTTTGTATTTACTTGCACCAGGGAAAGGGTGCGAAGGTTCCTCGGAAGCACAGGTTGTAGAATATTTTCTTATATTACCAGCCTGCTTAACATAATGATGTATTTTTCTCATAAATAATGGAAAGGTGGAATTTTGTGCTAGATGAGCCCTTATAATATAGTTTAGAGGTTCTTTTATGTGGGGTTTTCCTATAATATAGTTTAGAGGTTCTTTTATGTCGGATTTGAAATAAATTTGGCTTTGTTTTGTTCTGAAAGAACAATGTATTTCATTGAAAAAATTCTCTTTCCACTCACAAACTTGAAGCTTGTGATTGCCGGTTATATTTATTGTTTATTTTTCTAATTATATATAATTGTATGTGTATATTTAAAGGCGGATCCAGGATTTCAAGAAGATGGGTGCATCATTATCCGACCACCGTTTGATTTGGTTCTTTAAGACTTACCTGGGAGAACTATCAATAATATCATCATTATTTATAGTTACAAGTATTAAATTCAATATTTAATTCAAGGATATATCAAAAGATGAACGCAAAAACAGAAGAATGCATGCCAAAAAAAGAAAAGAAAAGAAAAGAAAGATAGGGAATTTGAACAAAACAGAAAAGAACGAAAAAGAAATAGAAAAATGACCGAGAGACGGTAGAGACGAAAGTGGATTCGAATAATAGAGCTAGGGGTCAATGGTGCACAAACTACCACTGCACCAAATGGTCTTTTGATCATGGGTTCCCACGTAAAAACTTAAGTATTTTATCCGAAAATATTCCTGTGATGCACGGCCTATGAAGAGGAGCATGGGTGCACAAAGCTACCACTGCACCAAATGCTCTTTTAATCATGGGTTTTCGCACGTAAAAACTTAAGTATTTTATTCGAAAATATTCTTGTGATGTACGGCCTATGAAGAGGAGCATGAATGCACGTGCTCCACGCCCCTCCACATAAATCCGCCTCTGCGTATATTATACCTTTGTTGGTTATTTTTAGTTTAAGCATAGGGTTATGGGAAGGCTCTAAAGCTCCATCTTGGAACAAATTTCTTCTTGCATTATCAAGCATGATGAACTCCACCTGTATAGCTTACTTACATTGATAGTCTCAAACTAAAATATAGGGGGAGAGTTAATGTAAATTCACAGAGCTAACCCATTAATGATGAATTCTCACAGTACAAACAAATATTGGACTAAATGAAGCGAAATTAACTGTGAGATAATCTTTGACTTTGGCCCAGATTTTACTTGCTCTTCTAGGGCCAATACATATCAATTTTCGGATTGGTCATTTAAAAATAGCCAGTATTTATAAAGTTATTGAAAAATAACTACTATTTTACTGCAACACGAAAAGTTCCAACATAATATACGGGAGATCGGTGCACCCGTGTATGAACTTCCAGCATATTATGCTTGAACTCTAACACGCGAGTGCTCCAATCTCCAATATATTATACTAGATCGCTATATTATACTGGTATTCCAGTATATTATATTAGAGTATCTTTTTGGATTTTTAACCGTGTTTACGTTCAAATTTATCTTTACATGAAAAGTAGCCAAATTTTAATTACTTTTAAAACTGTGGCTATTTTTGAATGACCACTTATAAATATGGCTATTTTAAACTTCTTCCGATTATATCTACTCAACTATCCCACCTTGTGTTTTACTTCATTATGGATGTTTTTTCCAGTCATTTGAACTTTACTTTTGCAATTCAAATTTTATGATACATTTTTTGTGGGATTTTTACCTTCCTATACCACATATGAAACCTTATTATCCTCAATGTTTAAGGTTTGAGTTAATTACATTTCAATATATCAAATTACCATTAATATACCAAAATTTAAATCAAGGATATAATGTACCGTGTATTTATATTAGGCATAATTATAGGACCCTTGATTCGAAAGACCAAAAAATTAGGCAAATTGCTATTCGCACGCCCCACCCCTATTTCTAAAGACCGAAAAATCAAACATTTGAAAACCCTAGACCTAATTTCAATTTCTTTGCAATTGACGGACAGAGGAGTATTTTGTTTGTATCCAGTTTCAATGGCAACACTATATGTCCATGGTGACAATGGTAAGAAGCAATTTTGTGGTATTTATTGATACAGAAAAATTAAATTGCATTTCGGATGGACTTTCTCCGGTTGCTCAAATGGAGTTGGAAGAGAGATGAGTCATATTTCAAAGAAGAGGAAGACAATATATTTTCAGAATTTGTAGATAAATTGTAGAAAAATTAAAATAATTGTAAGTTGTTTTTTGCAAAAGATTTTGTAGAAGCTTAGTCGTTTTGGATTTGTGAAAACAGAAAATAATGCATCTACAATCAGAATACAAATAATCTACAATTTATCTACAAGATATTTACAAACTGGATACATTGAATTTTAATATCCCAATTCTCATTTTAATTGTAGCATAATTGGCATTATCGACATAATTGTAGAAGATTTGTAGAAGTTTTAGTCTTCTCAATCTATAATTTATCTACAATTCTACAATTTATCTATAATTTATCTACAATTTCTAAAAATATGTCTTCTTTTTCTTCTTCTTCGAGTTTCAATCTGAAATTCAGTCAAAACCAAGTCTAATCTTCACCAAAACCCCGCAAAATTGAGATATAAACTCCTAAACATAGTTCGAATTATTTACAACAACACCCAATCCAAACAATAATGATTTTTGAAAACCTAAATTTGAATTCAAAGCTTTCAAGCTTTTTAGTGGCTATCAATGGTGAAAAATATATGGAAGAACAGATTTTTTCAACTTTGAGTTGTTGAAACTCGAAAATTTAAATTGATCATCTTTTTTTTTTTCGAGAAATTGAATTGTAGTTATGGAGAAAAATACGCAGATGAGAAATCTCCCTTTCCTTTTTAAAAATTAAACTTAATGTAGAATCAATTAACCCCAAGATTCTCTCCTTAATTTTAGCACATTTTTAGGAAATATTCTGCCTTTTTAACGCCTGAGAGTCGAATGGTATATAAATTGTAGTTAAAGTATGGACTGATCGAGTAATTAACAAACTATGCACCTTTAAGATAATAAGGTTTTATATATGGTATAGTTAGGAAAAAATCCCTTTTTTTATTAGTTTGAACACGTTGATATCTTTTATTACATAAGTTAGGAGATGGTAAATATAAGATTCACTTTTTAGAATAATTTCTCTCATGGCATTTGTTATCTAATTCTATTGAAAACGCATCCAAAATACATGATAGCTTCCATTAAAGCTTTAAAAAGAAAAAGTTTAAGACTAAAATAAGGGAAAATGTACAATTATCCCCTTACCTATACCCGAAATTCCTCCTATATACTTTTTCTTTGCGGGAATTCTATTACCCCTAAACTTATTTTAAATGTAATTATTTGCACCCTTAACGCTGACATGACACAGTGTGTGTATTTCACTCTCCCAAAGGAGAGTGAGAAGCAAGAAAAAATGATTTTCATATTTTTTTTTTCTTTTTACCATTTTTCTTACTTTTTTTTTCTTTTCATTTTTCTTTTTTTTTTTTACTTTTTTTTACTTCTTCTCTAATTCTGGTGGATATTCATTCATCGACGACTTTGTCTAACTGTTTTCTTTCATTTTTTTCTTGTCACACACAAATTAAACTCTCAAAAAGATATATTCATAAGCAAAGCAAAATACACTTAAATTTGGGGGGGGGGGGAATTTATCATCGTAAAACCTTCCCACGCCACAAAAAAAAATGTATATATAACAAAATACACTTAGATCGTGATAACAACTAGGTTGGGAATCCAAACTAGAGTAAGAATTTGAAAAGTAAATGCGGAAGCAATAACAACATGAATTGAACAACTAGAATTAAAGAGATGAAAATAAAAGATATGAGAAAGATTCAAGGAAAGAATCCCAAGAACTTCCAAGAACGCAAGTTCTATAGCCTTGACAAGATCAAAGTAACAACGTCTTGATTTATGGAAGAAATCAAACGCCTTTACTTAAAAAGCAAATTAAAACAGTTGATTCGTATCTTGACCACTTTACAAGTAACTTGAGACAACAATTAATACTAGTATTAATCGCCTTCTAAGAATACCACAAAGGAATTAAAGATATTATTAAAGAGAAATCATACTACGTTGAACTATGAACTAGTAAAGGTTGAAAGATAAATCTCAAAGCACAAGTAACAAAGGTTCAAAAGAACTCACAAAGTATGATATACTTAATCAATAATGTAGTGTCTTATGAATGAGAAGAACTCCCTGTTTATAGGAGTACAAAGGCATAAAAGTTCCTTTAAAAACTAGGTGGGGTGGTTGTTACGAAAAATAAAATCATTACAATTAGGTAGGGTGGTTGCTAAAGAGTAAGAAAAGTCATAAAATTATGTGAGGCGCAGCCAAGACCCTTTGGGGCAAATTTGGGCCTTAATACAACTAGTATGGGTCATTGGTTTGGATTCTAATTGGGCTCATTTTGTAACACCTCCTTTTGGATCTCTTTTAAGCTCATTTTGAGCTCATCTGGTGTACTTCAAGGGCTGATTTGGGTGACCAAATCTTCTTCCTCTTGGACTTCAATTTGAGCTACCAAATAATTGTTAAACTTCGACAATTCTTCTTCTTTGGGCATGAGCACTTCCTCCATAGTTAGAAGCTTCTTTATTTGTCATTGAAGTCCAGCAACCTTAGTCTGCAATTCCTTAGCTTGAAATCTTGTAAATGGCTTTCTTGGAGCTTCCAAAACTCTATCCTTATCAGTGATGCTATCAGATCGAGATAAAATCTGTCGTTGGAAAAAAAAATTTCCGGAAAAAATGGTATTTGTAAAATTTCGACGACCATTATTTTATGCCGCTGGTGACCTAAACAAAAATAAAGAGAATGAAATAACAAAAAAAAAATGAGAATAATAAGAAATAAGAAAAAAAGATAAGAAAAAGAAGAAAGAATAAAAAAAATACTAAAAATACATGGTGGGGCGCGTGTAGCTCACCACTTGCCAAGAGTTTGGTTGCCAGTATAAAGGGTGCAAACAATTATATTTAAAATAAGTTTAGGGGTATAATAGGATTTCCGCGAAGAAAAAGTGTATAGTTGAGATTTCGGGTATAGGTAAGGGGGTAATTGTGTATTTTCCCCCAAAACAACTTAACGTGGGTGAACATAAATAGAGCAACAAATGATATGTAGTCATCTGGGACCGATATTTTATTGATTAACTATGCAGTCTGCTTAAAGTGAGTATTTATTGATTTACTATGCAGTCTGCTTAAAGTGAGTAAAATAATTGATTATCCAAGTGCATCAAATTGTTCATTGTACATTCATGTTTAAAACCTTAAACTTTATACTGAGGTGCAATAGCTTTAAGATCGTTATACCAAAACTTAGATCATTGAGTAGTTCATGTAGCCATATACGTTAGCTTTAGAGGGAGGAAGTAAAAAAGGAGGAAAACATATGACAGTATCGTTCGGTCGCGGGGAGGTGAGGGGATGATTTTAACCCCTAAACAATATAGTAACAACAATAGTAGAAAGGGTTTTACTATCTATGTATTGATGGTGTAAAAGATTATAGTAAATTGAGGTAATTTATAATGTAAATATAAGTTAATATTGAGGCTGACATATTGGAAGATCAATCTATCAAAATAACCACGAGCAGCTACAATATTCTTAAGTTCTTCCTCTTGACCAAATCTATAATCTTCATTAATTGAGTCATTTTATGTGATTTTCCTTATTAAATTAGAAGTTTTCAAGGAACCATGCATAACACTGACTAGAGAGCTGTCGAATATAAATTATTAAATTATTAATTAGTAATGTATTGGTCGAAATCTGACCAGACGAGAATTTGTGTAAAGAGGAACGACAAAAAGTCACTTGGGCCGATATCGTATCCATACAACGCTATAACAACACGTACCTCGGCCACGGTCGAGGTCGTGTATTCATAATGCTTGAACGGCGAATTGGATGTTCGGTACCTCAGAGAGTCAACCAGTAATACAGTCAAATGACTTAGGTACTATTGTTAATGATCGTTGGGTAAAGGAGAATACCTAGTTTATAAACTAAGTGAGAAGAAGAAGAAATGGGGCTGAGACCATATTCACGCACACATATAGACATATCCTTACAGATCAAGGAGGGTCTTGATTTGTGGCTCCTCATCAAGGAGAAAAGAGTAAGGAAGCTAATTAGATCCTTGATATCCGTAAGGCCCCGAAAATTTTTTTCGAGTTATTTAAGATTTCGTCGTGCTAATGTAGGCTACATTGTTTTATCTCTTGTGCAAATAAGGATTCATAATATTATGGATATTAATTAGATAGTTTAATAAGGGTATAAGTCTTATTATAAGTGATTTGGGGTCTAAGGAGAGGCCTAAGCCTAATCCAAGATGGAAAATTGCATATTAGACGAAATCTGTAAAAGAGTGCGCACAAGACCTCACTTTGAATGATCATATATCCGGTTATATAAGGAGTTGTGTGAGGATCAACCTATCAAATGCTCTTTGAGTCTAGTTTCCAATGCTTCAAACCGTCCATCATTTGGACATTCCTACACAAAGTTATGATCAAATAACCAAAGGCTGGAAAATGCTGTCTTGTGTCAAATGTGCGACCGCATTCCTGTCGCATTGTTAACTTTGCTGTCGCATTTCTACCACAAATTGAACCCGAGAAGCCCAGTTAATTCTTCTATTTTTATAACCTGACCCCATTTCAATATATAGGCTTTGGGGTTCATTTTGGGGTCATTTCTTACTGATTTTAGAGAGAGGTGAGAGTATTTTAGAGAGAGAAGGAGGAACCCAACATCTAAATCATCCAAATCTTGCATCAATCTTCAAGAATCAAGAACCCAATAGCAAGTTCTTCATCTAAGAGGTAAGATTCTATACCCTAGGGTTTAATTTCGAGTTTGGTGTATAAGATGAGTTATTGAGGTATGATTCTTGGGTTTATTAGTATTGTGTATACATGCATGTACAACTTAGGTTTATGGGAAGATTGTTTAACTTAAATAACTAAAGATTGGGTTAGGGAATGAAGGAAGTCTTAAAAGGGGATTCGAAATCAAGATGCTCAACTAGTGTTTGATAAATTGTTCAAATGAGCTAGTTTCATGAATATCTTTCTAATATGTGTTTAATTTTGTTATGTTTCATAGTAGATTGGGATTGCTAGAGTTTTTGGAGTGATGTAGTAACTTAAGGAAAGCTCAATCGAGGTATGTATGGCTAACTTTGATTCTTGTGAAATCGCCCTTATGTGTGCAATTCGTTTGACATGTGTTAATTTGAGAGATTGTGTGTAATTTGTTGATTTTGTTGTTGGGTAACTAATTGATGTTAAACTACATATGGTGTGGTATGAAATATGAATTGAAAGATAACAAGGGAATTGGAATTGGTGAAGAATTGTGAATAATGGTTATGATGGCCTTTATGGCACCTTGTGGAAAAGAAACGAAACAACTTGAGAATTGGTTTATTGTGGAAAGAGACGAAGCACTTGAATTGTGGAAAATTGTTGAACATACTTGTGTGAATATTTTTGATTATTGAAATATTGTAACTTGGTTGTGATATTGGCTTGAGAAGTAATTGAGAACATGGAACAATGTGCAAGTTGCTTATTTGAACTTGTTGAAATTGTGTGTAGTACCTTATCTGCTGTTTGAAATTGTTGTGTTTTAAACTGTTAGGCGGGATCGTGTTGCGCGCCGCAACGTGAGGAAATAAGGTGTGGGTTGGGGTGATAAGGGTGGCCGAGGTAATAAGGGTGGTCGGGGGCAATAAGGATGGAAAGCGATCGAAATCGCTATTGAAAATTGATACAAAAATCAATGATGTGAAATTGTGAAAGGAGACGGCAGGAGAGTTTGCAACCTGGGGGGCACTGATTGCCCCTATGTTTGACTACTTGCAATTTGTGTGGTTGATTGGTTGTTGTTCTATTTGTTTACCTCGAACGTGTTTGTGTTGAGGCTTATCTGAAATGAGTAAAAGGTGGAAAACATGGTTGGCTGGCTTGATTAGTTTTGATGTAATTTAATGGCTTGAGTTTACTTGGGACAAAGTTTGTCCATACATACCGGTACAATTCAAGTGTACTGACGTCCCTTTTGCCGGGGACGCTACATTCGTATTATGATTGTAGGTGAATCAGTAGCAGGTACTTCAGCTCATCGGCAGTAGCATCCTTCATCTTCCACTGCCCGTTTTGGTGAGCCCCTTCCTTTCGGGGCCCTACGTGGCTCATGCCACTCTTGTTTAGACTTTATTTTGATTTTGTGTAAGGTATAGCCGAAGCCTTGTTACCGGCAAGTATTGTATCGTCCTTTGTATCCTAGAGGTTCCGTAGACATGTAAACTGTGGGATTCGAGGCTCATGTATATATTATGTTGGGCGTTGTAAAAACTGTAAACTTGTTAATGAATCACTCGCATGGTTATGTTTGTATATTATGAAATCAATTATAATTGGTTAATGAGAAATAATCAACACAGGGGTAACACGTGGGAATGAAAGGCACCCAGGTCCGCTTGACTGGGGCTACCTAGTCAGGCGCCGGTCATGTCCCTCGATTTGGGGCGTGACAAACTCGGTATCAGAGCCTAAGGTTTTAAAGTGTCCTAGGATGTCTCGGAGCCGTGTCTAGTAGTGCCCTTCTTATCGGTGTGTTGTCGACCACATCATATAAGTTGGGGGCTGCACGGGCATTTAGGAATTTACCCATTTCTTTGATATTCCGGATCGTGCGATATGGCTCAAGATATGGAGCTAATTTCCTCTCTAAGTATTAACCTCAATATTGGTAATTTTGATACCATAATCTGTGAATTTGAAGCATGTAAGGTGAGATTTATCTCACCATTAAGTCCAAGTGGATCATCCAAGGACTTGTTAGAAGAATGTGTTGAGCCATGGAATGATTGGTAGAACTTGTTGTTAAGGAGAGTACCCTTGTTCCTACTAATGTCACTGCACCACCAGATCATGTAGTATATCATCGGTATGTACGGCTAAAACCCCGTCTCTTAGAAATTAAGCTTCCATGGTGTCCGCGTAAATGTTGTAGGTTCAAAATATAATTGATGCAGTATTCATTTTGTTATGTTAAGCGAATTATTGTTGTGAAAATATATGCAGGAGGCACTTCTTCATTTGTTTAATATATTATTCTTAGTAGATGAGGATATGTATAGAATGTGAACTATGTGCTAAAATGACTAGACTTCAAGTCAAGTTTAAATAGATATTTTG
Organism: Nicotiana noctiflora; assembly: GCA_032618575.1. Taxonomy (NCBI): domain Eukaryota; kingdom Viridiplantae; phylum Streptophyta; class Magnoliopsida; order Solanales; family Solanaceae; genus Nicotiana; species Nicotiana noctiflora. The sequence continues at coordinate 123,105 of JASVEL010010025.1, forward strand.
ATGCCAAATTTTGTGAGAAAACTTGTTATGGTTGATTCTTCCAAATTGTTCTAATGTGTACCAAAAGGATTTGATTGATTGTGACTAGTTGATGGTAATATACAAAGATATTTGGAAGCAAAAAAAAAGTGAATGTGTAAATGTGGTAAGATTGAACTTTGGACTCTTGTTGTGATTGATACTTTACATGAATTGGTGTTGTGACCCGATGTTTGTGAAAGATGCATTCCAATATGATCAATGTGCTATTATTGACAACATAAAATGGGTGCAATGGGTATGAATCATGCATTGAAATGTGAAGGCCTTAAATTGAAATTGAAGCAGCATATATTAAATAAAACTATGTGAAGTCCTCCGTGCATAGACATGTTGAAATAAGTCAAATGCTTTTGAGAAACAAAATGTAGACAATGTGTCGAGAACTCGAAATGAAATTGTACCTGGTGATACTTGTGACATGAGGGAATATGAAACAGATTATGATGTTGATGTGAAATGCGAGGAACAAGAGATTGTGTTATGAAATGTGGCCTAGTGCCAAGTCTGATGTGATAATTATGGCCCTAAGAGTCGATGGACAAATATACGTGAAAATGGTATGATTCTTTTATTTGATAATGTGGTGATCATTTAAAGTGTTTAATTCGTAATTGTGATTTCCTTATTATTGTATGAAGCACATAGGTGTATAATCTGATATGTGAACCCTACAGAAGGGCTATGATATGCATCCTATAGGTATGGAACTTATGTGAAAACTATGTGATCCATTTTATTTGGTAATGTGGTGATTGTTTAAACTTTTTGTTAAACCCTTATGATTTCCTTGCCCTTGCATAGATATATTCTTAAAAAGAATCCAAATTACAAAATAGTTCATGCACATGCTCTTTTAATGAGACGTATTATTTACAAATTCTCCCGATCACGGTTCTTGTATGTACAACCTCCTATGGAATTGACCTCTATAATTATGTTCCTGAATTGAGTTATAACACTATTGATATTTCCTACTTGTTTTTCCTAAATTCTCAACAAAGGACTATTCTCGATGAATTTCTTACAGAAACGTCTCATTTAAATTGACAACATCTGCTCACTTGTGCCTATACATGCACCATTGTAAAGTTTGTACATGTGGTGCCAAGTTCCATGCAAAGTATTCAAGATTTGTGATCCTTCCCGAGTCACTCTTTTTCTCAGTTGTGTATATGGCTTATATGGCTTGAGTTGCCAATCTACTCTCTTGCAAGTAACATCATGAAAACCTTCTTACTATCAAGAAACGTAAAAGCATGCATCTACACTTATCCTACAAGTACATGTCAATTGAAATGGTCACTGTGTGCATAAATTTCTTTCTGAAAATTGAGATCTTCGCATCCCATCATAGGAAGATCTTGTGTCGCCATAATTTTGGTTTCCACTTGAGATATCCCGTAGTAAGTAGCTCACTTGGTTTCTAGTGTTGTGGTTGCCCGTGATGTAGAATTGTATTGCAGTTTGGAAGATAGTATAACATAGGCATGTCCAACTCATAACGAATGATTATTCTCTCTTTATGTCTCCACAATGTTTTAATCGTATTCCTTATTTAGTGAATTCATTGTGATAGTTCCCTACACTTGTATGACAACGATAAGAGAACATTCCCTTCTATGTATCACTATGACACTTCCTTTTTCAAGTCAAAACCTATGGAGATCTCATCATGAACATTGCAAACCTTCAGCGATTATTGTGCACTGTCTCATTGTGTTTGGTTTTCTTCACACCCTCAACTTCTAGAATTATGGACTATGTCATTGTCATGTGTGGAGAGTTTTACTACCCTTGGTATCTCACCTTCTTGGCTAGATATGAGTGTTATTTTCCTTCTCCCTGGAGCGTCGTGTTAACTATTAGAACCATCTAACCAATTCATGATTTTGCCCCAATATCAAGATTTCCTAGCTATTGAGTTTCACTTGTGAAAGGTCGAGATTAGATAACTTAGGATTTTTGTACATATCATGAACATGTTGATTTGAATGAAAAAAAAATGGTCATAATTTTTAGTTCCCTCATATATGATCAATTACCAAAAAGTGTTAAGTTGTCTAGAATATGGTAATCTCATAAGCGTTCAATTATTTTCATCCTTATAGGCTTGTGGCATAGATTCCGTTCGTCAAGTAATGTTAAGAGTGTAATTTAACTTCGTGTATTTTGAATCCCATATCACATTCAAAGTGCTAGAGTATTCCTATTCGGGGTCGACGGATTTTCCCTACACTTTAGAAAATGAGTGGTTCACGTACTTGAGTATTCCTCCTTTATGGTTCCTATTTCCCATGTACTACTTACTCTTATTCGTCATTTGTGTATTAATTGAGGTAGTCATAATGATTAACCATGTTAGTACTGTTAGTAGTAACATTTTCTGTCTCTTAGTATACAACCTCATAAAGTACTCTACCCAGTGCATTAATGGATTCTTGAAGAACTCCAGCCTGATCTTGAACTTTGTTGTTCCTCATTGATTAGATCCCGATCCATTGAGCATTGTAAGTTTAGACGAGTCAAAGATGAAGCTTCACAGTGTGGTCACATATATGTTGGGTAGGTAATTTTATGGTCAGTTTATGAAAGCACATCTTAGGGTAATTATTAAGGGTCATCAAGGGTTTAGTGTGAGTGTACCCCTAAAAATGTTATGTGAGTTGATAATAAAAGCAACATGACTGTATTACACATTAGGTTGCGATAGGTGTATGATATTCCCCATAACTATTCCTCATGTACTTTGTGTTTCCATATGCTTATGTCTAAGAAGATAGTGATGACAAAAAAAATGTGGGTATGAATTGACTTGATTGAACCATATAATCATGGTAATATCCTATATGATGCACTACTAGCAAGACTCATGATGGCTTGGCTTCATATGGACTGTTGATTGAAATGAAATTATATTCTTGTTGATGAACACCTTTGCGATTACATTAATGGTTGGTAAGGACTATTATGAATACATGATTGTTTGTTTACTATGAACTGACATCCTTGATGGTATGATGCCAAGTTATGGAATTGTGGGTTATTTTTGTTATCATGAATTGCAATATCCGGTGGAGTGTAAATTGTACAGTGGAAGTTATAAAAAGGTAAAGTCAATGGATAGTTATCTCATGCAAGATGTTATCCGTCATCCTTATTATGTATGTTTGGGAGTTGATATTATTTTTGAGAAGGTGTTATGATAATGCTTGTAAGTCGATAATGTCGCGTAGAAGGATAAATGTGTCGTGGAAGGAAAGTACTTTCGTTTGATTGAATACCAGTTAGTTTTGACTTGGAATGTACCATATAGGTATTTTGATGTAGAACTGTGTAGTCCATGTTCTGGTATCCATATGTTAATGTAGTTCTTATAATACCGGGACTAGGATTGTGGATATATACATTGTGGTGCTATGTACAGTTGTGGATGTGTGGTTAAGAAGATTTTGGTGATTCTCTGGCAGGTGGATAGGCCTAGTTACAAAGGAAACTCTGCCGAAATTTCTGAAAAATTTAGGAGTTGGTGAAAATTTTGAGTCTGGAGGTAGATTAGAAAAGAGATGTGTGTTGTTAAAGTGTTTGTGGAAGACTATACTCCTCATTCGAGGACGAATGATCCTAAGGGGGGGAGAATGTAAGGCCCCAAAAATTTTTTTCGAGTTATTTAAGATTTCGTCGTGCTAATGTAGGCTACATTGTTTTATCTCTTGTGCAAATAAGGATTCATAATATTATGGATATTAATTAGATAGTTTAATAAGGGTATAAGTCTTATTATAAGTGATTTGGGGTCTAAGGAGAGGCCTAAGCCTAATCCAAGATGGAAAATTGCATATTAGACGAAATCTGTAAAAGAGTGCGCACAAGACCTCACTTTGAATGATCATATATCCGGTTATATAAGGAGTTGTGTGAGGATCAACCTATCAAATTAAAGCTCTTTGAGTCTAGTTTCCAACTCTTCAAACCGTCCATCATTTGGACATTCCTACACAAAGTTATGATCAAATTACCAAAGGCTGGAAAATGTTGTCTTGTGTCAAATGTGCGACCGCATTCCTGTCGCATTGTTAACTTTGCTGTCGCATTTCTACCGCAAATTGAACCCGAGAAGCCTAGTTAATTCTTCTATTTTTATAACCTGACCCCATTTCAATATATAGGCTTTGGGGTTCATTTTGGGGTCATTTCTTACTGATTTTAGAGAGAGGTGAGAGTATTTTAGAGAGAGAAGGAGGAACCCAACATCTAAATCATCCAAATCTTGCATCAATCTTCAAGAATCAAGAACCCAATAGCAAGTTCTTCATCTAAGAGGTAAGATTCTATACCCTAGGGTTTAATTTCGAGTTTGGTGTATAAGATGAGTTATTGAGGTATGATTCTTGGGTTTATTAGTATTGTGTATATATGCATGTACAACATAGGTTTATGGGAAGATTGTTTAACTTAAATAACTAAAGATTGGGTTAGGGAATGAAGGAAGTCTTAAAAAGGGGATTCGAAATCAAGATGCTCAACTAGTGTTTGATAAATTGTTCAAATGAGCTAGTTTCATGAATATCTTTCTAATATGTGTTTAATTTTGTTATGTTTCATAGTAGATTGGGATTGCTAGAGTTTTTGGAGTGATGTAGTAACTTAAGGAAAGCTCAATCGAGGTATGTATGGCTAACTTTGATTCTTGTGAAATCGCCCTTATGTGTGCAATTCGTTTGACATGTGTTAATTTGAGAGATTGTGTGTAATTTGTTGATTTTGTTGTTGGGTATCTAATTAATGTTAAACTACATGTGGTGTGGTATGAAATATGAATTGAAAGATAACAAGGGAATTGGAATTGGTGAAGAATTGTGAATAATGGTTATGATGGCCTTTATGGCACCTTGTGGAAAAGAAACGAAACACTTGAGAATTGGTTTATTGTGGAAAGAGACGAAGCACTTGAATTGTGGAAAATTGTTGAACATACTTGTGTGAATATTTTTGATTATTGAAATATTGTAACTTGGTTGTGATATTGGCTTGATAAGTAATTGAGAACATGGAACAATGTGCAAGTTGCTTATTTGAACTTGTTCAAATTGTGTGTAGTACCTTATCTGCTGTTTGAAATTGTTGTGTTTTAAACTGTAAGGCGGGGTCGTGTTGCGCGCCGCAACGTGAGGAAATAAGGTGTGGGTTGGGGTGATAAGGGTGGCCGAGGTAATAAGGGTGGTCGGGGGCAATAAGGATGGAAAGCGATCGAAATCGCTATTGAAAATTGATACAAAAATCAATGATGTGAAATTGTGAAAGGAGACAGCAGGAGAGTTTGCAACCTGGGGGGCACTGATTGCGCCTATGTTTGACTACTTGCAATTTGTGTGGTTGATCGGTTGTTGTTCTATTTGTTTACCTTGAACGTGTTTGTGTTGAGGCTTATCTGAAATGAGTAAAAGGTGGAAAACATGGTTGGCTGGCTTGATTAGTTTTGATGTAATTTAATGTCTTGAGTTTACTTGGGACTAAGTTTGTCCATACATACCAGTACAATTCAAGTGTACTGACGTCCCTTTTGCCGGGGACGCTACATTCGTATTATGATTGTAGGTGAATCAGTAATAGGTACTTCAGCTCATCGGCAGTAGCATCCTTCATCTTCCACTGCCCGTTTTGGTGAGCCCCTTTCCTTTCGGGGACCTACGTGGCTCATGCCACTCTTGTTTAGACTTTATTTTGATTTTGTGTAAGGTATAGCCGGAGCCTTGTTACCGGCAAGTATTGTATCGTCCTTTGTATCCTAGAGGTTCCGTAGACATGTAAACCGTGGGATTCGAGGCTCATGTATATATTATGTTGGGCGTTGTAAAAAAACTGTAAACTTGTTAATGAATCACTCGCATGGTTATGTTTGTATATTGTGAAATCAGTTATAATTGGTTAATGAGAAATAATCAACACGGGGGTAACACGTGGGAATGAAAGGCACCCAGGTCCGCTTGACTGGGGCTACCTAGTCAGGCGCCGGTCATGTCCCTCGATTTGGGGCGTGACAATATCCATCATTAGTTTCATTAGATCAAAGTGGACGGGGTCAACCTTGTTCAAGAACAGTGACCTTTTTCATCTATGTATTCCTTGTTATCATTTAATATTATGAATATCACCATCCTTTTCTTACATAATGGGATTTAATCGTTGTTATAGTTAAATCTTATGTTCGGTTATATTTGCTTATTATTATATTCTATTTTATATCTAGGGTAAATTATCTTTGGCTAGGATTTGCCTCAAAGCTTCTTATTTAATTAGTTTAATAAAAAGTCCAAATCTTTTTGGTCGAACAATTTGGCGCAGTCTGTGGGGAATTTCTAGCCAAAGCCTTAGTTTCTTCTAGATCCAAACATGGTCTTAGCCCTATCTCCCATTCAGTCAAGTTTTACCCATTATGAATGCCAACTTGCCAAGTCGGTCGGTAAACCCTTGAAACCGTCAAACCAACCAAGGGTGAATGTTTACACGAAATCGGAGGTATGCTTGGTTTACACACGAAAACTGCGCTGCGCCACAATAGCACCCCTAAGTCATTATGAACATGAGCCATCATAGGCAGATTGCAGCTACGCGTACCAAACACGTCCGCAATTCCATTTCCAAGTTAGTACCCAACGCCTCCTACGTCCTACACATATCGCCTCCCCTCCTGCTTTATGAGACGATGCTTATTGCATAATTTACTTACTAAGATACTCCTTGTATATATTGATTCACGCCCAAACAACGGTCGCTGTCAATATAATCCGGTCTATTAAGTCCAGAGTCGATCCCACAGAGAATTAACCTATCAATTGCAACTTCGAAAACCCAATAATACTCCTGAATCAGCTTCCCAAAACTTTTGAATATAATTTGTGGATAATTCCTACTAACTAACTTTTGCAAGAAACTAAAGAATTGAAGGAAATAATTGAATGTGATTTAAAGAATAAAGAGAAAGACTAAGGTATTGATTTCCCCTATTGATAGAATCTCTTCTGTTTATGCTCATACAAATTGTCAATATTATTATATCAATCATGAACGCTATTTCTACCGTAATTCTCTCCCGAGCAATTATAATAATTTACTATTGCACTCTTCTGAGCTACCCTAGCTAGTTTTAATTTGAACGGTTCACTTTAGATTGCACCCAAGGTTTCGTTATTTCTAACCCCACCTTTACGCCTATAATTATAGATTCCTCCAATAATCTAGGTGTGGTGTTGTTCAACAATTACCTAAATATGCACTCTTTTCCAAGTTATGCTCACTAAATAGGCACAGCTAATTGAGGATCCTATCAATTAACTACAACAAGAATGAAGTTGAACAAATAGAAATCTAGCTAACAATTTGTAATCACATAACCCAGAAGTTCATCACTCAATAGGTTCCATCAAAACCTTAGATAAAGATTTAGCTACTCATAATCAAGGAAACAAGATAGATAATTGAATTCATAATCAAAGATTCAATGTAAAAGAAAGAAAGATGTTGAGAGAGTTCCCTCTTACTAGTTTACTTGCAAAAGTAGTCAATAATATAATACTTGCCTCCTTTGGGCGAATCCTAACATTATATATAGGGTTTAGGTTACATAACTTGCATTTTGACACTTTAGTCCCTTAAAATCCAGTCTTCCACCGCGGTTCGACGGCAGTCATGATGGAACTGCGTTGGATCAAGTCCTCTGATACTTCAGAAGTTCTGCAGGCTTCTTCTGCCGTGATTCTACCGAGGTCGCGGTAGAACCGCGGCCAAACAAAGTTGCGGAATCTTCAAGTTGTTTTTAGCACAAACTTTTAACTTGTTCCACACTTGGCCTTTTTTCACCATCTTATAACTCCAAAACCGCTTCTTTAGTCTTCATTAGCTCATGTGTACCTATAACACACTAAAAACACTAATAAGAGCATTTTGTCATCATAAAAAATATCAAAATAACAATAAAGTGTGATTATTTAAGGCATAAATATAGTCAAATTCACCTGTTATCAACACCCCACACTTAAACCTTTGCTCGTCCTCGAGCAACCTTAATCACACTTTAGGCCAATTTTCTTAATGTCTCACCCAAAATATGTCACACAAGCTATCTTTCATGATTAACCTAAGACATGCACAATCCTTACCCAACTGTAAACTCAAATGCCAGCACATTATTGCTTACTCTAATTATTATTACAGACTTGCAAACTTACCCTTTTCTTCCTGAGTTACATGCCCTCACACAATTTATTGAGAGAAGTTCCCACACATAAGAAATTTAGATCATGGAACTTATAGATATATAAAAAATTCACTCACTCTCAACATAGAGCATTCATATGCATACAGATACACCATAGGCTTGCCCCTAGTGTAATACTCCACTAATCGAGTTATTCAATCACGGATCAAGAGGTCTTTAAGGGTTGTATTGTAGGCTATGGGATGGGTAGGATACTTTTGGTTATAGTGGCTAACCTCCCTAAGCACTTTTTTTTTACAACTTCCCTTTAAGCTTTTTTTCATTATGCTTCCCCTAAACATTCCTTCACCTTTTATTCACTTTTACTCCCCATTTTATTTTATTGCTTTGTAAAGCATTTACTGTATTCTGCCAGTTCACCATTTTCTACCATTCATTCTTGATTTTCCCTTTTTCAACTTCCCTTCACCCCACACTTTGACTTTTGCATATTCATTACAACACAAGTGCTTCTATGAGGTAAGGTACAACAATATATGATATAGACTTTTTTATGAACATTCAAGGGTTATCAAAGAACAAGCTTAAGGCTCAAATGGGTAAATTAGGATATTATTTATAGGTGAATTCACAGTTTATTGATTTACAGGGTCACACAAAGAAATGTCTCTATCATCTCTATAACTAAACAACTTCTATTTCGCTTTGCACTCACACAGGGCAAGTTCTAGGTATCATGTAAAACATATAATGCAGGTAAAAGCTCACACACACTTAGCATGCAACTCATTTAGAATCAGGTTCATCTATAGAGTCTTATCAACGTTCAAACAAGTTGTATTGTGCATTTTAAGGCATATCCTAGAATCTACAGTCAAGCTTAGATAATACATTCTCGAGTTCTTTTAGTTTTTCTAATGTGCATATTTGGGGTTACAAGTTAACCTTTACCCTCTAATCCTAAAAAAGAAAAATCTACCTAACCGGTTCAATAAAAATCCTTGGAAAAGAACCGTGGTCATAAGAAAAACCAAGGGGGAGGTGATACACTACCTATAAAAAGAAAAGAAAAGAAATAAAAATTCCTACATGGACTACTTCCCTCAAGAGTACTTGTCCAAATAGTCCGTCATCAGGAAGAGCCCTCTACTCATATTTTTGGATTTTTCAAGTTTTTGATTTTTTTGTGTTTTTATTCCGACTTAGACCCTTAAGAAACCCGTCGCTAAGTGTCCATCATTGGGCCAAGCCAGCTAATATAATTTATAGCTAAATCTACTATGTACAACATACAATACAAGATAAGTCTCCCACCCCACACTTAAGATCATGACATGTCCTCATGGCATAATAATCAATGTACATCACAGAAGGGTGAGAAAACTTACATGGGACCTACCCCGTGTCTAGCAACTTTATCACTTTCTTTTTCACCATATCCTTCATATTCGGGTTCAGCCTTCTTTTGCGTTTCTTGGAGGGTTTGTGTCCCTCTTCCAGGGGAATCTTGTGTATGTAGTATGTGGGGTTGATCCCCTTATGTCTGCCATGGTCCAACCAATGACATTTTTACATTCCTTGAGTACCTGTAATAACTTTTGAGCCTACATATCTAGCAAACCAGATGAGATAATAACAGGTAAAATGGAGTTAGGGCCTTGAAATTCATACCTGAGATGGGCTGGTGGTGGCTTAAGTTCTAGCTTTAGTGGCTCCTCAATGGATGGTTTTGCTGGAGGGGTCTCTCTCTTTTCTAAGTGTAGAGGTTCAAACTACAACTCTTTATCCCAAAACCCTTGCCTTCCAAAGATAGCACCCACTCTGCTAGGCTTTCACCGTTTACCTCTTCTAAGTTCATCAGGCATGCTTGAAGTGGATCTTCAGCTGTCAATTCTACATCATCTATCTCCACTATCACATCTACTGCATCAATGAGAGAGCAATTCGCGAACTCACTAGGGTGCCTCATAGATTTTTGTACATTGAATATGATCTCCTCATCATTAAGCCTCATCTTGAGCTCCCCAGTCTCACAGTCAATTAATGCTCTCCCCATGGAAAGGAATGGTCTTCTTAAGATTATAGGAATCTCCTCATCCACTTTGCAGTCCAGAATCACAAAATCGGCGGGAAACACAAACTTCCCCACCTGAATGAGCACATCATCCAATATACCGAATGGACGATTAATCGTCCTGTCAGCAAGCTGTAATAACATAGAAGTAGGCCTGGCTCTCCCGATGCCCAGCCTCTTATAGATCACCAAGGGCATAAGGTTTATGCTCGCTCCCAAATCACATAATGCCTTAGCAAAGGCAAAGTTTCATATAGTGCATAGAATAGTGAAGCTACCTAAGTCAGATAGCTTCTCAGCTATGTGTCTAGAGACCACTGCAATACATGTCTGTTTAAGAGTTACAATGGCCAAGTCTTGGAAATCAAATTTCCACGACATCAAATCTTTCATCATTTTAGCATACCCAGGCATCTCTTTCAAAGCTTCAATTAAAGGAATGTTTATCTGGATTTGCTTGAGCATATCGAAGAATCTCTTGTATTGCTCCTCTTTCTGGTGCTTGGCCAACCTTTGGGGAAATGTGTCTTTAGGACTCTTCTTCCCAATCACTTGGGATTTTTATTTCTCTATAACCTGTTCCACAACCGGCTGTTCTACCGGTTCAGCTGCTTTCTCCGTTCCCTACTACACATCATTATTTTTAGCTATTGGCTGGACTGTAACTTCTGTCAACCCGGTGGACTCATCCAGTTCAATGGGTACTGGATTCAGTGTCTCAGCCTGCAAATTTCCTCTATCTCTTTCCTGCTCAGCATCAAGATCTCTATCGCTTCTCAGATTAACTGCCATCAGCTGCTTTGGGATTTGATCCTTTGGGTTTGTTTGTGTATCTGCAGGCAATGTCCCTTGAGGACGATTGTTAAGTGACATAGCAATCTGGCCCACTTGTACCTCAATATTCTTGATAGATGCATCATGTGCATCTATCCTATCATTGGTTTTGGCACGTGACCCAGTTACCTGCTACATCATAGCTTCCAACCTTGCAAACCCATCGTCATGTCTACCCCCATCCTGTGGTGGAGGTGGATGATACCTCTGCTGCTGATTGTTGAAATTTTGAGGTCTAGGATATGGAGCCATGTTGTTTGGTGGCCTCATACCTACTGCATTATATTGTGGCTAAGGAGGACTGTACTGTTGTGGAGCCTGCTGACCCCAACTCTAGTTACCATGTCGCTGCCCTCCATAATTAGCCACATAGTTCATGTCTTCATGCTGGTGATGATGTTCTTAGTCTTCAGCCCATGGATTACCTATGGGTTGGCTAATGCAAGATGTGCATAAACTACCATTGGTAGTATCTACAATATGAACCTGCTACTTGACCCCATATTCTTCCACCTTTTTCGTCAGGATGCTCATTTGTGTCAATAAAGTTGTCATGTTCTCCTCAATGGTGTTGGAAGGATTCAGAGGTACAGAGTGTACCACTAGAGTGATAGGAGCATTCATGGTCGTCCACCCGGAGTTTTGAGCCATCTTGTCAAGCAAATTCTGGCCTTTTCTCCACGTCTTGCTTAGAAAAGCCCCACCTGCTGAGGCATCTACTATATTCTTCATACTGTCTGAGAGCCCCATGTAGAATATTTGACCGAAAATCTGTTAGGGAACCCCATGGTGAGGACACATAACCAGCATACCCTTGAATCTGCCCCAAGTTTCATGCAATGTCTCCATTGGTTTATGCTTGAAGCTCACAATCTCATCAATTTGCTGAGCTGTCTTGTTAGGTGGATGAAACTTGTTTGTGGAATTGCTTGACTAACTCATCCCATATTGCTATAGAGTTTATAGGGAGTGAGTTTAGCCATACCTGTGCAACCCCTGCAACTGAGAATGGAAATAGCAATAGTCTGATGGCTTCCGGTGTCACGTTTGGCTGCCTCTGCGTCTTGCATATAGAAAGAAAGTTCTTCAAGTGCTGTTGTGGATCTTCAACCTAAGTCCCAGAGTATAGTCCCTTGTTTTGTAACAAGTGTAGCACGTTATTAGTAATCTGGAATGACTCAGCTTGAACGGCTGGCAGAATAATGGCAGTTCCTAAATTATCAGCAGTTGGTTGGGCCCAGTCAAATAAAGCACCTTCATGAGCCTCCTGCGCCTCCTGTGCGTTCAGCCTAGCTTGCTGGTTTGGGTTGTTCACGTCTCCCATATCGAAATCTAGTTTAAGTGGTCGCTGAGATTGCTGAAGTTATGCCCTATTACATGCCCGGAAAGTTTGCTCTGGGTCTGGGAGTCCTTCAATTAGTTCTCCGGTCCTTGCAGATTTCCTAGGCATGCACCTGAGCACCCAATTCAACAACCGTCAAAATTTTTAATGTAAAGTGTATAGAAACAACCTGACTACACAAGAATCTTGTCTTTCTGTCAATGGCAATTGATAATTCCGTTAATTCCCCGACAACAACGCAGATTCACGCCCAAACAACGGTCGCTGTCAATATAATCCGGTCTATTAAGTCCAGAGTCAATCCCACAGAGAATTAACCTATCAATTGCAACTTCTAAAACCCAATAATACTCTTGAATCAGCTTCCCAAACTTTTGAATATAATTTGTGGATGATTTCTACTAACTAACTTTTGCAAGAAACTAAAGAATTGGAGGAAATAATTGAATGTGATTTAAAGAATAAAAGGAAAGACTAAGGTATTGATTTCCCCTATTGATGGAATCCCTTATGTTTATGCTCATACAAATTGTCAATATTATTCTATCAATCATGAACTCTATTTCTACTGTAATTCTCTCCCGAGCAATTAAATAATTTACTATTGCACTCTTCCGAGCTACCCTAGCTAGCTTTAATTTTAACAGTTCACTTTAGATTGCACCCAAGATTTCGTTATTCCTAACCCCACCTTTACGCCTACAATTATATATTCCTCCAATAATCTAGGTGTGGTGTTGTCACACCTCTCTTTTTACTACAGTTTTCCGAAGAATAAGGTATACCCCGTTAATTACTAATACACCCCAGGATAGGATATAATAATAACAACAGTGAAGGATTTTTTCCACTTTAAGGACAATCGGAACGAGATTTATTTAGATTTCTGAGTCGCCACTTGGGAAGATAATGGTGTCCCAAGTCACCGGTTTAATCCCGAGTCCGAGGAAGTTGACTTTGTTTTAATAGTCTGCGAAACTAGATATCCGGATAAGGAATTCTATTAACCCGGGAGAAGGTGTTAGGCACTCCCGAATTCTGTTGTTTTAGCACGATCACTCAACTGTCTTTTTTGACTTATTTGATTTCTATATATGCTTTTACAGAATGTGAATGTCCCGTTTTGATATTTTTAATGACTTGCGACGTCACGAAAATGCATTTTGGGTCACACCGCAACCAGTACGCCTGTGACCTTAATACGTTTCAGCTTCGCTGGGATTTGAGATTTGAGTCACATAAAATGTGCACTCGTATTTAGGAATGTATATTTTAATCGTGCCTATAACGACTACAGCTTATTATTTTTTAGGAAAGACTGTGAAATTCGCTAAACGGTCTTCCCGAGTCTAACATTTTATTAATGTTCATATGGGGCCCCGCATATTTTTCTTTTTATACGAGGCTCATCCCGTTATTTTTAAAAGTCCAAACCTATCAAGTACTATATTCGCTATTTGTTCTTTCTCCTAGTTGTGTTACTGTTTTTTGGTATTTTCAGAATTTAATGTTATTATGTCAAGGCCCAATTGTTCATTTACAAGCCTGGACTGGTAGACCATATTATCAGTCTAATACGTATAACTGGGCTTCTGAAACCCAGCATGTATTTATATCGTTATTCAGAGGCTCAATAGTGAATTTAAATTGAATCTGGGCCTATGTTTTCAGTCAGGCCCAGAATAGACGGATAAAATACAGAATAGAATGGAAATTTCATAACAATTAAACAGATATTCATTAGACAATAGAATAAATCAACAAATGTCAGTTTATTTCATAAGGATCTGGAGTACATATTTGTCAATATTGATTCTGAATTCTAATTACTAATTAAGCATTAACAGAACTTAAATAATAAAACTACTATTTCAACTACTTAGATAGTGATACAATACTAACAGTGCATATTTGAATTGTTATTAGTTACCTGATTCTATCTTATGCTATTGTAAATTGTTATTAAGCTAGTTTAAGTGATAAAACATGCTGTAATTCAATTACTCATTTCTAATTATCATATTCTATTTAACGATATTAGTTGATTACCATTTTCAGATGTTAGGTTGGTTTTAACTAGGTGTATTAGGTTTGTATATCAACCTATTTTCATCCTATGTCTAATGATGATTATATTTACGTATACACTACTACTACACTATCTACTACATTGTCTCGATTACTACAGTTTAACTATTACAAACCATCCTACTAAATTATAGAAAATCTAAATCATGACAATTATAAAACTAAAGGCAAATAACAGCAGAATTCATCCAAAAGCTCATGAGACTTTCATTTTTCTTCAATCAACTGGTAATTACATTTTTGGATAAGAAAATGTACATGATTCAACAAGAAAAAGCTTATGAGTCTAGGTATGGATGAAGAATAGTCAGTGATAACAGCAATAAAGCGATAGTAGAGCAGATACAGCAAAGCAGCAATATAGCAGCAAAATAGAATCCCAAAATCCATAAATTCAACAAACCAACAGATAGAATTGAGGAACTCCAATAGAATCCAGCAGAATTGAATAGCAGTAAACACTAATAGAATTCCAGATTTCAGCAAAGAAGTTAGCTCTAAAAAGTCTGGACCCTTTCTCTCTAATCTCTAACTTTCGAAAATGGAGAACCCCTTTTGTAAAATACAGAATATTCAACCCTCTTTTCAGGCTTAAGTGAAACCTATTTATAGATTGTTTGGGGTGAAGTTTAGAGGGGGAAATTCAAAAATCTTATTTCTAGTTCCCTCCCATTTATTTCTTTATTAATTACAGTTCAATACCTTCAGCTATAGGTCGAAATGCCTTCGAGCCCTTGCTGGAAGGTTCTAGGTAATTCTATCATGTTCTATTGAGGGTGTATTACTCGGCTGCCCTCACTTGCTAAGGGTAATTTCAATTATGCCTTTTACTGTGCCTTTCTTACCCTTTATTTTATAGTTAATTACAAGAATACTAGGTATTAAAGTCTATTATATCCCTATAGGCTCTATTAAATCCTCAATTATGCCATTTTTTATTCCTATTATACCCTTTTTATTGTCTTTTATTTACCCGACCTACTAAGGTCAGGATTGACTAGGTTAAATGCCTATTTAATTGATAACCATTTTCTTATAACTATTAAAGACTTAGCCATATTTCAGACCCAAACCCTTTCAATTTTAGCCCCTTTTTTAACAGATTTAAGCTAATTTAAAATGTAACCCCTTTTATTAGCATTAACTAACCAAAAATAGATAGCAGAACTAGCCACTTAACATTTCTGGAATAGCCAGACTAACAAGCAGTTCTAGTTATTTCAAAAATAACCAATTTAATCATTTCAGAAATAGCCAGATTACTTTAAGCTACAGAAACTATACCTATATCTTTACAGCTATAACCAAACCACAGAGCATCATAGGATTCAGAAGAGTCTAACATATGAATCAGATTACAAATATAGCCTATTTATGTTGTATTGCACACATAGCCTTAATCGTAAATCAATTTCCAATTAACTAGAACTCAGAGAGAAGTTTTCAAAATGGTTGAATCCCAATCAATCAAAGCATCATTCAGACGAGGCATGGTGAACAAATCACATAAAGAAGCACATTTAAATGCGATTCATGTGTAAAACTTATTAAAAACCCTAAAGTGCTAAAATAGACTAGTCATGTATAAAGAACAAAATAGATCTTAGACATGCAATTATCATAGGCTAATAAGACGAACAGTCAAAGAATCATATACAGAATATTCAGAAGACAAATAGTCATGAACATAACAAGAATCATATACAGAAGATTTACAGTAGACAAATAAGCAAAGAAGAAGAGGGGTAGGTAAACTTAGCCTTTTCAGTTTCCTTTTCTTTTCTTTTTTCTTCCTTTCTTTTCTTTCTTTCTTTCTTCTTTCTTCTTTCTTTTTCTTTTGTTATTTCCGGACTTCATGACTCATTTGAAGACTCAAAGTCTTCTGATTTCCAGATCTCTTCGAATGGGGTTTATTTTTGGATTTTTAGTGGTAGTGAGGGTGTTCTGGGTGTTGTTTGAGAAGTATTAGGGGTGGGCTTTGTTTCGAGTGTTCACCGAAGTAGGGTTCCGGCGAACTTCTTATCTATATTCGAGACTTTTTGGGTTGATTCGAGGTAAACCACCTAGACTAGGTGAAAGAACTCTTCAAGGTGGTCATAGGGTGTAAAAGTGGGACACTGTTTCATAGATTGAAGGTCACCAGCTAGGGTTACCAGCTACCGGACTTTCAAGAAAATGAGGTCTTTTGGTTTTCTGGGGTTTTTAAGGTGGTTGTGGTGTATGAGGGTGAAGGATAAGGTGTTTGGGGGTGGTTTTGGCCGGAAATGGCCATGGTTTCAGACCTGTATCCATTGGAGACCAGATGAAGAAGAAGATGAAGAGGTGAGGCGGTTAGGGTTTTCAAGTTGGTGTATATGAGTGTATGTATTGATCTTTGAATGAGAGACGGGTCTTATATACCCCTTTGAGCTTGAGTGATCCTGGCCTTTGGATCAACTGTGATCAATGGGTAGGTTTTATTCTATTGAAACGTTGTCGTTCCATTTAGTAAGAATAGCCTAGCATCCATTAGATCTTCAAACGTGGATGGCCAGGATTAACTCATGATACTGCGTCGTTTCAATTTTTTATGAGACTTAACATCATCCATCTGATCATCTCTTTGGACGGCCAGGATTAAATTCCTACATGGCGTCGTTTAACTTGTTACTAGGCCGCCTAACATAGTCCGTTAGATTAATATCATGAACGGCTACGATTAAATTGCCCTACACGACGTCGTATGATTATAGCTTGGACGGGGCGGCCATTGCTCTTGGGCTGTGTCACATTTGGGCCTGTATTTCTATTTCAACCCAATTTTATTGTATTTTTGTATTTTTCTTGTATTTTAATTATTTTCTTTGTATTTTTCTTTTGTATTTCATTTTCTCTTTTTATATTCATTTTCAATTGTTTTATTCCTTTTATTTTCCTATTTTTCTAGTGTTTTTTTGTATTTTTTGTTAATTTTCTCTCATTTTCATATTTTTTGTGACAATTTCTAATTAACTCTTTTTGTAGTTTTAATTTTAAGCTTATTTCAACAAGAAACACAATTATTTTTATATTGGAATTTGTTAGCTTAGGGCAAAAATCACGTGCTCATAGCTGCCCTTCTTTGCTCGGGAACACGAAGAGTTTCAGTGCAAAGATAAGTGAGCAGTAATGAGTGATTTTTGCCCACTAGCATATTCCGTAAGAAGCATTTTGAAAATCTTTTGACCGCACCCTGCCTCAGAGGTTGCCTACATATCTTGGGCTAAACAGGAATCAGGTCAGTGAAGTTCGGGAAGGTCTGGTAGTTTGAAACTACCAAGACTTGTTGTTGCTGCTATTGTTGCTATATTCAGTAACTAACTCCTTGTTACACCGGGGTAAAAATGAAAATAAAGAAGCTATTCTAAGCTATGATCGTATGAATTACAATAATTCCTATCTATTTCTTTTCTTCTTGCACTTTGTTACTTTTCCATATCACATGTTGCTCTTTTATTTGCATCCTTCTTTCTGTGGATTTTTTGATTATTTTCTTTTTTCTGACATACTGCTTCCTTCCCTTCGTGTGACTTCCAAATGTGTTTCCTGCTTCCAGGTTGATACCTGTTTTAAAAACAAAAACAAAAACAAAAACAAAGAAAACTTTTTCCTCTGCCCCAGTGTGGGGTTTTGCATGTGTTGCAGTGTTACTCATGTTAGACAAAAAAATTAAAAATGCAGAAATATATTCCATTGTTATACAGGTGGGCGCCTCAACAAAAATTAAAATGCAGAAATGTATTCCCTTATTATACAGGTGGGCGCCTGAACAGAATTTAAAATGCAGAAATGTATTCCCTTGTTATACAGGTGGGCGCTTGAACAGAAATTAAAATGCAGAAAAATATTCCCTCATTATCCAGGTGGGCGCCTGAACAGAATTTAAAATGCAGAAATGTATTCCCTTGTTATACGGGTGGGCGCATGAACAGAAATTAAAATGCAGAAATGTATTCTCTTGTTATACAGGTGGGCACCTGAACAGAAATTAAAATGCAGAAAAATATTCCTTCATTATCTAGGTGGGCGCCTGATGCATGAAATGAAAAATGCAGAAAAATATTCCCTCATTATACAGGTGGACGCCTGAACAGAAATTAAAATGCAGAAATTATTCCCTCATTATCCAGGTGGGCGCTCGATGCAGAAATAAAAATGCAGAAAAATATTCCCTCAGTTTGATAACTGGGGTGTAAATTTTGTAAAAGTTAATACCTCCATTGCTGTTCGGGTAGGCTTGTCACGACCCAAACCCTGGTCGTGATGGCGCCCAACACCATGCTAGGCAAGCCCGACCATACTATCCCTTAAACCAGCCAATTATTAATTCCAATTAATCAAGTTAAACTTAAACATCAAGTGTTCTTATCAAAATGATAAACATAATAGTAAAAGCATACAAAATACGGTCCCAACCAAATCGTGGTGTCACGAGTCTGAGCCTCTACAGAATAAACATCCTAATACAATCAAGTCTAAGCAAGATGAAAGCAACAAAATGATAAGGAAGGAGAAAACAGGTTCTGCGGACGTCGGCAGCTACCTCGTAGTCTCCGTATGATAGAAAGGAATAAGCAGCTGCAACAACTCAACTACTCTCTGGCACCTATGAATCCGCACAAAAAGTGTAGGGGAGTGGGGTGAGTATATTTCAACTCATTGAGTAACAATAATAAATAATAACTGAAAGTAAGAACTCCTGTGCTATCACTAAACAGTTCTAAGGCAACCCCCACAGGTAAGTCATCACTACAATGAGTACTTTGATTTCCAGTCCACATCTATCTCAACTAGGTCCCACACTGACCACATCCTCACTCGTACCGCTACGATGTACAACCATCTCAATATGTGGAGATATATATATATCTGCACAAAAAGTACAGGGGAGTGGGGTGAGTATATTTCAACTCAGTGAGTAATAATAATAAACAATAACTGAAAGTAAGAACTCCTGTGCTATCACTAAACAGTTCTAAGGCAACCCCCACAGGTAAGTCATCACTACAATGATTACTCTGATCTCCAGTCCACATCTATCTCAACTAGGTCCCACACTGACCACATCCTCACTCGTACCGCTACGGTGTACAACCATCTCAATATATATATATATATATATATATATATGTCTATAATGTATAAGTATATGATTAAGTATAATGTTGCGGCGTGCAGCCTGCTCCAATACATATATCGCTGCAGCGCGCAGCCCGTTCCATTTAACGTCGAAGGTGCTCACTGGGGGTGTATACAGACTTCGGAGGGGCTCCCTAGGCCCAAGCGCTATGATGTTGTGGCGTGCAGTCCGATCCAATATATATTTATATACATATATAACTATACTGCTGCGGCGTGCAGCCCGATCCCATAATATACACTAGCGCTCACTGAGAATGTGTGCAGACTCCGACTCCGAAGGGGCTCCTACAGCCCAATTACACAGTTATAATCTCATCATCAGTCATAATACACAATATACTATTAGACGGGAAGGACCAAGTCCAATTCCCCAATCACAATGTCACCACGCTCGTCACAAAACGCGTGTCTCATCTCAGCATAGCACTGCAAAAGTGCTAGTACGAGGTTTCAAACCCTCAGTACATTATTTATTGTCACCACTCACCTCGAACCGCTAGAAGCCTCAGTCCGCCTTGCACTTGCCTCGCAAATCAATCTCCTTGGATGCCAAATCTGCTCAAAATTATACAAAATACATCAATATATTCTAATAACACAC
Organism: Nicotiana noctiflora; assembly: GCA_032618575.1. Classification (NCBI taxonomy): domain Eukaryota; kingdom Viridiplantae; phylum Streptophyta; class Magnoliopsida; order Solanales; family Solanaceae; genus Nicotiana; species Nicotiana noctiflora. The sequence continues at coordinate 143,461 of JASVEL010010025.1, forward strand.
AACCCATTCGAAATAACTCAAGTTGCACAAAAACCCACTAAGTTGTCAAAACCCTACTTTTGAAACGCTTCTTGAATAATTACAAAAGTTACATATTCGGAACCCTCGTCTCAATATGAGTCTATGCATATAATGTTTTCCAAAATCGGACTCCGATTGCCCACTCAAATTGACATTTTACCAAAGCCCTGGCTTAGACTAAATTCCCCCATTAATTCGTCCAATTTCAGTGAAATAGAGGAGGATTTCAATATAAAAACGCGTAAATGAACCATAAAACTCACCTCTGATGATAACCCGATGAACTCCCAGCAATTTCCCTTCCAAATCGCCCAATTCGTCCCTTGAAACCGAGCCCTAATGTTTTTGTGACTTATGAAATTTTTCCGTTCTGTTATTCTTATCAAAGGCGCGATTTACGCTCCTGCGGTTCCTGACTCGCTCCTGCGAGTCCGCTTCTGCGGACAAACGTCCGCTTCTGCGATTCTATACCAAGATGGCCAGTTCCGCTTCTGCGGCCCAAGTCTCGCACCTGCAAGACCGCCTAAGAGGATTGGGCTCCGCTTCTGCGAAGACCCACCAGCTGGCCTACCTCCGCTCCTGCGATCCTGGGCCGCTTCTGCGAGCCCGCCCTACGCATCCTGGGCCGCTTCTGCGGAAATGCCCAAACCAGCCCAATCTTGCTTCTGCGAGATAAATTCTGCCCCTACGCTTCCGCTTCTGCGGTCCCCCACCCACAGAAGCGAAAATAGCAGAAGCCAAAAATCCGGACCTGCAAAACCTCTAAAATTCCTCCGTTTAACCTCCCGAAACCACCCCGGGTCCTCCAGGACCCCAACGAAAGCCACAAACATACTACATAGCTTCATACGAACTTTCTCCAATGATAAAAACACATACTTTAACACGGAAAACATCGAATCCAAGCAAATTCAAGCCTAAGTTTTCATTCAAATTTCCGCAACCGACATTCGATAAAAAACCCGACCAAACGACCTCTGAATGACCTGAAATTTTGCAGGCACATCCAAAATCACCTAACGGAGCTACTGTAACTGTCGGAATTCCATTTTGACTCCCGGATCAAAATTGCACCTATCGATCGGATATCGCCAAAATTCAACTTTAGCCAATTCAAGCCTAAAACTACACCGGACCTCCAAATTCACTTCCGATCGCTCTCCTAGCTCATAACTGACCTCCCGGAGCTGACCGAATCATCAGAATTTGATTCCGAGCTCTCTAACTTACAAGTCAACATCCAGCTGACTTTTCTCAACCATTCCTTCTTCTAAGAGACTATTTGTCTCAATTTCAACCAAACTCAACCCGAATTGACTCAAACTTAGCCAACATGCATGTTGCAACATTAACAAGCAGATAGCGGGGATAACAGGGTGATAACTCACATGATGGCGGGTCGGGTCATCACATTCACCCCAACTTAAGAAAACACTCGTCCTCGAGCGGGTCAAGAAACATACCTGGAGACTCAAATAGGTGGGGGTATCTGCTCTGCATCTCCTGCTCAACCTCCCAAGTAGCCTCATCTACGGGCCGACCTCTCCACTGCACCTTGACTGAAGCAATCTCCTTGGACCTCAACTTTCGAACCTGTCTATCCAAAATAGCCACTGGCTCCACATCATAGGATAGATCACCATCAAGCTGAATGGTACTGAAGTCTAATACATGAGACGGAACTCCAATGTACTTCCGGAGCATAGACACATGGAATTTTGGATGGACGCTGGATAAGCTGGGCGGCAAGGCTAACTCATATGCCACCTCTCTAACCCTCCCGAGTATCTCAAAAGGACCAATGTACCTAGGACTCAACTTTCCTTTCTTCCTCCCGAACCTCATGACACCCTTCATGGGTGAAACCTTCAGCAATACTCTATCACCAACCATGAAAGACAACTGTCGAACCCTACGGTTTGCATAACTCTTCTGGCGAGACTGTGCTGTGCGAAGCCTCTCCTAGATCAACTTTGCTCTATCCAGAGCATCCTGAACTAACTCAGTCCCTATCAATCTATCCTCACCAGGCTCAAACCATCCCACGGGAGATCTACACCGTCTGCCATACAATGCCTCATACGGGGCCATCTGAATACTCGACCGATAACTGTTGTTGTAGGCAAACTCAGCAAGTGGCAAGAACTCATCCCACGAACCACCAAAGTCGATCACACATGCTCGCAACATATCCTCCAGGATCTGAATAGTGCGCTTAGACTTCCCGTGTTTCTAGGGGTGTAATGTGGTGCTCAACTCAACCCGCGTACCCATCTCTCGCTGAAATGCTCTCCAAAACCGAGAAGTGAACCGAGTGCCTCTGTTAGATATAATAGACACTGGGACCCCATGCAACCAGATAATCTCCCGAATAAAGATTGCTGCCAACCGCTCCGATGAGTGAGTAGTACTAACTGGGATGAAATGTGCGGACTTAGTCAGCCGATCAACAATCACCCATACGGAATCAAACTTCCTCGCTGTCCGAGGGAGTCCAGTAACAAAATCCATGGTGATCCTCTCCCATTTCCACTCGAGAATGACCATACGCTGAAGAACACCGCCCGGTCTCTGATGCTCATACTTGACCTGCTGGCAATTGAGGCACTTGGCTACATACCTAACAATATCCATCTTCATTCTCCTCCACCAGTAGTGCTGTCTTAAGTCTTGGTACATCTTTACGGCACCTGGGTGAATAGAGTACCTCGAATTGTGTGCCTCCTCAAGTATCAACTACTGCAAGCCATCTACATTGGGCACACATATACGGCCCTGCATCCTGAGAACACCATCACTGTCGATAGTCACATCCTTAGCATCATTGTGCAACACTCTGTCCTTAAGGACAAGCAAATGTGGGTCATCATACGGTCGCTCCCTGATGCGATCATATAAGGAAGATCGAGAAATAGCATAAGACAACACTCGACTCGGCTCCGAAATATCCAATCTCACTAGCCGATTGGCTAGAGCCTAAACATCATAAGCAAATGGCCTCTCCCCAACTGGGATGAAAGCTAGGCTGCCCATACTAACCGCCTTCCGACTCAAGGCATCGGCCACAACATTGGCCTTCCCCGGATGATACAAGATAGTGATGTCATAATCCTTAAGAAAATCCAGCAACCTTCGCTATCTCAAATTAAGGTCCTTCTGTCTGAATAAGTGCTGAAGACTGCGGTGATCCGTGTACACCTCACATGAGACACCATATAGGTAATGCCTCCAAATCTTCAAAGCGTGTACTATGGCTGCTAGCTCTAAATCATGAACAGGGTAGTTCTTCTCATGGGGCTTCAACTGACGAGAAGCATAAGCAATGACCCTACCCTCCTGCATCAACACATAACTAATGCCAAATCCCGAGACATCACAATACACAGTATAAGGATCTGAAGCTGATGGCAGAATCAAGACTGGTGCTGTTGTTAGTGTTGTCTTGAGCTTCTGAAAGCTCTCCTCGCACTCCTCGGACCATTTGAAAGGAACACCCTTCTGAGTCAATCTAGTCGAGGGTGAAGCAATAGAAGAGAATCCCCAAACGAATCGGCGATAATACCCTGCCAATCCTAGAAAGCTACGGATCTCAGTAACTGAGGTCGGTCTAGGCCAACTCTGCACTGCATCTACCTTCCTCGGATCTACCTGAATACCATCACGGAACACCACGTGTCCTAAGAATGCCACAGACTCAAGCCAGAACTCACACTTGGAGAACTTGGCATACAACTTCTTCTCTCTTAATCTATGCAATACAATACTCAAGTGCCGAGCATGCTCCTCCTGGCTACGAGAGTAGACTAGAATGTCATCAATGAACACAATCACAAATGAATCTTGATAGGTCCTGAATACATTGTTCATCAGATGCATAAATGCTGCTGGGGCGTTGGTCAGCCCAAAAGACATCACAAGGAACTCATAGTGACCATATCTGGTCCTAAATGCGGTCTTCATAATGTCGGACTCTCTAATCTTCAGCTGATGGTAGCCTGAACGAAGATCAATCTTCGAGAATACCCTAGCTCCATGGAGCTGATCAAATAAGTCATCAATACGAGGCAGAGGATACTTATTCTTCACTGTCACTTTGTTCAGCTGCCTGTAGTCAATACACATCCTCATGGATCCATCCTTCTTCTTAACAAACAGGACTGGTGCACCCTACGGCTACGCACTCGACCGAATGAACCCCTTATCTAGGAGTTCCTAGAGCTACTCCTTCAATTCCTTCAGCTCAGCTGGTGCCATACGATATGGAGGAATAGAAATAGGCTGAGTGCCTGGCACCAAATCGATCCCAAAATCAATATCCCTGTCCGGCGGCATGCCCGACAGGTCTGAGGGAAACACATTAGGAAAGTCTCGCACAATGGGAACAGAATCAATACTGGGAGTCTGGGCCTCGACCTCCCGCACAAATGCTAAATAAGAGAGACATCCCTTCCCAACCATTCGTTGGGCCTTGAGGAAAGATATTACCTCGCTAGGTACATACTCAGTCGTGCCTCGCCACTCGATCCTCTGAATGCCCGGCATAGCCAAGGTGACTGTCTTAGCATGACAGTCCAGAATAGCATGACATGGAGATAACCAGTCCATGCCCAATATAACATCAAAATCCATCATGCTGAGAAGCAACAGGTCCACTCGGGTCTCCAGACCCCTAATAGTGACCAGACAGGACCGGTATACATGGTCCATAACAATACTATCCCCTTCCGGGATAGATACATGCACCGGCAGCTCAAGACACCCTCGGGTCGTTCCCAAATGAGGGGAAAAATATGTAGACATATAAGAATAAGTATAACCAAGATCGAACAACACTGAGGCATCTCTATGAAAGACTGAAATAATACCTGTAATAACTACATCAGAAGCAACAGCCTCAGATCGGCCCTGAAGAGCATAGCATCTAGCCTGTCTGCCTGATAGGCCTCCCCCTCGAGGGCGACCCCTAGCTGACTGACCCTCACCCCTAGCTGGCGGGGTGGGTGCTAGAGTAGAAGGACCAGATGACGAGGGCTGCCCCCTCTGCTGATAAGACCTAGAAACAAGACGGGGAGACTCTCTACGCTGGTGCCCAAACTCTTCGCACTCGTAGAAACTCCCCGGTGCTGGGGGCTGAGACTGATAAGGACCCCTGGCGCTGGAGTGGCCAGCTGATGAACTAGGCCAAGATGAACCCTGAGCGGATGGGGCCTGTGAAGAACTCTGAGCTGGCATGGCACTGAGAGATGGCTGGCTCTGGTGCGAACCCTGATAACCCTGTCTAGAAGACCATCTGCGACGATCTGAGCGACCCGACTGCGAAGATCTGAAAGAGCGACCTCGGCTTTGCTGACTTTGGCCTCTGGTCTGAGTGCCACTAGAACTAGCCGAACCTCGAGGCCTCTTGGCCTCCCTCTCATCCCGCTCTCTGCGATGATCTGACTCTATGTCGCAAGTAATATCCATAGTATCCTCAAATGTACGACTCAAAACCCTCTCTCGAGTCATCAGAATACGAATGGGATAAATGAGGCCATCTACAAAGCGTCCAATCCTCTCTCTATCGGAAGGAACCAACCATAGTGCATGTCTAGACAACTCTATAAACCTGATCTCATACTCTGACACTGACATGTCCCACTAACGGAGACCCTCAAACTGCCTACGCATCTCCTCTCTCTGAGATCGAGGCACCCACTTCTCCAAGAACACGGTGGAGAACTCCGGCCATGATAGTGGTGCTGCCCCTGCTGGCATGCGGCGCTCATAAGCCTCCCACCAAGCGAAAGCTGGCCCCTGAAATTGAAAGGTAGTGAAGGATACACCACTGGACTCTAAGATCCCTACCGTTCGGAGCATCCGATGGCACTTGTCCAAAAAACCTTGGGCGCCCTTGCCCGGAGCACCAGTGAACACTGGAAGAGATAACCTGGTGAACCTCTCGAGACGACGCTGCTCATTATCCATCATAGCTGGGACCCTATCCCCCTAAACCTGATCTGCTGGCTGAACCGGAACCATAGGCTGAACTGGAGGAGACTCTGGTGTCTATAGGACCTGCACTGCTGGCTCTGGAGTGCGTGTTGCGGGAGTCTGATGACCACCCCTGGTCCCTGATGCAGCTGCTGCAGTAGTAGCTGAAACCGCCTATGCCAGGCCAATGCAAACTGCTAGTATCTGAGCTAGTGTTTCCTGTAGACCTGGAATGACAATGGGCACAGCTGGTGCCTGAACTGGCGCTGCTGGAACCTCTACAACTGGGGGCTGTGGGTCAGCTGGTGCTGTATCAGCTGCCCGACCTCCGCCACAACCACTGCCGCGTCCACGGCCTCTAGCATGTGGTAGTGGTGGTCGTCCTCCACGTTCGGAAACTCGAGTTCTCTCCATCTACGAGAGAATAGAGTGTCAGAGTTCAGTTCAAGTCAAAAGTAATCAGACGACAAGAATTCCAAGAATTGAAACTTTCCTAAAAGGTTTGTAGCCACCCGAGGATAAGTACAGGCGTCCCCGTACCGATCCACGAGACTCTACTAAATTGGCTTATGACTCCCGAGACCTGTTAACCTAGGTTCTGATACCAACTAGTCACGACCCAAACCCTGTTCGTGATGGAGCCCAACACCATGCTAGGCAAGCCCGACCATACTATCCCTTAAACCAGCCAATTATTAATTCCAATTAATCAAGTTAAACTTAAACAGCAAGTGTTCTTATCAAAATGATAAACGTAATAGTAAAAGCATACAAAATACGGTTGTGTCACGAGTCTGAGCCTCTACAGAATAAACATCCTATTACAATCAAGTTTAAGCAAGATGAAAGCAACAAAATGATAAGGAAGGAGAAAACAGGTTCTGCGGACGTCGGCAGCTACCTCGTAGTCTCCGCAAAAGTAGATAAGGATCAGCAGCTACAACAACTCAACTGCTCTCGGGCACCTGTGAATCTGCACAAAAAGTGCAGGGGAGTGGGGTGAGTATATTTCAACTCAATGAGTAATAACAATAAACAATAACTAAAAGTAAGAACTCTTGTGCTATCACTAAACAGTTCTAAGGCAACCCTCACAGGTAAGTCATCACTACAATGAGTACTCTGATCTCCAGTCCACATCTATCTCAACTAGGTCCCACACTAACTAAGTATCTGATTAAGTATAATGCTGCGGCGTGCAGCCCGCTCCAATACATATATCACTGCGGCGCGCAGCCCGTTCTATTTAACGTCGACGGCGCTCACTAGGGGTGTATACGGACTTCGGAGGGGCTCCCTAGGCCCAAGCGCTATGATAATGCAGCGTGCAGCCCGATCTACACATATACTGCTGCGGCGTGCAGCCTGATCCCATAATATACACCAGCGCTCACTGAGAATGTGTGCAGACTCCGACTCCGAAAGGGCTCCTACAGCCCAATTACAGAGTTATAATCTCATCATCAGTCATAATACACAATATACTATTAGCCGGGAAGGACCAAGTCCAATTCCCCAATCACAATGTCACCACGCCCGTCACAAGATGCGTGTCTCATCTCAACATAGCACTGCGAAATGCTAGTACGGGATTTCAAACCCTCAGTACATTATTTATTGTCACCACTCACCTTAAACCGGTAGAAGCCTCAGTCCGCCTTGCGCTTACCTCGTAAATCAATCTCCTCGGATGCCAAATCTGCTCAAAATTATAGAGAATACATCAATATACGCTAATAACACACAACCCATTCGAAATAACTCAAGTTGCACCAAAACCCACTAAGTTGTCAAAGCCCAACTTTTGGTACGCTTCTCGAAAAATTACAAAAGTTACATATTCGGAACCCTCGTCTCAATACAAGTCTATGCATATAAAGTTTTCCGAAATCGGACTCCGATTTCCCACTCAAATCGACATTTTACCAAAGCCCTGGCTTAGGCTAAATTCCCCCATTAATTCATCCAATTTCAGTGAAATAGATGAGGATTTCAAGATAAAAACGCGTAAATGAACGATAAAACTCACCTACAATGATAACCCGATGAACTCCCAAGAATTTCCCGTCCAAATCACCCAATTCGCCTCTTGAAACCGAGCCCTAATGTTTTTGTGACTTATGAAATTTTTCCCTTCTGTTATTCTTATCACAGGCGCGATTTCTGCTTCTGCGGATCATTCATCGCTTAAGCGATACCGCTTCTGCGGTTAAATGGTCGCTTCTGCAACTTTTCAATAAATGGCGAGGACCGCTTATGCGGTTCAGTTCTCGCACTCGCGAGACCGCCTCTACGGACCCTTCTCCGCTTCTGCGGAATAGCCCAATCGACCAAGCTCCGTTTCTGCGATCCTGGGCCGCTTCTGCGAGCCCGTCCCTGCGCATCCTGGGCCGCTTCTGTGAAAATGCCTAAACCAGCCCAATCTCGCTTCTGCGAGATAAATTCCGCCCCTACGCTTCCGCTTCTACGGTCCCCCACCCGCAGAAGCGAAAATAGCAAAAGCCAAAAATCCAGACCTGCAAACCCTCTAAAATTCCTCCATTTAACCTCCTGAAACCACCCTGGGTCCCTCGGGACCCCAACGAAAGCCACAAACATACTCCACAGCACCATACGAACTTGCTCCAATGATAAAAAGACATACTTTAACACGGAAAACATCGAATCCAAGCAAATTCAAGCCTAAGTTTTCATTTAAACTTCCGCAACCGACATTCGATCAAGAACCCGACCAAACGACCTCCAAATGAGCTAAAATCTTGCAGGCACATCCAAAATCACCTAACGGAGCTACTGCAACTGTCGGAATTCCATTCCGACTCCCGGATCAAAATCACACCTATCGATCGGATATCGCCAAAATTCAACTTTAGCCAATTCAAGCCTAAAACTACACCGGACCTCCAAATTCACTTCCGATCACTCTCCTAGCTCATAACTGACCTCCCGGAGCTGACCGAATCATCATAATTCGATTCCGAGCACTTTAACTCACAAGTTAACATCCAGCTGACTTTTCTCAACTATTCCTTCTTCTAAGAGACTATTTGGCTCAATTTCAACCAAAGTCAACCCGGATTGACTCAAACTTACCCAACATGCATATTGCAACATTAACAAGAAAATAGCGGGGATAACGGGGTGATAACTCACATGATGACGGGCCGAGTCATCACACGCCTGATGCATGAAGTGAAAAATGCAGAAAATTATTCCCTCAGTTTGATAACTGGGGTGTGAGTTTTGAAAAGATAATACCTCCCTTGCTGTTTCGGTAAGTCTCTTGATGACTAAGTGAGTCTTCCTCTGCGGATTCCTCCTTTTATTGCTGTATTTCTTTTTGGTGTTTTCCTTCCACATTGGTCACATTCACTTTATAGTGATTAGTGAGAATTTGAATCTTTTGTCCCTCTCTAAATCAGTGAACAATCTTATTAGTTATAAAATGTTGGTTAGCAACTGGCATTTTTGTTGGCACTGCTTCCATCGTATGCCTCTTCTTGTTTTATCCTGCTTTGCAGCCCATTTTCAGATTTTCTTCAACTTTTCCCTTTGTGATCCTCTTTTACTTTCCTTTTGTTTTTTTCCCTTTGGCATTGATTGTCATCCTCTTCTTTTGTTTTTCTCTGACCCAGTGTTATTACGCCTCTTAACATGAGAAGCTGGTAGTTAGCTTTCAATGGGCAACTGATTTTAATTAATGAAATGCAGAAAATATGAATTTGAAGGGGTAAAGGTATTTTGGAGTAAAGACAGAACTTATCTGGGTATGATGGCTGATTCTTCTGACCATGCCATGTATTTAAATTCTGACCCAGTCTGTCCAATCAAATTGTTGCTATCTTGACTCCATCCTTTCCTTTAACCCAAACCTTTCTTATTTTTTGCTGTTTTTTCCTTTTTTTATAAAAATATTCCTCACTTTCGTCTTATGGTGCCTGTTAAGGTTTTCACCAATAAGACTCTCTCATTTATTCTCTCATCTCACAATCGCCTTATGGTGCTTGTTAAGGTTTTCACCAATAAGACTCTCTCATTTTTATTTTCTCTCATCTCACAATCACCTTACGGTGCCGGTTAAGGTTTTCACTGATAAGACTCTTTCATTTATTCTTTATTTTTGTTTCCAAACCTCCGGGTATTGTCCCTACCATGTTTTTCCTTATTCTCATTGTATCATCATTCCCTTGAAATTAATCAGAAGGACTTTCTTTGGACTGTAATGTGGCTTTTGGATGGGTTCAGAAAGAAGGGTATAAAGGCTCAAAAAATTTAACGAGGGTTCAAAAATATTTACAACTTTCGGAATCATAAACATAACTTCTGCCCCAGTTTTAATATTTGGGGAATCTTGGATTTTATTTCTGTCGTGACTGAACCTCATTGAGGCTGCCTACGTACCCATTCGGGATCAAGTCAGACGTAGTTCAAACTACGTTCATCTTCATTGTTGCGTTTTGACTTTTTCCCGATTTTTTTTTGTTTGCATTCTTTTTTTTTCTTTTTCTTTTCTCTCTATTTTTTTCATCTTTTTTCTTTCATCTTTTTTTTTCATTCATTTTTTTTCTTTTCTTGCATCATTATTCATTCATTGTTTTTTCATAATTGACTCCGAGAGAGGGATATGAAAGGATAAAGCAATAAGGCATCAACAGGGGTATCAATGGATAAAGTGTTTGGATAGAGAATAAAATGCCTTCATCATTTCAATTTCAAAATTATCACAAATACATTTGTTTATATGAAAAAGGAATCATACATATTATCTCTTGATTGCATCTGAGTTGATAGCAGTTTCTACACATTTTCCTTCAACATCTGTCAAATATAAAGCTCCATTGGACAATATCCGTGACACCATGAATGACCCTTGCCAATTAGGTGCAAACTTTCCTATTGCTTCGGCCCAATGAGGCAAAATACGTCTCAGCACCAACTGTCCCACTTCAAATTTCCACGAACGTACTTTTTTTATTGTATGCTCTGGCCATCCTCCGCTGATATAACTGTCCGTGGCAAACTGCCGCCAACCTTTTCTCATCAATCAAGCTCAATTGTTCTTGCCGAGCTTTTACCCATTCATCATCATCAATTTCAGCCTCATCTATGATCCGAAGAGAAGGTATTTCAATTTATGCAGGTGTGCCTTCCTCTGTTCCATACACCAATGAGTAAGGTGTTGCACCAATTGAAGTACCTACAGTTGTACGATAACCCATGAGAGCAAATGGTAGTTTTTCATGCCATTGCCTTGACTCTTCCACCATCTTCCTAAGAATCTTCTTAATATTCTTATTCGCAGCCTCCACTGCTCCATCCGCTTTAGGCCTATAAGGTGTAGAGTTACGATGCAAGATTTTGAACCTTTGACATGCTCCTGCCTTGAGGTGACTGTTCAGATTTGCTCCATTGTTTGTGATAATCACCTTAGGAATTCCGGAGTGACAGATGATATTTGTGTGCACGATGTCACACCTCCTTTTTTACCGCACATAAGGTAATGTTCCGCTGTTTACTACTACACCTCGGGAAGAGATATAATAATAATCAAGGAAGGAGTTTTTCCAATTAAAGAACAGTCGGAACGAGATCAATTTATTTAATTATTCAGAGTTGCCACTTGGGAAAATAATGGTGTCCCAGGTCACCGGTTTAATCCCGAACCGAGGAAATTTATGACTATGTATACAGTCTGCGAAACTAAAAACCTGGATAAGGAATTCTGTTAACCCGGAAGAAGGTGTTAAGCACTCCCGGATTCCGTGGTGCACGGTCGCTCAACTGCAATTTTTGTTTTTATCCGATTTCTGTATATATTTTAACTATGTGCTATTAATGTTCCGCTTTTCAATTTTAGGAGAATTGCGACGTCACGAAAACACATTTTGAGTCACACCGTAACCAGTACGCCTGTGACTTTAATGTATTTCAGTTTCGCCGAGAATAAGATTTGGGTCACATAAATGCGCACCCATATTTAGGAAAGTAATTTATTTACAAAATCGTGCCTAAAGAGTCTATCGTCTTTATTAACTTTGGGAAAGACCGTGAAATTCGTTAAACGATCTTCTCGAGTCTAAGTTTTTTTTTATAACAACTAATTTGAGGGCCCCGCAATTATATATTTTGTGCAGCGAGGCCCATCTCATTCTTTTATTAAAAGGTCATACCTAAAGTGACTAAGTTTCTATGGTTTTGTTTTTGTTTATAAAGGAAAGAAGATTCTAGTTAATTGTTAAAAGTACCAATGTCTGCGATTGAACATTAATGGGCCATATACCAATTAACCTTAGGTCCAAGGAACCCAATTTACACTTGGATTTTATTTATTCTCCAATGTTGGGCCTGAAACAGGCAAAAAAATGAAAAAAAAAAACGCAAAGGCGCCAGACGTTATAAATTTCAGTAAGTGTGCTCATTTTTTATATTTGACCAAATTGAGTTTATGACATCAAATTCTAAATAAATCATGATTAAAATCAGTAACGAATTGGCACATAAACTGCAGTAAGTTGTTGTATTCAAAATGAAACTTAATTGTCAATTTCCTTACTTTCACACACACAAACACACGGCAGTTTTAACACTCAAATCCGACACTAAGCTTAGATTTCCAGCTTTCTAAACTTATCATTATTTCCTCATCTAATGTGCTGATTGCTAACTGTGAACTTAATGACATAGCTATGAAAATTTAGATTACAAACTATGCTAATCTAACTAGATATGGCAGAAATAATCAATAATGGGAATTAAAATCTTAGACTAATTAACTAGCTATTACAATTCAAAATTTCATCAATCTAATTATTCTAATTACAAATCGAAATCACACTAAGAGAGTTGATACTAATTGTTCAATGAATTCAGCTTTAGTTTTTTCAATTAGACATAATACAACAATTTTAAATGAATATAACTTTAACATTTCGAATTAGAGCAACAGGGACTCCTTATAAACCTCCAAATTGCAGTTTCAGCATTTAATTCCAAATCAGAATTTACATAATCTCTCCAGTTAAGAAATGGATAGAAGAAGTACCTGGAAATAGGAGGAAAGGGGGAAGTAAGGTCAGCAGTGATACCAACAACAAACAGCAACAGGAACAAGCCTCACAGATTCAAATTTAAACCAAAAAGTATCATGCACTAAACACTTCCAATCGAACAGTAATCCTTTGACTTTAAAACAGCTTTGAAGACCAATTTCAAACCAGAGATCATTTCAGACTTAGAAACTTCAGAAATCACCCAAAGAAATCAATGGAACAGTGTTTTACAATATCTTATGTCTTTCTATCTATGTATGTATATCAATTTCTGTTTCAATTCTCTCTAATTTCAGTGTGTGAATCAGTGTATTTTCTCTATTCCCACTCAATGTTCTCTATTGAAATCCATTCTTTCTATGTGTTCTTCACTGTATATCTCTCTCTCTGTCTGTGTGTGCTCTCACCCTCTCTCTCAGTCTCTTAAAAATGTTCCCTTTCTCTGTTTTTTGATCCTCTTTTTATAGCCAAAAGAACCAGGACACCCCCTTAAACAATAACAACTCATCTTCCTCCTTTGCACATGCATACCCTTACCCTTTTAATCATTTCCCCCTCTTAAACACATTCTGGCATAAACCCCAAATCTCCCACCATATTCTCTGCCCAGCCCACTAACTAATGTCCAATTCTATGTTTAATCCTAAAGTATACTAGCAGCCTCTTTTTTTCTTTTAAAAATACTCAAATCAGTATAAAACTGATGCTGGCAGCCCACTTTTATTATCATCCCATGTTATCTTTTCTTTACAACTCTTAGGGGCACTCACAATATTAGTAAAATGCATTAATTTAGGTGTTCCTCAGTATCCACTGGACAGAACAATTAAACTAATCACTTTTTAGAAAATTTTGAACTCTAAATTACCCCTGGAATCCCTGTGTTATTTAATACACTGTGAAGTCTGATTTTAACATCGTCAAACAGTCACAACAACAAACAAACAACAAACACAAAGCTTTCAAACACCCCTAATCCAAAGTCACAACAAACTCCAAATTTTTTGATTCAATTACTGTCTTAATGTGCTAACAAGCATACTCAGAAAACTAATCATCAAACATTCGATTAAACGATTACGGCATGTACATTTGATATCCAAACAATTGCAAAAGCAGTGAACCAAGAATTCTCGGCCAAGTGCCGGGGAATACGAAGCTAATTGTTCGACGACGCTAATCGACGCGAACACGTATTCGACAACATACGTAATCAAACAAGAAACACAGAATCAGAATTGACCAACCAAAGGGTCTCTGAGAAAGTAGAAATGAAACAGGGACGGCCAGAAACAAACCAAATCGAATCTACTTATTCGACGACGCTAATCGCAGCGAATTCATTTGAAACAACTAAACAAAATAATTTCGACCAAATAAAGGTCTTGGAGAAGAGATGAAAACAGAAAATCGCAATAACGGATAGAATAAACGAAAATCAACACAAATAAAACAAGTACAAAATAAAACAAAGAAGAAAGACAGAAGAAAATACCTCGAACAGTAAAAACGAGAATCAAAACACTCTTTGGGTCGTTCGGACTTGGACTCGGATTTTGTATTCGAATGGACTTTAATTGAAATGTTTTCAAAGGAAAACATATCAATTAAAGTCTATTGACTTCAATTCCTTTTAATTTGGACAAAAATCCCTAATTCTCAAGGCTAGGGTTCTTGGGGCTCGGATTTTGGGGTTTGCGTGGTTCGGGCTTGATTCGAACCAAACCAAGGGTGTTTAGGGTGCGAGGGAGGTCAGGGGACGGCGGGGTGTGAGTTTGGGCTTGGTTGGGGTGGGTTCTAGTTTGGCTCAAATCTTCAATTGAAGATTCAAGAGGCTACAGAATGATTCGAGCCAGATGGGTAACAAATTCATGCTCAGGGTGGTTTGGTGGTTCAGGGGTGTTAGTTTGGGTGGCCGGAGAAGTCTGGCCGCCGGCTTTCCGTCGATGGGGTGGGGTGGCGGCTAGCTAGGGTTTTTTTTGGTAAGGTCTCTGAAAGAGACGAACTGGGGCGGAGGTTTTTTGGAAAATGAGAGGGATTGGGGATTTGGGTAATTAGAATTAGGTGACTAATCCTGGACCGTTGGATCATGTAAGATGGATGGTTTGAATCAATCAAATCGAAACGCCACCGTTTGGATTACAAGGAAACCTGATCCGGCCGTTCAGTTGATTTGATCAACGGCTTGCCATAGAGAAGCCAATGCGGCGTCGTTTGGCGCTGTCTTTGAAAGACCTTGTCTTGGACTGGGTCACTGGGATATTTGGGCCTGGTTTCTGATTTAGAAATTTGGCCCAAAATCCGATTTGTTTTCATTTTTTCATCTCTTTTGTTTTTTCTTTTCTTAAATCATTTCAAACTAAATTTTAAAATCCAAATTACATTATAAAAATAAAAATTAAATTATTAAAAGTATTAATTAACCTCCAATAACAATTAAACATACATAATTAAATACCAAAAATAAAATCAACCAATTGGACAATAAATGGTAAAAATGCAAAAATACATAAAGTTTTTGTTATTTTTCATTTTTGTAAACAAACTTAATTACTCTAAATTATAAATATGAATTTACATGCAAAAACGCAAATATTTTTGTATTTTATATTATTTTAAATAGAAATACGCACACAAAAATATAAATAATAAGAGAAAAATAACACAAAAATCGTGAAAATCACGCTCAACATAAAACTATTTTATTTTTTGCATTTTGTTGGAGTAATTCTCATGTAGGGCAAAAATCACGTGCTCACACACGAAATCCACTACCGCCTTAAATGTCTTCGCCTCCACCCATTTGGTGAAATAATCAATTGCTACCAAAATAAATTTGTGCCCATTAGATGCTGCGGGCTCTATTGATCCGATAACATCCATGCCCCATGCAACGAATGGCCACGGTGCAGACATTGTATGTAACACATAGGGTGGAGAGTGAATCGAATCTCTATGTATTTGACATTGATGGCGCTTCCGCACATATCTAATGCAATCACCCTCCATGGTGAGCCAATAATATCTTGCTCTCAGTATTTTCTTGGCTAAAATATATCTGCTCATATGAGGTCCGCAAGCTCCTGCATGTACTTCAGCCATAATTGTGTCAGCTTGCTGTGCATCTATGCATCTCAATAGACCCAAATCCGTTGTTCTTTTGTATGAACTCCTCCACTGAGGAAAAATCCATTTGCCAATCGCCTTATAGCCCTTTTCTGGTCTCTTGTGGCCTGTTCTTGGTACACTCCTATACTCAAATATTCTTTGATGTCATGATACCACGGCTCACCATCAAGTTCTTCTTCCACAGCGAAACAATAAGCATTTTGATCACAAACTTGTATCTGTAATGGATCTACATAAGCTTTATCTAGATGGTGAAACATGGAGGATAATGTGGCCAGATCATCCGTTGCCTCATTATGCATTCTTGGGATGTGTTTGAACTCTATAGATTAAAATCTCTGAGACAATTCATGCAGACACTATCGATAAGGTATCAGTTTCAAATCTCTTGTCTCCCATTCTCCTTAAATCTGATGTATTAAGAGATCCGAGTCACCCATGACCAAAATCTCTTTAACACCCATATCTATTGCCATTCTCAATCCCAGTATGCATGCTTCATACTCGGCCATGTTAGTACAGAAAAATCGAAGCTGAGCGGTAACGGGATAATGCTAACCCGTTTCTGAAATGAGCACTGCTCCAATTCCAACTCCCTTGCTATTAACGGCCCCATCAAAGTACATTCTACAACCTGGCTTATCATATTGCTCTACCTATTCAACGTTCATTGCCTCATAATCAGGAAAATATATTTTTAACGGCTCATACTCGTCATCAACTGGGTTTTCTGCTAAATGATCTGCAATTGCTTGCGCCTTCATTGCTGTACGAGTCACATAGATGATGTCAAACTCTATGTGTAGAATTAGCCATTTAGCAAGTCTTCCTGTAGGCATAGGCTTCTGGAATATATACTTCAATGGATCCAGCCGGGATATCAAATAAGTGGTATAGGCCGACAAGTAATGTTTTAGTTTCTGAGCGACCCACGTTAGAGCACAACATGTTCTCTCTAACTGAGTGTATTTTACCTCGTAAGATGTAAACTTCTTGCTGAGGTAATATATTGCTTGGTCCTTCTTCCCTATTTCATCATGCAGCCCCAGTACGCAGCCAAAAGAATTATCCAATACGGTCAGATACATGATCAAAGGTCTTCCCAGTTCTAGAAGAACTAATATTGGAGGATTAGCCAAATATTCCTTAATTCTGTCAAATGCTTTCATCAGTCCAGTTTATCGCAGCATCTTTCTTTAACAGTTTGAAAATGGGCTCACAAGTTGACGTTAACTAAGCAATAAATCTACTGATATCATTCAACCTGCCCAATAAACTTATCACTTCTTTCTTGTTCTTCGTCGGAGGCAAATTCTGGATTGCTTTTATCTTTGACAGATCCAATTCAATACCACGCCGGCTTACTATAAACCCCAATAACTTTCCTGACGGCACCCCAAAAGCACACTTTGCCGGATTGAGCTTGAGATTTTATCTTCGGAGCCTTTGGAAAAACTTTCTTAAATCCTTGACATGGTTACATTGCTTTTTGGACTTAATGATGACATCGTCCACATATACTTCAATCTCTCGGTGTATCATATCGTGAAAAATAGTGCTCATTGCCCTCATATATGTAGCCCCATCATTCTTTAACCCAAACGGCATTTCCCTATAACAATATGTTCCCCACGGCGTGATAAAGGCCGTCTTTTCTGCATCTTCTTCGTCCATCAGGATATGGTGATAACCCGCATAGAAATACACAAAAGAACCAATTTCATGCTTGGCACAGTTGTCGATCAATATATGGATATTTGGTAATGGAAAATCATCCTTTGGACTAGCTTTATTGAGGTCCCGATAATCAACACACACCGTGGTTTTTCCATCTTTTTTTCGGAACTGGCACAATATTAGCTAACCAGGTGGGATATTTAGTGACCCATATGACCTTCGCCTCGAATTGCTTGTTAACTTCTTCTTTTATTTTCACACTGATGTCCGTTTTAAATTTCCTTAACTTCTATTTTACCGGCCGACATTCTGGATAAATGGGCAATTTATGTACCACCAAATCAGTACTGAGCCCGGGCATGTCATCATAGGACCAAGCAAATATGTCCTTATACTCACGTAACAACTTGATTAAATCTTCTCTGAGGGAAGCCTCTAAATTTATACTAATCTTTGTCTCTCGGACATTCTCCTCACTTCCCAGATTAATAGACTCCATCTCATTTAAGTTCGGTTTGGGTTTTTCCTCATAATGACTCAAATCTTTACTAATTTCCTCCTGTACTTCCTCATCCTCATATTCCACTTCATGTGCACTTTCGATTTCATGTATAACTATTCGATTATCAAGACTGGACCGGGAATCCTTCATGCATGACATATCATTGGAATCAAGAAATATTGAACTGTACAAAAGAAGAAAAATAAAATAAGGCAAAAATGGAAAAAGAAAAGAAATTGCATTTCATTGATTTTTCAAAAAGGTAACAAGAATTGGATACATCTGTTTTGATGGGATGTGGGATTACAAAACAAGACAATTTTTGGGGAAATGAAATATTTAAAAGCTAACTACCACAACTCCCTCCTGATTGGAAGAGGAGTAGCTTCCCAGTTATTAAGCATAGTGCAGGGTCCCACGAATTGAATATCCATTTAGTTTGTTCCTTCACCCGTCTCCAACACATTCACATCTTTAAATAGCCTCTCGAACCTTGCTAGAAGTTCCTTATCCGGTTTAATTTCAGCGCGGCATGGCATAACAGTCACCAGACGTCTCTGTGTACCAGGCCTGGCAAAGGAATTGGATAGTTTTGGGATAGGCTTTGGGAGGGACCACCCCTTCTTCTTCATTTTCTTAAATTTTTGGATATCGGCAACAGTTGGCTCGAAACCCAAACCAAAAGTGTCATTACTGCCCGGAAGGTGGACTGGCTGTGTTATCCCTTGCAAAGTTAGTCCTAAGCCCTTCCCCGGAGAAAACCCATTCCTTATCATTTCCTTGGCAACCATCACTGCTGCAGGAGCCACTGTGGGTATCGGCATGTTTCCCCCTCAGATATTTTGTTCACCACCACAGTGTCCATGACTTGATACACCCATGGACCCTTATCTCTTTCAGCTTCCTCAAATGGTGTAATAGCATTGCAGACATCATCTTCTCCGTGCACTATTATCTCTTGTTGCTCCCACTCAAATTTTACCATCGGATGCAAAGAGGATAGTACAGCTTTCGCCGCGTGGATCCACAGACGTCCCAATAAAAGGTTGTATGATACAGCGACATCTAGCACCTAAAACTCCATAGTAAAGTTCACCGGTCCGATAGTAATCTCCAGTATAATATCCCCTACAGTGTTCTGGACACCTCCATCAAAACCCCGTACACATACACTGTTCCGATGAATTATTTCATGATTCACCTTCAACTTCCCCAAGGTTGACAGTGGGAAGCACTTGACCCGTTGTCCACCAAAACACGAGTTACTATATATTCTTCACACTTGACTGTGAGGTATAGTGCTTTATTATGCTCCGTTCCTTCTAGTGGCAACTCACTATCTGAAAATGTTATCTTATTTGTCTCAAAGATCTTGTTTGTGATTTTCTCCAGATGGCATACTGAAATCTTCTCGGGCACATGGGCTTCATTTAAAATTTTCATCAACGCCTTTCTATGTTCATCAGAATGGATTAACAATGATAACAACGAAATTTGCGCGGGCGTTTTTCTCAATTGCTCCATTATTGAATAGTCCTGAGCCTTCATCTTCTTCAAGAATTCTCCCGCTTCCTCTTCAGTAACTGCCTTCTTTACATGTGCTGGGTTTTCCTTTACCACCTTTGTCTTTCTCAATTCTTCCGGGGCAACGCATCACCCGGAGCGAGTTAAACCATGAGTTTCCTTAATTTCTCCTTTAACTTCCTTCCCTTTATACATCACTGTAACCTTATCATAGTTCCACGGTATGGCCCTGGTATTCACAACTGGCATCTGTACCATTGGTTTGATAACCACAGGCTCCACATAAGCTCACTTTACTGTTAACAAAGGCTTTATTCCCGGTACTACTACTTTCATAGTATCAATCACTGGTGGCTTCTTTGTTGGTAACTCAATTGGCACTTTTTCTTTTTCAGCTTCCCCCTCCACCTTGTTGTTCGCCTTAATCATCATTACTGATTGAGAAGGTTTTCTACTGCTCTCCCCCTGCTCCAACTCTATCATATGCGTGTCATGATGTGCTGGCAAAGGATTCTGCGTGATATTGGGAGTTTCCGGAGCTTGCACTTCAATCCTCCTGGTCTTAATAAGTTCTTGTATTGCGGACTTTAAATGCCAACACTTTTTCTGTATCATGTCCCGGTGCCCCATAACAATACTCACAACAAACGGATTGGTCTAGATTTCTGGGTGGTGGGTTGGAAATTTTTGGTTCAATAGGGCTCAACATCCCTATTTCTCTCAAACGGTGAAAAAGACTGGTATATGACTCCCCCAATGGTGTGAATGTTCTCTTTCTTTGGGCTCTATCACCTTTTACCTCTGAATCTGGACGGAAACTGGGTCGATTTGGATTTCTGTATGTTTTGGAAGGCGGATAGGCATTTTGTGCGTTGTAGACATGAGAAACTCATCCCTTCCTCCTGCTCCCCGCATTTTGCTGCAGTAACCCCTCAGATGGGCTACTGGATCCCCGTGACCGTCATACATATCAAACTTGGGTAACTTAAACCCGGACGACAGTTGTACCTCCGGAAACAAGCATAGATCTTTGTACGCAACACTCATTTGGCCTCCCAGCCCTTGCATGTTATGAAATGACTGCTCAAAACATTTCATCTTATGGGCCATCTCTTTCTGTTCTAGATTTCTGACAGGCTTTTCCTCTTCTGTCATGTCTATAAGCGGTGTGTAGGAATCGTGTTGCCTGAAAATGGGTTCTGGCAGATAATAATGGGTGTCCTGAACATGGAACACAGGTTCGCTGGAATATTTGTGTAAAGCAGCTGGTGGCGGTGCCACGTATATTGGAGCGACATGAGGTGGTGGTGGTGGAGCTTGTTTAGACAATGGTGGAGGTGCTTGTGAGGTTGTAGCATAGTAATGCGGGTAAGTTGGATAGGTGGAGGACGAGTTCATAGTGGGTGGTTCAGGATTTGGGTTTGTAGGAGGGATGTATACTGGGTTGGATGGATAGGAAGGCAAAGGTTGACTCCTAGACCAGGCCCGGTACATCTCTGACATATGCTGTTTTAATTTGTACATCTCTTCTTTCATACTAGCTACATCCACAACTTCTTCCTCTTGTACCGGATCTATAATAGTGGGCTCAATCTCCTGAGTTACTGCTTTGGTCATGGCTTTTGAACGTGTATTGTAGCTATGATGTGCCAGAATGACAGTTGCCAACTGAATATCGAATACTCATCAACAACAAAACTCGTTAATAGTTAGCTCATAAGGGATAAACATCATAATTAAGAATCACAACTTTTGCCTGGACATTATGCATCATCCCGGCATTATTCCTCTTTTAACCATCAGTTTCTTTTTCACTTTTGTTTTTCCTTCATTCCATTGCTTTTTTGTTTATTTCTTTTTTCTTTTTTTCCACTTTTTTCATTTTTGTTTTTTCGTTTCTACATGTTTGCCTATCGCCCAAGCAATTTGTATAAAAAGAAAGAAAATAATAGCAATTTCTTTTAAATTTTTTCATTGATACTCAAACATCGGTTACAAATGATGTTGTACTACAAATGCAAAAGGAAAATACAGAATCCATGCCCTATGAATACATTAAAGCTCCTAGCGCCCGCGAGACATCATTCGGTCTTGCCGCGGGCCTATATGCTAATCCTTTTTGGAGTTTGTCTAGGTCAATCATTACTTGCTTTACAAAGAACATTACTGCTGATGTGAATGTTGACTGGGACATATCTTCACACAACTGGAATTTCCTTGTGATGTACTGAGAAATGTTGACAATCTTTTCCCTGATGACCCCTTTTTCTTGAAGCAACCTACCAATCTGTTTGGCACGAGCATCTAAGGTTTGCTGGTTCTTCTCTTGTAGTTGTTGTAGCTTGAATTCTAACCGAGCCATAGCAATTTTATCTCTCTACTTCAAACTCTTTGGTTTGTTTGCTACTTTTGACTTCGGCTGTAATAATCTTCTTTCTCAATCGGGCTACCTCAACATTATGTTCATCTTGTAACCGCTGAACCATTCAAACTTTTTCCTCAGCATTCTTGGTCAGTTGTTTCTGAACACCGAATAACTCTTTTTCAGCTTTATCTAGATCAAAGCTACAGTCATTCATTTTGCGCCGAAGATTTTCAATTAATTTCTCATCTCGGGCAAGTAGAACTGGGTTTCAGCTGCTGTTTTCATCTTTGCAATTTGAGCATTCAAGATTTCATTCTCTTTCCTCAGCTGTTTCTTTTCTCCCTCATCGAATGCCGCTTGTAAGCTTCTTTCGAATTTGAGTTCTTGGAATTATTTCTCCAACAAGCTGATTATGGCTCGGTACTCATTTTCTTTGGCCACCCAATCTTTTTTTTCCTTAGATTGCTCGGCCAACTCTTGAATGTGTGGCCTCTTCATTGGTCTCTCATGCTCGACATCCCGGCGATACCATGCGGCATACCCTGGTGATACTTCCCCTCGAGCTCGGTTTCCCACACAAGTGTCTATTCTCAAGCATTGGCATTCATTCCAGATCTATCGAATTTTTGCTTTCGGGAATTATCCGTCATGACTGATTTCTATGGCTTGTAGGCTGAGTTCCCCGTCTTTTGGTATGACCTAATATCTCCCAAACTGCCTTAATACCATGTACGGCGCATAAGGCTGGATCCTTTTAAGATCCATTATCAGAAAATGCGACCCTTCTGTTGGCATGTATATAACCTCGTTGAGGGGCAACCATCTGTATGCCCAATCAATTTGGCTAGCAGTCAACGATCGCAAGTATGTGATCCAACCTTTTGATCCTTCTGGCAACTTAACTTCTTTTGTTATCATATAAAACTCTTTGATGCACGTATTTTTAGACGACCCGTAACTCGAGATCTGAGGGTGACAGCACAAATGTTCTATCAACCATATCTGGAGAAGTAAATTGCATCCCTCGAAGAAGTCATGCCCTACTTTACAGGATGTGAGGGCATGGAAGATATCAACTACAATCATCGGTGCCAGTGTGCTATTATCTTGCACAAGAAGAGTACTGGCAATCGTGGTGATTCTTATATCAATATTTCCATCTTTCATTGGGAATATAATCAATCCCTAAAAATGCCACCATAAAGGCAAATCGTCTATTCTCCTCCCACTTGACTCGATAAGATTTATTGCAGAGTTTGTTCTTAGGGTCGTTAAATCCCCCATTATGACCGTATCTGCGGTGGATGAAATTCATAGTACAAAACCCGTGAGCCAAGTCTTCATTATGAACGTTTCTGGCGATTTTCAGTGAAATGAGGAATTTGTGCACTGTAATTTCCCTCGGAGCCACCAGATATTTATCCTTTAGGGTAACCTCGCTTTTCCCGATGTAATAAGCAATTTCTTCTAATGTAGGAGTGAGCTCAAAATCTGAGAAGTGTAGCACATTATGTGCAGGATCCCAACAAGCAATGAAGGCCCGAATAATATCACCCCGGGGTATTATGTCCATCAACCTAGTAAGATCTTTCAGATATCGGTTGACCCAAACCTATCCCTCTTGGCCCAGATCATTCCACCATAACCGCAACTCCAAAGGGATTTTGTTCATTAAAGCAAAGGGTTCATTTTGTAATGTGCTCATCCTGCACATTTGTTAAAGGCGATTTTATTCAAAAAGGGAAAATATTTTTTCAAAGACAATTTTTTCATTATTTTGAAAGAATTAGCCTTTCTAGGCTATTGTTTAAAAAGGGAAAGACATGACTTCAAAGCGACCATTTTTGCACAAACAGCCTTTCGGCGTCCTTTTGGAACATTCGGCTATTTTCAAAAACAGCATCACTTCGATTTATTGAAAACTAAAACTCGACATTTTTTGGTCATTTTCTAAAAGGGTGGTTGGATCCGATGAGGGCTGCCTACGTATCTCACTTAGTAGTGAGAATCAAACCTGCGTAGCTCGGTCAGATTATTTTGTGACCAAATATTTCAACAGCATTGTTCCACCTATTTTTCAGACTTACCTTTCGAATTCAACAGGGTTTCGTCAACATTTTGATGCTTTTCTATTCTAAAAATTCTCTTTCTTTTTTATTTCAGGAATTTAGCCGGTCCGCATAATGATCCAGAACAAATAAATGCAACATATAATATGCTCGGTCTTTAATTAACGGGTCACCTGTCCGAGACGGACCAACCCCTGTGTTGAGTACCCTAAGTCAATTATGATGCAAATAATCATCCTAAATTTAGGCTTAATATCTTGATGTTTCAGTGGTGCTAGACCGTGTACCCGAGTGGACAACTCGGATCGAGGAGGGGGCTACGTACCGGGGACCCGCGGGGTCGTCTGGCTTTGTAACTTATCTGGCCTCTATTTTTTATTAGGTATGACACTAACAGAAAGGGGAGTCTCAACCAGTAAGCACATCCCCGGAGGTGAGAAGAGAAGGGTTTTCGGCACAATTTTATATATACAATCCACGTAATATCAAAGCGGTAAACTCATAGCACATTGATCAAAGCATATAATTAAGTCAAATAACATCAAGAATGACAATTTAATCGAGCTCGAATACTTAAACCCTGAACCAAAGTTCTGGGTTGCTTTTCCCCAGCAGAGTTGCCAGAGCGGTCACACCACCCTTTTTACTACATTTTTTCCGAAGAATAAGGTATACCCCGTTAATTACTAATACACCCCAAGATAGGATATAATAATAACAACAGGGAAGGATTCTTTTCACTTTAAGGACAATCAGAACGAGATTTCTTTAGATTTCAGAGTCGCCACTTGGGAAGATAATAGTGTCCCAAGTCACCGGTTTAATCCCGAGTCCGAGGAAGTTGACTTTGTTTTAATAGTCTGCGAAACTGCATATCCGGATAAGGAATTCTATTAACCCGGGAGAAGGTGTTAGGCACTCCCAAATTCTGTGGTTTTAGCACGGTCGCTTAATTGTCTTTTTTGACTTATTTGATTTCTATATATGCTTTTACAGAATGTGAATGTCCCGTTTTGATATTTCTAATGACTTGCGGCTTCACGAAAATGCATTTCGGGTCACACCGCAACCAGTACGCCTGTGACCTTAATACGTTTCAGCTTCGCTAGGATTTGAAATTTGGGTCACGTAAAATGTGCACTCGTATTTAGGAATGTATATTTTAATCATGCCTATAACAACTATGGCTTATTATTTTTTAGGAAAGACCGTGAAATTCGCTAAACGGTCTTCCCAAGTCTAACATTTTATTAACGTTCATATGGGGGCCCCGCATAATTTATTTTTATACGAGGCTCAGCCCGTTATTTTTAAAAGTCCAAACCTATCAAGTACTATATTCGCTATTTGTTCTTTCTCCTAGCTGTTTTACTATTTTTTTGGTATTTTCAGAATTTAATGTTATTATGTCAAGGCCCAATTGTCCATTTACAAGCCTGGACTGGTAGACCATATTATCAGTCTAATACACATAACTGGGTTTCTGAAACCCAACATGTATTTATATCGTTATTTAGAGGCTCAATAGTGAATTTAATTGAATCCATGCCTATGTTTTCAGTCAGGCCCAGAATAGACGGATAAAATACAGAATAGAATGGAAATTTCATAACAATTAAACAGATATTCATTAGACAATAGAATAAATCAACAAATGTCAGTTTATTTCATAAGGATATGGAGTGCATATTTGTCAATATTGATTTTGAATTCTAATTACTAATTAAGCATTAACAGAACTTAAACAATAAAACTACTATTTCAACTACTTAGACAGTGATACAATACTAACAGTGCAGATTTGAATTGTTATTAGTTCCCTGATTCTATCTTATGCTATTGTAAATTGTTATTAAGCTAGTTTAAGAGATAAAACATGTTGTAACTCAATTACTAATTTCTAATTATCATACTCTAGTTAACGAGATTAGTCGATTACTATTTTTACATGTTAGGTTGGTGTTAACTAGGTGTATTAGGTTTGTATTTCAACCTATTTTCATCCTAAGTCTAATGATGATTATATTTACGTATACACTACTACTACACTATCTACTACATTGTCTCTATTACATACAGTTTAACTATTACAAACCATCCTACTAAATTACAGAAAATCTAAATCATGACAATTATAAAACTAAAGGCAAATAACAGCAGAATTCATCCAAAAGCTCATGAGACTTTCATTTTTCTTCAATCAACTGGTAATTACATTTCTGGATAAGAAAATATACCTGATTCAGCAAGAAAAAGCTTATGAGTCTAGGTATGGATGAGAATAGTCAGTGATAGCAGCAATAGAGCGATAGTAGAGCAGACACAACAAAGCAGCAATATAGCAGCAAAATAGAATCCCAAAATCCAGCAATTCAGCAAACCAACAGATAGAATTGAGGAACTCCAATAGATAGAATTGAAGACCAGTAAACTCTAATAGAATTCCAGATTTCATCAAAGAAGTTAGCTCTTAAAAATCTGGACCCTTTCTCTCTAATCTCTAACTTTCGAAAATGCAGAACCCCTTTTGTAAAATACCGAATATTCAACCCCCCTTTTCAGGCTTAAGTGAAGCCTATTTATAGACTGTTTGGGGTGAAGTTTTGAGGAGGAAATTCAAAAATCTTATTTCTAGTTCCCTCCCCTTTATTTCTTTATTAATTACAGTTGAATACCTTCAGCTATAGGTCGAAATGCCTTCCAGCCCTTGCTGGAAGGTTCTAGGTAATTCTATCATGTTCTATTGAGGGTGTATTACTAGACTGCCCTTACTTACTAAAGGTAATTTCAATTAGGCCTTTCTTACCCTTTATTTTATAGTTAATACAAGAATACTAGGTATTAAAGTCTATTATATCCCTATAGGCTTTATTAAATCTTCAATTATGCCATTTCTTATTCCTATTATACCCTTATTATTGTCTTTTATTTACCCGACCTACTAAGGTCAGGATTGACTAGGTTAAATGCCTATTTAATTAATAACCATTTTCTTATAACTATTAAAGACTTAGCCATATTTCAGACCCAAACCCTTTCAATTTTAGCCCTTTTTAACAGATTTAAGCTAATTTAAAATGTAACCCGTTTTATTTGCATAACTAACCAGTAATAGATTGCAGAACTAGCCACTTAACATTTCAGGAATAGCCAGACTAACAAACAGTTCTGATTATTTCAAAAATAATCAATTTAATCATTTCAGAAATAGCCAGATTACTTTAAGCTATAGAAACTATACCTATATCTTTACAGTTATAACCAAACCACAGAGCATCATATGATTCAGAATAGTCTAACATATGAATCAGATTACAAATATAGCCTATTTATGTTGTATTGCACACATAGCCTTAATCGTAAATCAATTTCCAATTAACTAGAACTCGGAGAGAAGTTTTGATAATGGTTGAATCCCAATCAATCAAAGCATAACTTCAGACCAGGCATGGTGAACAAATCATATAAAGAAGCACATTTAAATACGATTCTTGTGTAAAACTTATTAAAAACCCTAAAGTGCTAAAATAGACTAGTCATGTATAAAGAACAGGATAGATCTTAGGCATGCAATTATCATAGGCTAATAAGACGAACAGTCAAAGAATCATATACAGAATATTCAGAAGACAAATAGTCAAGAACATGCAAAGAATCATATACAGAAGATTTACAGTAGCCAAATAAGCAAAGAAGAAGAGGGGTAGGTAAACTTAGGTTTTTCAGTTTCATTTTCTTTTTCTTTCTTTCTTTCTTCTTTCTTTTTATTTTGTTATTTCCAGACTTCATGACTCTTTTGAAGACTCAAAGTCTTTTGATTTTGAGATCTCTTTGAATGGGGTTTATTTTTGGATTTTTAGTGGTAGTGGGGGTGTTCTGGGTGTTGTTTAGAAGTATTGGGGTGGGATTTGTTTCGAGTGTTCACCGGAGTAGGGTTCCGGCGAACTTCTTTTCTATATTCGAGACTTTCTGGGTTGATTCGAGTAAACTACCTAGACTAGGTGAAAGACCTCTTCAAGGTGGTCATAACGTGTAAAAGTGGGACACTGGTTTATAGATTGAAGGTCGCCGGCTAGGGTTCCGGTGACCGGACTTTCAAGAAAATGAGGGCTTTTGGTTTTCTGGGGTTTTTAAGGTGGTTGTGGTGTGTGAGGGTGAAGGATAAGGTCTTTGGGGGTGGTTTTGGCCTGAAATGGCCATGGTTTTAGACCACTCTCCATTGGAGACGAGATGAAGAAGACGAAGAAGATGAAGAGGTGACGCGGCTAGGGCTTTCAAGTTGGTGTATATGAGTGTATGTATTGATCTTTGAACGAGAGAGGGGGCTTATATACCTCTCTGAGCTTGAGTGATTCTAGCCTTTGGATCAACTGTGATCAATGGCCAGGATTTATTCTATTGAAACGTTGTCGTTCCATTTATTAAGAATAGCCTGGCATCCGTTAGATCTTCAAACATGGATGGCCAGGATTAACTCATGATACTGCGTCATTTCAATTTTTTATGAGACTTAACATTATCCATCTGATCATCTCTTTGGATGACCAGGATTAAATTCCTACACGGCGTCGTTTAACTTGTTACTGGGCGGACTATTCTGGGCCGCCTTACATAGTCCGTTAGATTAATACCGTGAATGACTACGATTAAATTGCCCTGCATGACGTCGTATGACTATAGCTTGGACTGGACGACCATTTCTCTTGGGATGTGTCACATTTGGGCCTGTATTTCTATTTCAGCCCAATTTTATTGTATTTTTGTATTTTCCTTGTATTTTAATTATTTTCTTTGTATTTTTATTTTGTATTTAATTTTCTCTTTTTATATTCATTTTCAATTGTTGTATTCCTTTTATTTTCCTATTCTTTTGGTGTTTTTTATGATATTGTTTACCATTTTCTTTAATTTTTATCGGTATTTTTTTGTATTGTTTGTTAATTTTCTCTAGTTTTCATATTTTTTGTGACATTTTCTAATTAACTCTTTTTGTAGTTTTAATTTCAAGCTTATTTCAACAACAAATACAATTATTTCAATTAAAACACATAATTGCACATCAAAAATCTTATTTTATTTTTATATTGGAATTTGTTTGCTCAGGACAAAAATCACGTGCTCACAGGTGTTGTTCAACAATTACCTAAATATGCACTCTTTTCTAAGTTATGCACAGTAAATAGGCATAGCTAATTGAGGATCCTATCAATTAACTACAACAAGAACGAAGTTGAACAAATACAAATCTAGCTAACAATTTGTAATCACATTACCCAGAAGTTCATCACTCAATAGGTTCCATCAAAACCTTAGAAAAAGATTTAGCTACTCATAATCAAAGAAACAAGATAGATAATTGAATTCATAATCAAAGATTCAATGTAAAAGAAAGAAAGATGTTAAGAGAGTTCTCTCTCACCAGTTTACTTGCAAAAGTATTCAATAACACAGTACTTGCCTCCTTTGGGCGAATCCTAACATTATATATAGGGTTTAGGTTACATAACTTGCGTTTTGACACTTTAGTCCCTTAAAATCCCGGCTTCCAACACGGTTCGACCGCGGTCGCAGGGCATTCGCGATGGATCAAGTCCTCTGATACTTCAGAAGTCCTGTAGGCTTCTTCTACCGTGGTTCTACCGCAGTCGCGGTGGAACCGCGGCCAAACAGTGTTGCGGATTCTTCAAGCTATTTTCAGCACAAACTCTTAACTTGTTTCACACTTGGCCTTTTTTCACCATCTTACGACTCCAAAACTGCTCCTTTAGTCTTCATTAGCTCACGTGTACCTATAACACACTAAAAACACTAATAAGAGCATTTTGTCATCATAAACAATATCAAAACAACAATAAAGTGTGATTATTTAGGGTATAAATATAGTCAAATTCACCTATTATCATGTATGTTTGTGGTATGACTTACTTTTTCGCCATCTTTGCATACCCAGGACTGATGAACTGGGACTCGAACTCGAGACACCAATGGGGGAAGTGGATCGCCCACCCACGAAGCGACAAAGCACAATTAGTGACGAGGCTAAGTGCAAAGTTGAAGCCAACATGTAACGACCCGACCGGTCGTTTTTGAAAATTATGCCCCGATCCCCAATCTAACTATTTCCCTAAGTTCATCTCTGCTATTGTAGTTCGCCGGGAGATTCGGTTATAGAATTTGAAGCGTTTTGGGACACTTAGTCCCTAAATGAGAGCCTTATAGTTGAAAAATAGCTCGTATTTGGAATAGCATTAAGACGACCTCGGAATGGAAATCCGATGGTTCCATTAGCTCCGTTAGGTGATTTTGGGGTTGGGAGCGCGTTCGGAATGTATATTGGAGGTCCGTAGCTCAATTAGGCTTGAAATGCCGAAGTTTGAAATTTCGGCGAATCCGAACGATAGGTAAAATTTTGATCCGGGGGTCGAAATAGAATTCTGACAATTTCTGTAGCTTCGTTATGTGATTTTGGATATGTCCGCAAATTTTCAGATCATTCGGACGTAGTTTGGTCGGGTTTTTGATTAAATGCGTGTTTTTGGAAGTTTTAGAAGAACTTAAGCTTGAATTCGATGTAATTTGATGGTATTGGCGTTGTTTGATGCATGTCGATGATTGGAACACGTTTGCATGATGTTTTAGGAGGTGTTAGTATTTTTGGTTGAGGTCCCGGGGGCCTCGGGGTGATTTCGGATGGTTAACGGAAACTTTTGAAGTTGGAAAACTTCATAATAGGCGAAAATGTAAATGAGTGTGCACAAGACCTCAATTTAAACGATCATATCTCCCCTTATATAAAGAGTTGTGTGCGCTACAACCTATCAACTTAAAGCCCTTTGAGTCTAGTTTCCAACGCAACAAACCGTTCGTCATTTGGAGGTGTATACAGAACGTTATGCCCATTTTTCTGGGTATGTGTCAGTAGCGCGGCCTTAGCGCGGGAGCGCTAGTAGCCCGCGCTAATGGATTATTTTCTGCCTCAACCCGCGATAATTAGCGCGGGCGCGCTACTAGCAGGCCCCTAAATACCCCAAGACTGGGTATAGAGAGTTCCAAAGTCATTTTTGGGGCAAGGGCTTGCTCTCTCAAGAGGAATCCGTCCTACACTTCATTTCTATGATCCAAGGTAAGATTTTTGGAGTATTTTGAGTTGATTACTACTCCTAAACACTTATATTAACATGGGTTAATCTTGAAAATCTTTATATTTTCAAGAAATTCCTTCAAGAACTCAAAAGGGGGTTTTGCAAGATTTTCTTCCAAAAGGTAAATCCTACACATTAGACTTATATATATATGGATATATTATGGGAATATGAGTATGAATCAAGTATTACAACTTATGGCATGGTAATTGGAAGTCATAGATTCCCAATTTAAATACATGAACATGGTAGGGATTTAAAGGTGTTTATTTGATGGAATATTTGTTGGTTGGGTGTGAATGGATGGTCATACATGTGTATTTGGAAGTTATAAATTGGTTAGGAATGATGGTGAGATGAATTGTTGGTTAATGGTGATAGTTTGAAGAACCAATACTATAGTTATGAGGTAAAAATAACCATGCCTACAAGGTGTTTGATAATATGCCTAAATGTCATAAGTTATGGAATTTATTATCAATATTGGCCCTATTGAATGTTGAATTGTAGATTGAAGTTACATAACTATATTGGATCATCGTAGTATCATTAAGGGGCGAATTTCGGATATGTATGGCTAAAAACCCCGTCTTTTAGAAATCGAGCTTCATCGATCTTTGTGTGATCTTGGTCATTTTTCATAATTTCGTATTAGCTTAGAATTTAAGGGTAGAATAAATTACTTGAATTATTATTTACAATATGCAATTTAATTGGATAGAGTTGAGCCACTCGGAGTCGGATACTCGTGGCAAGGGAGTCGTTTCTTAGCGGTTTTGTACCGAAATTGAGGTAAGTGACTTGTCTAACCTCGTGTGGGGGAACTTTCACCCCTAGGATATTATGTGATAGTTTAAATGCCTTGTACGCGAGGTGATGGGCGTGTACATGCGCTGGTTATTGAACACATACTTTACTTAAAATGTTCGATGAGTGATATTCCTGTTTTTAGTTGTTAATTCGATATTCATACCCGATAGTAGTTAGAAAAGCATGATTAGGTAGTATTTAACTATCTAGTTGCCTAATTATCTTACTTGAGCTTCTGGATAATTATTGGCACTATTTATCGGTGAAGTTAAGCATATTATATTCTCTCTGTGTATTCCTTTATTTGCTGTGTTTGTGGACTGCAGGTTCAATTCCCGGAGATCCCAGGGCCTGCGGGTTCGATTCCCGTAGATCCTGAGATTTATTGAGATGCGGACTGCGGGTTCGATTCCCGGAGATCCCGAGATTTATTGAGATGTGGACTGCGGGTTTGTCACGACCCCAAATCTGGTCGTGATGGCGCCCAGCACATTGCTAAGCCAGCGAGATGTGGACTGCGGGTTCGATTCCCGGAGATCTTGAGATTTATTGAGATATGGACTGCGGGTTTGATTCTCGGAGATCCTGAGATTTACTGAGACATGGGCTGCGGGTTCGATTTCCAGAGACCCATGGGTACTGTCAATGGGACTGTGGGTTCAATTCCCACATGTCCTGGACTTGTTAATTGAGTTTGTTACTTGTTATTAGTTTTAATTGTAGATGGTTGCAGTAATCATTTATTGTTGTTATTTCGGAATAATTATCATTTAAACTGTTTATTATTGTTACTATCATTTTTGTAATTGTTTTCTCTCAGTAGGGCCCTGACCTTCCTCGTCACTACTCCATCGAGGTTAGGCTTGGCACTTACTGAGTACCGACGTGGTGTACTCATGCTACTCTTCTGCACACTTTTGTTGTGCAGATCCAGGTACATCAGGACATGCTCGTACTAGGTGATTCCACAGCTTTTTGGGAGACCTCGAGGTATGATCTGCTACATCCGCGGATCCGGAGGCTTTCCTTCTATTCTGATAGTATTAGTTGACATTTTTCCTTCATTTCATTGTTAGATACTCTTTACACATAGAGCCACAATTGTATATTCTTTTTTAGTCTGTGTTACCCGTGTGATTCCGGATCTTGGTAGCGTTTTATTCAATGTGTTGACGAATGTATGTGCCAAGCGGGACGGATTACATATCTTTTTGTGCTATTTTTCCGCTGTCTCTTATTTAAGTGTTCATAGCTTGTATATTCCACAATGTGTTAGGCTTACCTAGTCGTGGGGACTGGGTGCCATCACGACATGTTCACGGTTGGTGAACTAGGGTCGTGACAAGTTGGTATCAGAGCTCTAGGTTCGTAGGAGTCACGGGACACAGACCGGTTACTTAGATTCTCGCTGATCAATACGGAGACGTCTGTATTTATCTACGAGGGGCTATGTAACTGTTTAGGAAACTCTTCAATTCTTTGAATTCCTTATCGTGGGCCATTTATTCAGTTAGAGCCTATGTCATATGTTCTTTTTCATCCACTCGTGTATTGAAATTGCGCACTCGGTATCAAGTATGTGCCGACTGTTCGTGATGCTGCAGAGGGATTTCAAGGGAGTCAAGAATTTACTCAACCATTGTTACCGCGTGTCATCCATATCGATAATTCAAGAGAATTGAGAGATCTTCAATTGTGCACATGGGGGTGCACTAGATTCCGACGTTCGATTGATAAGTACGGTCTTGAGAAGGTTTACTTAACTACCAAATCGTCACAACAATGGTAAAAATCACAAGGTGGATGTAGATCTAAAGATAGTTGGTGGTAATAAAGACTATATGGTTCACATGAGATATCTATTTAGCGAAGGATTCAGACAGCAGAGATACTTGTGGGAAATGAGTTTAACTGTCTTAAGAAGGACATGTACCAAACGAATGTCTTTGGCTTGTCTTATGATGAAAATGTACGAATGGTAAAGGCTAGTATCATGTATTAGCAAGATGTATCTTAAGGCTTCGTGTCAAGTGAAAGGATTTCACTATCAACGATCTAATTATAGGTCATGTGTCATATCAGATTTGGCCTGCGATGTATTTAGGTGCTATGCAACAAAAAGTTCTTGAAAACTTGCGGATGGGCAAGAGTTGAGGCTTGTATGGTATGATGTTGGGACTTTGGATGTTCCTGTGTCCCTAATAAACTCTACATTTTATTATCAGCAGGGAAATATTCGACAAATGCTACATGGTGCTTCGTAGGCATGTGAGAATCATAGTATGTTCTAAGATATCGTTGGTAGAGAATGATCGGTGCATGGAGCGAGAAAATGTTTGGTTGTATTGGGATGAGGTCATACCCTATGGTGTTAGAGTACTAATAGAGCACATGTGGTTATATTCGTTGGATCAAGTGAGTTGCGGTTGAATAATAGTAAATGACTTGAGAGAATGGTTCTAATGTGTTCGAGAGTCGTGTAATAGTGGCTTTGGGCTAAGTGGGAGAGTCCCACCGCTTAAGATTGGGTCGCATGGTTAATTACCTGTGTGAATTTTGGATACTTGCGTATTATTGTGTTATTGCAGCCACGGAAAAAGGGCCATGAGTGGTAATTTCAGTATATGAATTGTTGAATGCATGTTATGGTTAGCCTTACTAGCTCGTGTTCAAACTTGCGGAAAGACTCATGATTTATGCCTCGTATAGGTGCAGGCTTTGCGGGAAGTGGTTCTGCTAGGGGCTTTATCGAGAAGGTATTCATATGTTACAAAATTTAGTAGAGTTGGTTGCGTACTGGGGCAAGTCAGGGCTGGATGGCTCTCAATAGCGGTCCTAGTGAATTCAAGAGGTAAAGTGTGGTGCCTGATAATTCTGAGTCTATAAGTACAGTTGAGGCTCAAGCTTTTGAAACAACTTATGAAGAAAGGCACAAAACGATCTATGATGTTTTGACTTGTGGTGTAGTATTTGAGAGACATGAAATGGTCGCCGTTCTTGAGATAGCATGGCCTCATGATTTAAGGTCACTCGGGGTAAGTGCGGTTGGAATAAGTTAGGTATTGAAGGAAGATATTAACATTTCTAAGGCAATCAAGGATAACCTGGAAAGAAGTAGATTGATCAGCCATAGTTGAGTTGGCGTATTGGTGTCAATGATCGATTCATGCAACGTGATCGAATTATGCATGTGATTTGTGGCAGTGCATTTGAGACTTGTCGGACGCAGTGATTGATGTAATTCTGAAGTATTCTTGTGTTAAGGGCCTGTTATGAGTAGGCAGATCTCGGGAAGGGTTATGGTGGCTTGGACCACTACTTAGAGATTGGCATATTCGATGGTTATGAGAATTCACCGTATGTTGTTATAGTTCTCCTGCAGTGAGCTAAATGGAAAGTCTTATGTGATGAAATATTAGCCTATCGTCAGTTCTAGAGCTATGATGGAAATTGTGTCTATCGTATATCGGCACGTGATATGCAGTGAGTAGTATGAAATTTGAAGTAAGGACCAAGGTCACAATTTGGTCAATGAATGTAATATAAAGAGCTTAGATGAGCAGGAAAGGAGTTTCAGTGTTTTGAGTAAGATGGGTATTAACGTCAGTATCATTTGAGATCGGTGTTCTGTGAGAAAGGCTTTGCATCCCGGTTAGGGACTCCTGATCGCTTTTCAGTGTTAGTGCAGCCGGTGGGTTGAATGTGCAGGCCCGTTTAATTATTCGGAAGATGGTGGGAGCTTGACCCACAAGAAGATTGTATAGGTGTGACTTGTAGTCACTTGATTGGTTAGAAATTTAAACCAAGTATGAGGATTTTGGTAATATCATTCATTTGAGAATTTATGCCTGGAGGGCACTCTGCTTATTGGGTTATAGACCTGTGAAATATTATTGACTTAGCTTGGCACGACCAGGATAGACTTAAGGTCGGTGGATTGGTTTAAATGTGGAAGTGAGCCTTGCGTCAGGCCGGTTATGTTTCTTCCAGCAATGCGCCCTTTATGGAGGGATAGTCGCGGTCTTATTTCGTGGTTAGTTAATTCATGTAAAGATATATTGTGCCGTATGAGTTGTGAGACGGCTTGGTAAATTCCTTATGTGTTGAGGTTCCGCTCAGCGGTGATGTTATATGAGCATGATGGCTCTTGAGACTTAGATCATATATCGCACCTCAATTGTGCTTGAGTTTGTAGCCTATAGCGCTATATGTTTCCTTGTGACTGATATCATGCACCTTAGTGTGCTTATGCTCGATATTAAGAATTTTGATGTGATGAGCTATTCAGCTCGACGTTTGGCTCCTTATGTGAGTTTTATATTGTTTGGATCGGGTGGCACGCCGCCATGGTTATATTGTTTGGATCGGGGGGCACGCCGCCATGGGTATATTTTTGGGATCAGGTTGCACGCCGCAACAGTGTGATACTTAATTCAGTGTCCATATTTGCTGTTATGTGTTCTGTTTCCTATTTTTCCGAGGAAGTCCATGTTAGTGTGAGAGTTGAATAGTTCTCTCTAGTGTTCGCCTTCCTTTTGTGTCACGTACGAATTAGTGGCCTACTGACATATTGTGTCATATTGTAGGACTTTTGATTATGTCTGAGGTGGCTTATCTCCTGAGCGGTTCATACTGGGTGAGATGAGGTTATGTGATTTGGGGTTAGTGCAAACCGATTATATGAAGTATATTATAGAGAAAAAGATCATTCTCTGGTTTAGGACAAGGTAATGGATCTTGTCAGGAGTATAGACCCAATGAATTGTTGATTCAGTAGTTGGTTATTAATATCTCGTCGTGTCAGTATTGTGAAAGTTAGAACAAGACCTATGTAGACCATGAGGTGCAATGAGAGCATCCGATTCGTCGAATTTTTGGCTGATTTGGTCATAAAAAAAAATATTATCGTGGTCCTATGGATTTTGTGTTGCAAGGTAAGAATCCAGCAAGATTATGCAGTCATGTTTGAGGACGGCGTTTGATATATATATATTATCGTGGTCCTATGGATTTTGTGTTGCAAGGTAAGAATCCAGCAAAGTTATGCAGTCATGTTTGAGGACGGCGTGAGGAATAATTGTGTGATCTCTTGATAGAAACAAGCCTGACATAGAATTCCGGATGTTGGAATTAGGCTTTAAGACTTATGTATTTGAACAAAAGGGAATATCTTCAGATTATATCAGACTAATGTGCTCAGCTAAGTCCGAGATTTATTGGCCTTTTTGAGATTTGAGGCGTGTTGGGGAGGTTTCTTATGAGCCGGCCTTACCTCCCAGCCTAGTCGGGGCTATCCCGTAATTCATGTCCCTATGCTCCGGGGATACCATGGTAACCGTCGCACATGTTGGGTTTCACTTCTGTTCAGCTATACGGGGATCTGCCTTATATTGAGGAGCTAGTGGCCATCCTGGACAGGCAAGTCAGGAAGCCAAGGTCAAAGAACATCGCTTCAGTAAAGGTTCAATGGCGGGGTCAGCCGACCGAGGAGGCGACTTGGGAGACCGAGCAGGATATGCGCAACTAGTACCCCCATCTCTTCACCACTCCAGGTATGTTTCTATGCTCGTTCGAGGACGAACGAATCTTTTAAGTGTGGGAAGATGTAACAACCCGACCGGTCGTTTTTGAAAATTATGCCCCGATCCCCAATCTAACTATTTCCCTAAGTTCATCTCTGCTATTGTAGTTCGCCGGGAGGTTCGGTTATAGAATTTGAAGCGTTTTGGGACACTTAGTCCCTAAATGAGAGCCTTATAGTTGAAAAATGGCCCGTATTTGGAATAGCAATAAGACGACCTCGGAATGGAAATCCGATGGTTCCATTAGCTCCGTTAGGTGATTTTGGGGTTGGGAGCGCGTTCGGAATGTATTTTGGAGGTCCGTAGCTCAATTAGGCTTGAAATGCCGAAGTTTGAAATTTTGGCGAATCCGAATGATAGGTGAGATTTTGATCTGGGGGTCGAAATGGAATTCTAACAATTACTATAGCTTCGTTATGTGATTTTGGATATGTCCGCAAATTTTCAGATCATTCGGACGTCATTTGGTCGGG
Source organism: Nicotiana noctiflora (assembly GCA_032618575.1). Lineage (NCBI taxonomy): Eukaryota > Viridiplantae > Streptophyta > Magnoliopsida > Solanales > Solanaceae > Nicotiana > Nicotiana noctiflora. The sequence goes on from JASVEL010010025.1 coordinate 181,774, forward strand.
TTTTTGATTAAATGCGTGTTTTTGGAAGTTTTAGAAGAACTTAAGCTTGAATTCGATGTAATTTGATGGTATTGGCGTTGTTTGATGCATGTCGATGATTGGAACAAGTTTGCATGATGTTTTAGGAGGTGTTAGTATTTTTGGTTGAGGTCCCGGGGGCCTCGGGGTGATTTCGGATGGTTAACGGAAACTTTTGAAGTTGGAAAACTTCATAGTAGGCGAAGATGTAAATGAGTGTGCACAAGACCTCACTTTAAACGATCATATCTCCCGTTATATAAAGATTTGTGTGAGCTACAACCTATCAAATTAAAGCCCTTTGAGTCTAGTTTCCAACGCAACAAACCGTACATCATTTGGAGGTGTATACGAAAGTTATGCCCATTTTTCTGGGCATGTGCCAGTAGCACGGCCTTAGCGCGGGAGCGCTAGTAGCCCGCGCTAATGGATTATTTTCTGCCTCAACCCGCACTAATTAGCGTGGGCGCGCTAGTAGCAGGCCCCTAAATACCCCAAGACTGGGTATAGAGAGTTCCAAAGTCATTTTTGGGGCAAGGGCTTGCTCTCTCAAGAGGAATCCGTCCAACTCTTCATTTCTATGATCCATGGTAAGATTTTTGGAGTATTTTGAGTTGATTACTACTCCTAAAAACTTATATTAACATGGATTAATCTTGAAAATCTTTATATTTTCAAGAAATTCCTTCAAGAACTCAAAAAGGGGGTTTTGCAAGATTTTCTTCCAAAAGGTAAATCCTACACATTAGACTTATATATATGGATATATTATGGGAATATGAGTATGAATCAAGTATTACAACTTATGGCATGGTAATTGGAAGTCAGAAATTCCCAATTTAAATACATGAACATAGTAGGGATTTAAAGGTGTTTATTTGATGGAATTTTTGTTGGTTGGGTGTGAATGGATGGTCATACATGTGTATTTGGAAGTTATAAATTGGTTAGGAATGACGGTGAGATGAATTGTTGGTTAATGGTGATAGTTGGAAGAACCAATACTATAGTTATGAGGTAAAAATAACCATGCCTACAAGGTGTTTGATAATATGCCTAAATGGCATAAGTTATGGAATTTATTATCAATATTGGCCCTATTGAATGTTGAATTGTAGATTGAAGTTACATAACTATATTGGATCATCATAGTATCATTAAGGGGCGAATTTCGGATATGTATGGCTAAAAACCCCGTCTTTTAGAAATCGAGCTTCATCGATCTTTGTGTGATCTTGGTCATTTTTCATAATTTTCGTATTAGCTTAGAATTTAATTGTAGAATAAATTACTTGAATTATTATTTACAATATGCAATTTAATTGGATAGAGTTGAGCCACTCGGAGTCGGATACTCGTGGCAAGGGAGTCGTTTCTTAGCGGTTTTGTACCGGAATTGAGGTAAGTGGCTTGTCTAACCTCGTGTGGGGGAACATTCACCCCTAGGATATTATGTGATAGTTTAAATGCCTTGTACGCGAGGTGACGGGCGTGTACATGCGCTGGTTGTTGAACACATAGTTTACTTAAAATGTTCGATGAGTGATATTCCTCTTTTTAGCTGTTAATTCGATATTCTTACCCGGTAGTAGTTAGAAAAGCATGATTAGGTAGTATTTAACTGTCTAGTTGCCTAATTGTCTTACTTGAGCTTCTGGATAATTATTGGCACTATTTATCGGTAAAGTTACGCATATTATATTCTCTCTGTGTATTCCTTTATTTGCTGTGTTTGTGGACTGCGGGTTCAATTCCCGGAGATCCCAGGGCTATGGGTTCGATTCCTAGAGACCCGGAGTGATATTGTTTGTGGACTGCGGGTTCGATTCCCGGAGATCCAGAGTTGCTGAGATATGGACTGCGGGTTCGATTCCCGGAGATCCTGAGTTATTGAGATATAGACTGCGGGTTTGATTCCCGGAGATCCTGAGCTATTGATATAATATTGAGATGTGGACGGCGAGTTCGATTCCCGGAGATCCTGAGATTTATTGAGATGTGGACTGCGGGTTCGATTCCTGGAGATCCTGAGATTTATTGAGATGTGGACTGCGGGTTCGATTCCCGGAGATCTTGAGATTTACTGACATGGGCTGCGAGTTCGATTCCCGGAGACCCATGGGTATTGTCAATGGGACTGTGGGTTCAATTCCCACAAGTCCTGGACTTGTTAATTGAGTTTGTTACTTGTTGTTAGTTTTAATTGTAGACAGTTGCAGTAATCATTTATTGTTGTTACTTCGGAATAATTATCGTTAAGCTGCTTATTATTGTTATTATCATTTTTGTAACTGTTTTCTCTCAGTAGGGCCCTGACCTTCCTCGTCACTACTCCATCGAGGTTAGGCTTGGCACTTACCGAGTACCGCCGTGGTGTACTCATGCTACTCTTCTGCACACTTTTGTTGTGCAGATCCAGGTACATCCGATCAGGCACATTACAGGTGATTTAGGAGCTTTTTGGGAGACCTCGAGGTATGATCTGCTACGTCCGCGGATCCGAAGGCTTTCCTTCTATTCTGATAGTATTAGTTGACATGTTTCCTTTATTTCGTTGTTAGATACTCTTTACACATAGAGCTACAGTTGTATATTCTCTTTTAGTCTGTGTTACCCGTGCGTTTCCGGATCTTGGTAGCGTTTTATTCAGTGTGTTGACGAATGTATGTGCCAAGCGGCACGGATTACATATCTTTTTATGCTATTTTTCCGCTGTCTCTTATTTAAGTGTTCATAGCTTATATATTCCGCAATGTGTTAGACTTACCTAGTCGTGGGGATTGGATGCCATCACGACATGTTCACGATTGGTGAACTAGGGTCGTGACACAACAGCAAGCTGAAAACTAGTATCAAAATACAGAACAAGGAAAGACGCCTTGCGGCTTAATCCCTAGTTTGTTGCCCAATGAGGGAACTCCCCAGGTCCAAAGAGCGCATGGCCGAGGGAAATATGGCCAATCCCCCTCCTTCATCAGCTAGATGGCCGACTATGGCGCCCCTTTTTATCATTCTACCAAGAGAGAGAAGTTCGCATTTTGACATTCATGGGGGTTAATAACTCATGGGAATTTGGGTATTTCGGAGAGTCGCCACATAATGGATTGTAGCGCGTTAGGGCACCTAGAACGATTAACTCTTAGACTAGTTTGCATTACTAGAGATTTAGAGTAAAGGCTCGAAAAAACCTTGACAACCCTCTAGGTCCACAACGGTGGGTTCTGGCCAAACTTATACTTACGAATTAGTCCTTTCATCAAATAAATGATTTAAACTCATACTTGCAAATAAAGGCATGTTTTGGACATTGTAAGACTTAATTAATGAGATAAAAAAGAAAATTACTTGAACAAGTTGCAAAGTAAAGTTTAAACATCAGGAATTGGGATGAGGAGTCCTAGGTTGGTTAGCCTACATGATCACCCCACACAATGCCCAATGAACACTCCTCAATAAGGGGTTACATGTGACATTACTGTGTGGACATCATATCCCTATTACCCAATTTCCTCCCCTTGGTCATAGTTTAAAGCGTTGTAGCACCTTAAAAATGTGCTATGCGTGTACTACCTATCCCTTCCTCGTGGCCCTAAAGGTGTTTTGGGACCTCTACTTTTAGACATTTCTAAACCTTCCTAAGGTATTAAAAAGGATAGAAGTCTAGGCATCAATCAAGAACTATTAGGTCTGCATTTAAAGAGAACAAATTACAGGCTCATATTCACCTCCACAAATGTAACAAGTAAATACACGTCTTCAAACGATAGTCAGGTATTGAAGAAAAAAAATCCTAGAATATGATATATAGGTGAGCAGGGATTATGCAGTATTGAATTAGGAAAAAGTGTCAAAGATCTATTTAGCTTGCCTACTCATTTCAGACCTGTTATAACTAAACAGTTTTAAATAACAACGCACATTTTGATAGTTGCAAAATTTAAATCTCCCTAGGAGCTTGCCTAAACGCGTAACAGTGACGTCCTAAAATTATGATATTTATATTGATTGGGTATGCAGTAAGACAGTAAAATGACAACTTGAGATCCTATAAGCATGCTTTCTAGCAGATTAACTTAATGCAATGTTGAGAACTTATTAAAGAGGCGAAATATTAATTGACTAATCCAATTCAGGGTAAATAAATGTGAATTAGACTATTTTTTAAGCCATATAGGCATGATTTCTATTAGAACTGATTTTAAATCCTATAGGCATAGCATCTACTAATTAAAAGCTGACTTTTGAATTTATAGGCATGATTTCTAAAGAGATAAATTTGAATACATGTTGTGATGAAAACTGGACTTTAAAAACATTATCTCTCTAGGCATGATATCTAATTATAAGGATGGTTTTAACCCTATAGACATGATTTCAATTACTAGAGCCATTTAAATTCTATAGGCATGGTTTCTAATATTGTGGAAGTAAAGCAAATATAGCAAAAGCATTGACAAAATCCTATAGGTATGGTATCTACCCGATTTACCCAACATATATAAATACACACCCCTTTTCACTAATCACTCCAATATTTTTTATAAATAATTATTGCAGACCAGCTGAATAAATTACATACACAAATAAAAAAAGAATAAGTTAACTATAGGGAGCCTGAAGCAGGACCAAATGACTTCCCAAACCTCCAATAGCTTCAGATTCCAAAGTTCCATAGACAATATCATATCTAGGTATGTCAGAGTATTCTAAGGACCTCAAGGATCCCGGACAATGCTCACACCTAGAACTTTTCTCAAATAATAACTGATTTAGGTGTGTGGAAAGGCCAGCTCTGACATTCCAAAGTTCAGAGAGATCTCAAGGATCTCAAGGCATTACACATGCTAGAGGGGCAGAACCTAATATTCTAGGAGTAATGTGAGAGTGTATGATGACTTTGAAAGAGTTTTAAAAACAATAGAAATAAGGTTTTAGTAGTTAGAAGGAATTTTTGTGAAAGTCAGAACATAGTTAGAACAAAAATAGTTTGAGAAAACATAAAGAACATCTTTAAAAAATTAGAGAGCAAGTCATAGAACACACAAACTTCATCCAATGTAAATGGCAGGGGGAACATCTAGAATGCACCTTAGAGATGGAAAACCAATGCACAGATTATAGTTGCAAAGTTGAGAAAAGATAGGTTTAAGACACAAATAGGACATCATTAGTAAAATAGAAAAAACTGAACTAGACAAACACTGCATGAAACATTCAAGGTTTTTAGAAAATACTAATCATATACAGACCCAGATTTGGTCATGTTGGTAAAATCATAAACACACTATGCATCTTGGGACATGCTGGCGAACCAATTATTTAATACATGATTGGTATGCCAAACAGTATAATAGCTATAGCCTTTAATAGAAAACATGCTTTGTGATACAGTAATCTAGGTAGACTGATTGCATATTAAGTAGAATAACACATAGAAACGGAAATCACAAATTGATGAACTACAGCAACACAAGAAACCCATAGTTTGGAATGTGAATTAAATCAGAACATACCAGTTAAGGAGAGTATATAGCATACATATTACAGATGACGCAAGTAGCCAGCCTTGGCTTACAGACGGCTGAATTAATAAGAATTGCAAGGAACGGAAGAGAGTAGAGAGCCTTTGAGAGTATATTAGTGTAGATGAACTATTTTTCGTTGTTTTGAACTTGAAATAAGAGGGGGTTTATATAGTAATTAAAAACATAACAAAATATGGTAAGAGATCAATTAAGTAGAAAAATCAAGTAAGTCACATGTAAATCAACAAGATCTTCCTTTGATTAAGGGGCAATTAAATCAGCGGTAAAGCATGCTAAGTATTTTAGGAAAATAATCAAGTAAGGTTTAGGTATAGAATATGTAATTAGGGGTAAATAAACAGTAGTTTTGATTAAGGAAATAAATCAGTAAGAATATGCAAAATACAAGGAAGGCAAGAAAAAATAATTAAGGCAAGCCAATCCATCAAATTGAGTAGAGAGGTAAGAATCAAAAGTTTAAGGGAAAGTGTTCAAATTAGACCAGGAAATGAGGGATTCAGAATAATGAAAGAGTCAACATGTTTAGCATATAAATTAAGGTAGAACATGAATAGTCAGGATTTCACATAGCTTTAACAAAATATATAGTTAAGCGACATCGATTCAAGGAGAAATATAAAAGTCTTAACATGAATGGTCAGTATGAACACAAGCATGTAGAATCAGTGAAATGGTTGAAACAAGAAATTTAGTAGAAGCATATTAGGATATGAAAATCACAAGAAATCACAAGAACCCAAAGCAAGAACACAATCAGATGTACTAATACTCAAAAACCAAACGAACAACCCCAAAGTATTGGGGTTTTTTGGTACAAACGAGTTAAGGTTGTAGACTCATAAAATTAATAAAAATATATGAGAAACAGAAGACTAAACATAAAAATCATCAAACAATATTTAAAAAAGATATTTCGGAAACCATAGTTTTAGGAAAAGATGAAAATCACATAAAAATCATATGATTCTTGTAAAGAATCTTAAGGTCATTGTAAAACTCACATAAAATAACCCAAATCACCTTAGATCTGTATAGATCTTAGAGGTTTTAGAAAAAATAAATTAGGGTTTCGAAGAGATCGGCATAGAGATTCTTAGAAACCCATAGTCCGTAGTCAGTATAGGACGATCTTACTCGAAATCACACTGGAATGGCATGAAACAGGATAGAGAGGAACCATATATGCAAGTCGACTAGCCCTGGTCCCTTGAGGGCCATAGAGATGGTAAGGTTAACAAGAGTGAGGCCATTGGAGGCCTGGGAGGTAGCGAGAAGTGATTAGAGATGGCCATGGACGCGGATTAGTGAAGTGATTAGGTTTAGGTTTTTTTAGACCATTTGAGAGCAGAGAGGATTAGGTGACAATGGCATAAAGCGGAAAATGAATTAGGTTAGAGTGGTTTGGGGAAGGGTTTATTTAGGTTAATTAAGGCAAACTTTAATCCGTGTCGTTGATAAAAATTGATCAACAACAAGGATTTAGCAAGAATTAGACTTGGTTAGGTAAGTGTTTGGCCTGGGGGTATTAGGAAAGTTTAGTTAGGTCATTGGGCTATTTACGTATTGTCACGTCCCGAATTTTCCACCATCAAGAGTCATGATGGCGCCTACTAGTGGGAGCTAGGCAAGCCAATTCTTACTTATATTTTCATTAGTTACAACTCTCTTTTTAAGACTTTAAATAAAATCATGTAATTACAGCGAAATAATTAAACTTAGCGGAAGACTTAGCAAATTTTACTAGATACGATACAGAAAACCCAAGCATAATACACTACCCAAGATTGGTGTCACAATACTCACGAACTTCTAAGAATAATACACATAATTGTCTGAAAGAAATATAAGATGTTTATCTCGAATACATGAGATAACAGAATGAAAAATAAAGATAGAGGAGACATCGGGTCCTGTGGACGCCTACAATGCTACCTCGATGTCTCAGTAGTCAAAATATCCACAATCGTACTACTATTGCTGCTGCTATCCGTAACTTGTATCTGCGCAAAAAGAGCGTAGAGTGTAGTATCAGCACAACCGACCACATGTGCTGGTAAGTTCCTGGCCTATCCCGGCGAAGTAGTGAAGAGGCTAGGACCAGACACCCACATAAACCTGTACAGTTGGGATATATACATATACAACAGCAGGAAAAACATTATCGAACATTTACAAGGAAAGAATCTGCTCTGAAATAGCAATCAATAATTATAATATCAGAAATAATCTGAACAATGGAACAAAACTTACTTTCATGTCTCAATTCATTTTTATTGCATATCTTGTGGTAGGCGTACCACTCGCTTCCCGATTTAATAATAGACTACCAGCAACAATGGCCAATGCCAAGATTCAAATAACTTTGTGGTTGGGGTGCCACAAACGATCCCATTTTCTTATTATATAAGTGGTCGGCGTGCCACACGATCCCAATTCTTTAATATATAAGTGGTCGGCATGCTACACGATCCCAATTCTTTAATATATGTATATTACTAGCATTGAACCAATAATCTCTTATCAATAGTAAGTATATAAAAGTATTACCGGTAGTAAACCAATAATCTTCAATTTCAACAATATTTATATTACCGGTGTAAAACTAATAAATAATGATAAATCAACAATATATGTCTGTTACCGGTGTGACACCAATAACCTTTAATCAACAATTTATATATATTACCGGTATGAAACCAATAATAGTTTCCTTTCACATAATCACATAGGATTAATAGGAATTTAATCCATTTAAGACACACGGTCATGCTCGACCCCCAACGTATAGATACTCATCACCATGCCTATACGTGGGGCTCCACATATAACAATTAACACATAAACTCAATTCCTATTCCCTCAAGCTAGGATAGAACAAACACTTACCTCGAGAGTTTACGAACAATTCAATCCGTGGCAATGCCTTTTCCTTTCAAGTTTGGCTCTAATCCAATCGTGTCTATACACAATTGATTTAATATCATCAATTCTACTTAACAAACTAGTTCATATGGCTAAATATAATTTTTACAACATTCTGCCCGGAATAGTAAAAATTGATCCCGGGCCCACATGATCAAAACTCGAGGTTCGAATCAAAATGAATTAACCCAATCATCCACGAGTTCAAATATACAATTTGTTCTTAAGTTCGACCCAAAACGAGTTTTAGATCGCAAATTCTTTGAAAGCCCTAACTGTACCCATTTCTCTATTTTCTTTCTACCCATTTACACATATTTAGGCCTAGGAATTCAAATAATATTGATGGAAAACGAAGAAAACGAGTCAAGAATCACTTACCCAAGAAGTTTGATGAAGAATTGCTCAAGAATTGCCCAAGAAGCTGTGGAGAAGGGAGAGTTTGTGAAATGGGATGAAAAATCCGATTCTGTTCTGTTTTGGGATTAAATTCACTGAGCAGACATTTTACTCTATGTGATCGCAGGGACTATGATGCGATCGCATTGAAGAAAATAAAGGGGTAAGAAAATTGCTCTATGTGATCGCGGAGAATCCATGCGACGCATAGAAGAAAAAAAAAGGGGGGTTGAACTTACTCTATGCGGTTGCAGGGATTGGTATGCGATCGCATAGAAGAAATTCCGGGCCTCAAGATTTACTCTATGTGATCGCGAAGGACACTATGTGATCGCATAGGAGGAACAGATGAAGCTATGCGATCACATGGGTATTATTGCGATCGCATAGAAGTATTTTAGGACACCTAATCTTTGCTCTATGCGATCGCATAGGTATTCCTATGCGATCGCTTAGAAGAAAATCACTGTGCAAAAATTGTAGAATTTCTACTGCATTTTCAAGTCCAAAACCATCCCGATTCCTTTCCGAATCTCATCCGAGCCCTCGGGGATTCAAACCAAATATGTACACTAATTCAAAAACATCATACGAACTTGATCGTGCGATCAAATCGCCAAAATAATATCAAAATCAGTGAATTGAGCCTTATAACTCAAGATTTCTTCCAAAATTTCGTAACTTCCAAAATTTCCAATTTAAGGCCAAAACACGTCAAACAACGTCCGTTTTCTACCAATCTTTACAGGAAGCGCTTAACTAATATATATGACTTGTACCGGCCGTCGGAACCAATATACGAACCCGATACCATTACTATTTAATTAAATTTCAGTTTCATTTCCTTAAACATTTTCAAAAAACAATTTAACAGAAAAATTCTTTTATAGGGATTCTAGACCTCGGATTTCGATTTTGGGCATACGCCCGAGTTTCATATTTTTCTACGGATTTTCTGAGACCGTCAAATCACGGGTCCGAGTCCGTTTACCAAAAATTCTGACCAAAGTTAAGCATATCTATATTAATATCAAAATTCTTCAAATTTTTGACATATTTCAACATAGAAATTTTTCGGCTTCGCGCCTGGACTACGCACGCAAATCAAGGCAACTATAAATGAGGTTTTCAAGGCCTTAGAAGCTCGAAATGATTGAGAAAACAAGTGTTGACCCTTTGGGTCATCACATTTTCCACCTCTAAAACAACCGTTCGTTCTCGAACAGACAAAAGAAAGAAGTACCTGAGTCAGGCAATAGATGATGATACCGGCTCCGCATATTAGACTCGGACTCCTAGGTCGATGCCTCAGGAGGCTGGCCCCTCCACTGAACTCGCACAGAAGGAAAACTCTTCGACCTTAACTGTTGAACTTGCTGATTTAGAATAGCTACCGGCTCCTCCTCATAAGATAGATCCTTGTCCAATTGGACATTGCTGAAATCTATCACGTGCGATGGATCGCCGTGATATTTTCAGAGCATGGATACATGAAACACTGGGTGTACAGCTAACTAGCTAGGTGGCAAGGCAAGCTTATATGCCACCTCTCCCACCCGATCAAGAATCTCAAAGGGGCCAATAAACCTAGGGCTAAGTTTTCCCTTCTTTCCAAATCTCATCACGCCCTTCATAGGCGACACTCGGAGCAATACTCGCTCTCCAACCATGAAAGCTATATCTCGAACCTCGCGATCTGCATAGCTCCTTTTCATGTACTGAGCTGTGCGAAGCCCATCTTGAATAATCTTGACCTTATCTAAGGCCTCCCGAACTAGATCCGTACCCAACAACTGAGTTTCTCCCGGTTCAAACTATCCAACCAGAAAACGACACCGCCTACCATACAAGGCTTCACAAGGAGCCATCTGAATGCTCGTGATAACTATTATTATAAGCAAACTCTGCCAAAGGCAGGAATTGATCCTACGAACCTCCGAAATCAATAACACACGCTCGAAGCATATCTTCCAATATCTGAATAGTCCTCTCGGACTGACTGTCTGTCTGGGGATGAAAGGCTGTACTTGGCTGGACTTGGGTAACCAACTCTCGTTGAACTGCCTTCCAGAAATGTGAGGTAAACTGCGTACCTCGATCTAAAATAATAGAGATAGGCACACCATGAAGGCGAACAACCTCCCTGATATAAATCACAGCCAATCTCTCGGATGAATAGGCAGTGGCAACCGGAATAAAATGAGCTGACTTGGTCAGCCTATCAATAATAACCCAAACACCATCAAACTTCTTCCGAGTCATCGGAAGTCCAAAAACAAAGTCCATAGTGATCCGCTCCCACTTCCATTCAGGAAGCTCAATTCTCTGAAATAAACCGTCAGGCCTCTGATGTTCATATTTTACCTGCTGACAATTTAGACACCGTGCTACATATCCCATAATATCCTTTTTCATTCTATGCCACCAATAATTCTACCGCAAATCCTGATACATCTTTGCTGCACCTGGATGAATAGAATACCACGAACTCTGAGCTTTTTCTAGAATCAATTCTCTAAGCCCATCAACATTTGGAACACGGACGCGCCCTTGTATCCTCAGAATCCCATCAGCATATGAGGTGACCTGTTTGGCACCTCCTTACTGAACCGTGTCTTTAAGGTCATATAAATAAGAATCATTATATTGTTTATTGTGGATACACTCCAATAATCAAGAGCGTGCGATCGTGCAAACTAGCACTCGACTAGGCTCAGAAATATCCAACCTCACAAATTGGTTGGCTAAGGACTTAACATCCAAAGCACGCGGTCTCTAATTGACTGGAATATAAGCAAGACTACCCATACTGACTGACTTCCTACTCAAAGTGTCGGCCACCATGTTCACAGTAGTAAAGAACAGGGCAAGATACCACAAGAAAGCTAACTATACCATAAATACGAAAGTTTCCCTACAAAAGGGGCTGGATTCAACAACCCATAAGGGACGGCTTGCTAAGCTACACAAACAGTTAATTTGTTTATAGTCTCAAAAGTTTTCCTACAAACGGGGCTGGCTTCTACAACCCATAAAGGACGGCTTGCCAAGCTACACAACTCGGAAAACTTTTGTACTATAACCAACGTTAGCTGTTTATAACTCAGAAAACTGTCGTACTATAATAAGATAACTTTCTTACAGTATACTTACCTTAGTTTTCATACATGGACCGGCCTTTCCATCCATTCGAAAGAAAGAACAAGAGAGAAATTTAGAAAGCACTCATAAGTAGTATTTCACAAAGGATTTTTGAAGATTTACAGGATGATTGCTAGATGATCCTACCAGTACTACAAGGCCTCCTTTATATAGGACTAGGAGGTTATTCCAAGACAAACTTACGAGATAAAATAAACCTATCTTACATGGCAAACTTATCTTACAAGTGGGTCCTTCTAAACATGTGAAGGACTTTAGGCAAACAACTAAGAAACAACCGAAAACATGTGAAACGGGTGAAATATACATGGTGTAACATGTGAAAATATGCGGGAGCATGTGACGCCATGTGAAAGCATGATGATGCATGTGACGAAGCATGTGGAGGCATGTCTAAACATGTGAAAACAAGTTGAAGCGGGGCCCGGATAGTATGGAAAGATGTGGAAAATTTGTCTTGACATGGGTAGGATATTTTTGAGGTTTTTTGGTGGCTAATTTAGGATTATGGTGGAATTAGTAGGAAATCAGGTAATTATTCTTTGATGATTCCATGATTGTTTTCTAGGCATCTTTTCAATGACCTTGTGTAGTAACGCCTGGAACTTGACGGCCATTCTTCACAGTGGTCTTTCTCTTTTGGATTGAAAGATGTAATCCTCAGCCTTAGTCTGGAAATGTCTTGAGTGATTTTTTCTCGGATGACTTCGTATGGAGTTTGGTATTCTTTTGCTGCTGCCCGGACTCTTTCCCGGTGAGGATGACTGTTTGTATAATTCCAGCTTGCCCAATCTTTTGGCCATATTTCTTTCGGGATGCATCTATTTTGCTGAAAAAGGATTCTTTGTGCCTCGCTATATTCTTCCTCCATTGATAAAATGGACACGGGAAATTTCCACCAAAATGATGCTTCTGCTTGTGCCTGGACTTTTCCATTAATAATCTTTGCTGGCCTATGAAACATGAACACCTATGCTGTGTAGGAATCACTGAAACATTTAATCCAGTATCTTCTAGGTTTGAACCATTGCAAAAACATTTTAAGAGCTGGGGCAATGTTATCAAACTCTTTGAAGATGTTGCATTTGAATTCCATGAAAATATAATACTGATGGCATAGGTACCAGAAAAACCATAATAGTTCTTGTGGAAAATCCTTGGCTTGAGCTATGAATATATGGCAGAATGGATATTCCGGATTCACTCCGTAAGGCTTGAGAATAGATCCTCCATGTTGTCGGAAAACCTCGAGCTCATAATAAGTTCTTCTTTCAATAAGAATTGATGGATCAAAGGGATCCATGAGGTTGAACAATTCCGACGGATGATCTGTTGGCTTTAATGGACTTGTTCCTGGTAAACTGGAAAACATAAAGATGTGACTGATTAGCTTTTCCTTTGACTTTAATTTTGCTGGGGAAAATCTCTTTGAGAATTCTTCCGGTCGGGACAGAAAATCTGCAAGAATATTATCCTTTCCTTTCAGATGCCTGACTTGAAACTTTTACGGAGAGAACCATTGAGCCCACCTGAGAATCTGAGGATTGGGAATAATTTTTGCATTTAGATGAATCATCTTCGGGAAAGCCTTCATATCCATTTCAATCAGAAATTCTGTATGAATAAGGAAGAAATTGAATTTCTTGATTCCATTCTTTACTGCAAGAATTTCCTTGAAAGTGGAGTGATAATGTTGCTCGGCATCTTTGAACTTTCCACTGGCGTATCCGCATATTTTCCTCTGGCCATCTTTTTCTTCAAATAGAACAGCACTCCAATATTCATTGCTGGCATCCGTCTGCAATATCTTCTTCCCATCTGAAAGGATATAAAGGGACTTGACATTTTTAGAAATCTTCTTTATTTCCTTGACTGCTTCATCTTGTTTCTTTCCCCATGGAGGAGGATTTTTCTTGAGCATCTCTGTAAGTGGAGAAATGTATGTAGAGATATTTGGAATAAAATCTCTTACATAATTTATTATGCCCAGATCTGCTTTGTTGTGAGTTGGTATCCGGAAATTTGAGTAGTTCCTGACATATATGGGGTCCTGGACTATATTCTCCTTGCACAAAATGCATTCCAAGAAAATCAATTTCCTTTTGAGCAAGAACCATCTTTTTTGCTGAGAGCATGATCCCGTATTGTGTTACCAATTCCTCAAACTGACGAAGAAAGTGGATATGTTCTTCAAATGTCACACTAAATAGCAGGATGTCATCAATGTAAACTAGGGAGGTATGGAGGATGGGTTGGAACATTTTTATCATGGCTTTTTGGAATAAAGAAGGTGCAGTTTTCAATCCGAAAGGCATAACTTTCCATTGGAAGTGATGATCGGGGATGCAAAATCCTGTTTTGGGTCTTTCTTCGGGGTGAATTCCTAATTGCCAAAATCCTGACTTTAAATCAAACTTAGAAAAATATTTGGCCTTGGCTAGGTGGGAGAAAAGGGTGAGTTTATTTGGAATAGGGAATTTGTCATCTTGGAGGAAATGGTTAAGTGGCTGGTAGTTGATGACTAACCTGAGTTTTCCTCTTGTTTGTTCAGCTCTTTTGTTGACATAAAATGCTTCGCATGCCCATTGTGAATCTGATGGCTCTATCAGATCAAATTCTAAAAGCTCTTCACACTCTTTCTTTGCGAGTTGCAGATGATCTGGATTCATTCCTGAATGACTGGCCTTTGTTGGATTGATGTTTTCATTCTTCTTGAAAGGGAGCTTGATAAAAAATTCTTCATTTTTCCATAGAGGGCGTTTCCCTTTCATCATGAAGTCTTTGTGGGAATCGGCACATGATTGTTCAATGAGATTTTGCTCGATCTCTTTGATCTGTTCGTCCTTAGTGATTTGGAATAGCCTCGAGATTTCAGAATAGGTCCTGAACTGCTTTTTAAAAGCAATCCCATTAGCCTTGATATGGAGCTGATCTCTGAGCTGTCTGTATATGCCGCTTCGTCCGGAGCTTCAATCCTGGAAAGAACTCAATGGTGATCGGGTGCTTTGTAATGACAGTTGTGGTCAAGATCGCATTTGATGCAGTGTTGAAATCCTTAAAATGCGGTACCCATTGATCTTCAGGAAAAACAGCTGGATTTATAAGTGAGGAAGCAACTCCGGTATCAATGAAAGCAATAACTCGAGTTGGTTTGTCCCACTTGGATGAATAGATTTTGACTTCTACTTGAGGAACAACAGTAAGAGCATTGATCTCCTCTCTAGCCTCGATTATTGGTTCTGAGATTTGGTAATTGCCTTGCTCTTCATAGATATCAAGGGAGAATAAAGTTTTTTCATTAGGTTCATCATCCACAGAGAATATTGATTCAAGGTCCTCCTCCTTTCCGAGATGTATACCGGTGTAATCTTCAATCTCTTGAATGAGTTTGACAGACCTTCTTGATTGTGGACAATTTTTAGCAAAATGTCCAATCTTATGGCAAATAAAACACTTGTTCTTCTTATGAAAATTTCCTGGCCTTCTCCGTCTGAAATATTTTGTGCGTCTCTTGGACCTTGACTTTCCATCTGGAATTCTTGGCCATTTGAACCTTCTGAATTCTCTCCTTCGCCTAGATGTGCGGCAAGAACATCCTGATCCGGTGATTAGATCAGATTTGCGGCATGCTTTGTCAAGTGCTGGATTGTGTTGGATAATTTGTTTCAGAGCAGAGCGCTTCGTACAGATATCATCCAATGCGACGAAAATAGCTTGCCTGATGTAACCAATTTGTGGGATGGTTATGGACTGGAACTTTTCTTCAATGATGGTCATGGTTCGACTTGCCAACAACTTTGGAAGAGAAGATACAAAGGCTTGCTTTAGATTGATATCTCCTCCAATCTCGAAGTATATCTTTGCCATTTTTTGAAAATGTCTATCAATGTCATTTCTGTCGAATGACACGCACTTCATCTCGAACAGTTGCCTTCGCATTTTCTCCTGTCTTTGGCCAGCATCTCCGCTAAAAACTTCATGTAGGATTCTGATGTTGAAAGCAAAATCCTGGGAAGTAAGAAAAGCATTTTTGTCTTGAATTCCAAGTGCATTCCACCGGTCTCTGAGGATTCCTGAGAATCATGAAGTGAGTTCTGAAAGGATGATATACTTTTCTCGCTCCACCAAATTTCCGGTCACCATCCAAGTATAGAAGTCTTGGATCCGTTGAGGCCATTTTGAAACCTTGACATCATCTAAGGTGAAAGTGTGGAAACCAGTTCCAACTGGCTTTGACGCCATAGGCTCATATCTTCTTTCTGGGATTGGTTCATCCGTCATGCCTTCTTGTTCATCATCTACCTCAGATATTTCTGGATCTCTTGGCTGGTTTACAAATATTGGGGGATCATCTCCTTCGAAAGATTCCGTTGTGGATTTATTGCTTGCTTGAGAACTATCTTCCATGGATTCGTCTTCTGATGAGTTTAGCGATTCTGACCATGGGGTATCTTCTTCTGATATGTATCTTGGCTGAGAGACATAGAAGTCTGGAGCCTTCTGGTCGGAAATCATCAGATTGTCAAGATTTGATTCTTTTGAACTTTCTCCTTGGTCACGCCTTTTCTTGGTTTGTTTCTTTGCTGCAAGGGCATCTTTCCTTTCCCAAACAATTTTTGCGATATCAAAATCATCTTCTTCTTTTGTTGGTCGGGTGAAAGAGATTGGATTTTTTGAGGTTGATGGAAAAGTAGAGAAGGTATGGTCTAATTTGGGTGGTGAATATGCTCGTGATGATATGGGGAAGAAGGTAGGTTTTGAAGAGAATGATGGGGTTCTTTGTGGCTCATAGTGATCATTTCTCAGAAGCTGAATTTGTTCTTTGAGGGAAATCGTCTCCTGTTGTTGTTGTTGGAAAAATTGGAAAAGTGAAGTTCCTGGCGGACAAATCTCATATTGTAAATTTGCCAACCTTAATTCCAAAGCTTTGATCAGTCCTGCATGTTGAGACGATGACTGCTCCACCTTTTTCTCAATTGTTTCCACTTTGCTCATCAACTTGTTTTGTACATGGGCCACATTTTTTATGGTGTTTCCAATATTGTTGAGCACTTTGTTTTGACAGATGGAATTTTCTGATTGCCAGTTCATTGTTGCTTCAATATCACTTGTTGGGGTTTTTTCTCCAGACGGTAGTACTATGTTCTTTTTGGGGATTTTTGGAGCATGGCTGATACCCTCCTTTTCAAAAGGTTGTAGTGGAGGAAAATCTTGGGAGTGACTAGAACTTGAAGGGCTCATCATGAATATTTGCGGGTGTGTGGAACTTTGGATTGATGGAGTTTTAGGCTCAGGTGGCTTTTTAGGTTTTGGGGTGTGAGATGATGTTGGTTCGGATTTGGGCATGGTTTCACTATCCTCCCAGCTAGGGGTGAATTTTTCAGGTAGTTTCGGCCATTCTTGGGGTTTGTAACTGACAAGAAATTCATATTTACCTGGACGGCTTAATGAGCCAATAGAAGGATCTTTATTCTCATATCTGGCCCGAAATTCTTTTTCAGTAGTTTTTCCCCTTTTTCTTGGATTTAGATTTGCGCTGGTGATGTTCATTATATTCTCCAACTGGATCTTCTATACAATCTTGGCAGGTGTAACCGAGATCCCATGGGCAGTGTCCAGTGAAAGGGCATTTGAACCACTACATTCTTTTGCCTTCTTTGTCAAAATATTGGCACCAGTCATGTTCTTCCATGATGCTTTGTATATTCCAGAAGAATTCTCCATCGGGTTCTGGGTAAGTGTCTGTTGTATCTTTGGGTTGGATCATTTGGCAAGAAAAGATGGTTTTATTGGGTTTTTTGAGATGGGAATGGTCAAAGCTTATGCAAACAGTTTTGTCACTTCTTTTCGTAAAAGTTGGTTCACCAGATTGCAGAGATTCCTCTGATTCTCTTAGCTTCTCTTAATTTGTGATCCATGAATCAGGAAGGATTTTGACAAGTTCATCTCTGGAAATTTGTCTGGGTATTTGGGTGCACATGGTGTTTCCTTTGGTAGCATCAATATTTAAGAGCAAAGCATTTTCTCCTCCGGGTAGACAAAGATCCATGGCATGATTTTGGACTCGCCATACCAATTGGTGGTGAAGGGTTGCTTGGATAGAATCTTTGGCTTGTGGTGCCCCTTGGATTTGGACTTGGATTTTTAAGGCTTCGATTAGGTACGGGTCATAAAGGGACATGTTGAAATTTGGAAAGATAGTTATGAAGACAGTTCCAGCATTCAGGGTAACTTCGGCAGTACCCAAGTTTGCGTGTTGGTACTCCAAATATCGGGTATCTAGAAGAGAAAGTCGAGCTACAACAGGCTGACCTTTTCTTCCGTGATATGTTAAAGCGATTCGGACAGCACCAAAATGGATATGGGTAAAACCATGAGCTCTCCATTGCCTAGGAAAATCATCTGGTATTTGAAGGGTGATAAATTGTTCCTCTCGAGTGGCAAGAATAGGATGCTGGTCTAGTTTTGAGGCAGCAACATATTCTTTGACTCCTTTTGGTCTATGTTGGACTAAGGAACGAATTTGGGTCCAGGGTGCAAAGGATTTTTTGGCAAACGCTGAGTAAGGGTTTATGAGGGGTAGTTCAGTGGAAGATACTTTTTGTTCATCGGGTAGGATATCTACTTCATAGAGGTAATCATATTTTTTGGACAAGGTTTTATGTAAAGTGGGAGACATATTCATTTTTGCAAGAGAAGAAGAAGAGGATGATGGAAATGACTCAGACATATTTAGTAAACTGTTCCTCCCTCCGAAAGGATGGGCTGGCTCTGATACCACAGTAGTAAAGAACGGGGCAAGATACCACAAGAAAGCTAACTATACCATAAATACGAAAGTTTCCCTACAAAAGGGGCTGGCTTCAACAACCCATAAGGGACGGCTTCACAGTAGTAAAGAACAGGGCAAGATACCACAAGAAAGCTAACTATACCATAAATACGAAAGTTTCCCTACAAAAGGGGCTAGCTTCAACAACCCATAAGGGACGGCTTGCCAAGCTACACAAACAGTTAATTTGTTTATAGTCTCAAAAGTTTTCCTACAAACGGGGCTGGCTTCAACAACCCATAAGGGACGGCTTGCCAAGCTACACAACTCGGAAAACTTTTGTACTATAACCAACGTTAGCTGTTTATAACTCAAAAAACTTTCGTACTATAATAAGATAACTTTCTTACAGTATACTTACCCTATTTTTCATACATGGACCGGCCTTTCCATCCATTCGAAAGAAAGAACAAGAGAGAAATTTAGAAAGCACTCATAAGTAGTATTTCACAAAGGATTTTTGAAGATTTACAGGATGATTTCTAGATGATCCTACCAGTACTACAAGGCCTCCTTTATATAGGACTAGGAGGTTATTACAAGACAAACTTAAGAGATAAAATAAACCTATCTTACATGGCAAACTTATCTTACAAGTGGGTCCTTCTAAACATGTGAAGGACTTTAGGCAAACAACTAAAAAACAACCGAAAACATGTGAAACGGGTGAAATATACATGGTGTAACATGTGAAAATATGCGGGAGCATGTGACGCCATGTGAAAGCATGATGATGCATGTGACGAAGCATGTGGAGGCATGTCTAAACATGTGAAAACAAGTTGAAGCGGGGCCCGGATAGTATGGAAAGATGTGGAAAATTTGTCTTGACATGGGTAGGATATTTTTGAGGTTTTTTGGTGGCTAATTTAGGATTATGGTGGGATTAGTAGGAAACCAGGTAATTATTCTTTGATGATTCCATGATTGTCTTCTAGGCATCTTTTCAATGACCTTGTGTAGTAACGCCTGGAACTTGACGGCCATTCTTCACAGTGGTCTTTCTCTTTTGGATTGAAAGATGTAATCCTCAGCCTTAGTCTGGAAATGTCTTGAGTGATTTTTTCTCGGATGACTTCGTATGGGGTTTGGTATTCTTTTGCTGCTGCCCGGAATCTTTCCCAGTGAGGATGACTGTTTGTATAATTCCAGCTTGCCCAATCTTTTGGCCATATTTCTTTCGGGATGCATCTATTTTGCTGAAAAAGGATTCTTTGTGCCTCGCTATATTCTTCCTCCATTGATAAAATGGACACGGGAAATTTCCTCCAAAATGATGCTTCTGCTTGTGCCTGGACTTTTCCATTAATAATCTTTACTGGCCTATGAAACATGAACACCTTTGCTGTGTAGGAATCACTGAAACATTTAATCCAGTATCTTCTAGGTTTGAACCATTGCAAAAACATTTTAAGAGCTGGGGCAATGTTATCAAACTCTTTGAAGATGTTGCATTTGAATTCCATGAAAATATAATACTGATGGCATAGGTACCAGAAAAACCATAATAGTTCTTGTGGAAAATCCTTGGCTTGAGCTATGAATATATGGCAGAATGGATATTCCGGATTCACTCCGTAAGGCTTGAGAATAGATCCTCCATGTTGTCGGAAAACCTCGAGCTCATAATAAGTTCTTCTTTCAATAAGAATTGATGGATCAAAGGGATCCATGAGGTTGAACAATTCCGGCGGATGATCTGTTGGCTTTAATGGACTTGTTCCTGGTAAACTGGAAAACATAAAGATGTGACTGATTAGCTTTTCCTTTGACTTTAATTTTGCTGGGGAAAATCTCTTTGAGAATTCTTCCGGTCGGGACAGAAAATCTGCAAGAATATTATCCTTTCCTTTCAGATGCCTGACTTGAAACTTGTACGGAGAGAACCATTGAGCCCACCTGAGAATCTGAGGATTGGGAATAATTTTTGCATTTAGATGAATCATCTTCGGGAAAGCCTTCATATCCATTTCAATCAGAAATTCTGTATGAATAAGGAAGAAATTGAATTTCTTGATTCCATTCTTTACTGCAAGAATTTCCTTGAAAGTGGAGTGATAATGTTGCTCGGCATCTTTGAACTTTCCACTGGCGTATCCGCATATTTTCCTCCGGCCATCTTTTTCTTCAAATAGAACAGCACTCCAATATTCATTGCTGGCATCCGTCTGCAATATCTTCTTCCCATCTGAAGGGATATAAAGGGACTTGACATTTTTAGAAATCTTCTTTATTTCCTTGACTGCTTCATCTTGTTTCTTTCCCCATGGAGGAGGATTTTTCTTGAGCATCTCTGTAAGTGGAGAAATGTATGTAGAGATATTTGGAATAAAATCTCTTACATAATTTATTATGCCCAGATCTGCTTTGTTGTGAAGTTGGTATCCGGAAATTTGAGTAGTTCCGACATATATGGGGTCCTGGACTATATTCTCCTTGCACAAAATGCATTCCAAGAAAATCAATTTCCTTTTGAGCAAGAACCATCTTTTTTGCTGAGAGCATGATCCCGTATTGTGTTACCAATTCCTCAAACTGACGAAGCAAGTGGATATGTTCTTCAAATGTCACACTAAATAGCAGGATGTCATCAATGTAAACTAGGGAGGTATGGAGGATGGGTTGAAATATTTTTATCATGGCTTTTTGGAATAAAGAAGGTGCAGTTTTCAATCCGAAAGGCATAACTTTCCATTGGAAGTGATGATCGGGGATGCAAAATCTTGTTTTGGGTCTTTCTTCAGGGTGAATTCCTAATTGCCAAAATCCTGACTTTAAATCAAACTTAGAAAAATATTTGGCCTTGGCTAGGTGGGAAAAAAGGGTGAGTTTATTTGGAATAGGGAATTTGTCATCTTGGAGGAAATGGTTAAGTGGCTGGTAGTTGATGACTAACTTGAGTTTTCCTCTTGTTTGTTCAGCTCTTTTGTTGACATAAAATGCTTCGCATGCCCATTGTGAATCTGATGGCTCTATCAGATCAAATTCTAAAAGCTCTTCACACTCTTTCTTTGCGAGTTGCAGATGATCTGGATTCATTCCTGAATGACCTGGCCTTTGTTGGATTGATGTTTTCATTCTTCTTGAAAGGGAGCTTGATAAAAAATTCTTCATTTTTCAATAGAGGGCATTTCCCTTTCATCATGAAGTCTTTGTGGGAATCGGCACATGATTGTTCAATGAGATTTTGCTCGATCTCTTTGATCTGTTCGTCCTTAGTGATTTGGAATAGCCTCGAGATTTCAGAATAGGGCCTGAACTGCTTTTTAAAAGCAATCCCATTAGCCTTGATATGGAGCTGATCTCTGAGCTGTCTGTATATGTCGAATCCAATAATAAGATCTTTTCCTGGTACATCAGATCCTAGCAGCTTCGTCCTGAGCTTCAATCCTGGAAAGAACTCAATGGTGATCGTGTGCTTTGTAATGATAGTTGTGGTCAAGATCGCATTTGATGCAGTGTTGAAATCCTTAAAATACGGTACCCATTGATCTTCAGGAAAAACAGCTGGATTTATAAGTGAGGAAGCAACTCCGGTATCAATGAAAGCAATAACTCGAGTTGGTTTGTCCCACTTGGATGAATAGATTTTGACTTCTACTTGAGGAACAATAGTAAGAGCATTGATCTCCTCTCTAGCCTCGATTATTGGTTCTGAGATTTGGTAATTGCCTTGCTCTTCATAGATATCAAGGGAGAATAAAGTTTCTTCATTAGGTTCATCATCCACAGAGAATATTGATTCAAGGTCCTCCTCCTTTCCGAGATGTATACCAGTGTAATCTTCAATCTCTTGAATGAGTTTGACAGACCTTCTTGATTGTGGACAATTTTTAGCAAAATGTCCAATCTTATGGCAAATAAAACACCTGTTCTTCTTGTGAAAATTTCCTGGCCTTCTCCGTCCGAAATATTTTGTGCGTCTCTTGGACCTTGACTTTCCATCTGGAATTCTTGGCCATTTGAACCTTCTGAATTCTCTCCTTCGCCTAGATGTGCAGCAAGATAATCTTGATCCGGTGATTAGATCAGATTTGCGGCATGCTTTGTCAAGTGCTGGATTGTGTTGGATAATTTGTTTCAGAGCAGAGCGCTTCGTACAAATATCATCCAATGCGACGAAAATAGCTTGCCTGATGTAACCAATTTGTGGGATGGTTATGGACTGGAACTTTTCTTCAATGATGGTCATGGTTCGACTTGCCAACAACTTTGGAAGAGAAGATACAAAGGCTTGCTTTAGATTGATATCTCCTCCAATCTCGAAGTATATCTTTGCCATTTTTTGAAAATGTCTATCAATGTCATTTCTGTCGAATGACACACACTTCATCTCGAAGAGTTGCCTTCGCATTTTCTCCTGTCTTTGGCCAGCATCTCCGCAAAAACTTCATGTAGGATTCTGATGTTGAAGGAAAAATCCTAGGAAGTAAGAAAAGCATTTTTGTATTGAATTCCAAGTGCATTCCACCAGTCTCTGAGGATTCCTGAGAATCGTGAAGTGAGTCCTGAAAGGATGATATACTTTTCTCGCTCCACCAAATTTCTGGTCACCATCCAAGTATAGAAGTCTTGGATCCGTTGAGGCCATTTTGAAACCTTGACATCATCTAAGGTGAAAGTGTGGAAACCAGTTCCAATTGGCTTTGACGCCATAGGCTCATATCTTCTTTCTGGGATTGGTTCATCCGTCATGCCTTCTTGTTCATCATCTACCTCAGATATTTCTGGATCTCTTGGCTGGTTTACAAATATTGGGGGATCATCTCCTTCGGAAGATTCCGTTGTGGATTCATTGCTTGCTTGAGAACTATCTTCCATGGATTCGTCTTCTGATGAGTTTGGCGATTCTGACCATGGGGTATCTTCTTCCTGATATGTATCTTGGCTGAGAGACATAGAAGTCTGGAGCCTTCTGGTCGGAAATCATCAGATTGTCAAGATTTGATTCTTTTGAACTTTCTCCTTGGTCACGCCTTTTCTTGGTTTGTTTCTTTGCTGCAAGGGCATCTTTCCTTTCCCAAACCATTTTTGCGATATCAAAATCATCTTCTTCTTTTGTTGGTCGGGTGAAAGAGATTGGATTTTTTGAGATTGATGGAAAAGTAGAGAAGGTATGGTCTAATTTGGGTGGTGAATATGCTCATGATGATATGGGGAAGAAGGTAGGTTTTGAAGAGAATGATGGGGTTCTTTGTGGCTCATAGTGATCATTTCTTAGAAGCTGAATTTGTTCTTTGAGGGAAATCGTCTCCTGTTGTTGTTGTTGGAAAAATTGGAAAAGTGAAGTTCTGGCGGACAAATCTCATATTGTAAATTTGCCAACCTTAATTTCAAAGCTTTGATCAGTCCTGCATGTTGAGACGATGACTGCTCCACCTTTTTCTCAATTGTTTCCACTTTGCTCATCAACTTGTTTTGTACATGGGCCACATTTTTTATGGTGTTTCCAATATTGTTGAGCACTTTGTTTTGACAGATGGAATTTTCCGATTGCCAGTTCATTGTTGCTTCAATATCACTTGTTGGGGTTTTTTCTCCAGACGGTAGTACTATGTTCTTTTTGGGGATTTTTGGAGCATGGCTGATACCCTCCTTTTCAAAAGGTTGTAGTGGAGGAAAATCTTGGGAGTGACTAGAACTTGAAGGGCTCATCATGAATATTTGCGGGTGTGTGGAACTTTGGATTGATGGAGTTTTAGGCTCAGGTGGCTTTTTAGGTTTTGGGGTGTGAGATGATGTTGGTTCGGATTTGGGCATGGTTTCACTATCCTCCCGGCTAGGGGTGAATTTTTCAGGAAGTTTCGGCCATTCTTGGGGTTTGTAACTGACAAGAAATTCATATTTACCTGGACGGCTTAATGAGCCAATAGAAGGATCTTTATTCTCATATCTGGCCCGAAATTCTTTTTCAGTAGTTTTCCCCTTTTTCTTGGATTTAGATTTGCGCTGGTGATGTTCATTATATTCTCCAACTGGATCTTCTATACAATCTTGGCAGGTGCAACCGAGATCCCATGGGCAGTGTCCAGTGAAAGGGCATTTGAACCACTACATTCTTTTGCCTTCTTTGTCAAAATATTGGCACCAGTCATGTTCTTCCATGATGCTTTGTATATTCCAGAAGAATTCCCCATCGGGTTCTGGGTAAGTGTCTGTTGTATCTTTGGGTTGGATCATTTGGCAAGAAAAGATGGTTTTATTGGGTTTTTTGAGATGGGAATGGTCAAAGCTTATGCAAACAGTTTTGTCACTTCTTTTGGTAAAAGTTGGTTCACCAGATTGCAGAGATTCCTCTGATTCTCTTAGCTTCTCATAATTTGTGATCCATGAATCGGGAAGGATTTTGACAAGTTCATCTCTGGAAATTTGTCTGGGTATTTGGGTGCACATGGTGTTTCCTTTGGTAGCATCAATATTTAAGAGCAAAGCATTTTCTCCTCCGGGTAGACAAAGATCCATGGCATGATTTTGGACTCGCCATGCCATTTGGTGGTGAAGGGTTGCTTAGATAGAATCTTTGGCTTGTGGTGCTCCTTGGATTTGGACTTGGATTTTTAAGGCTTCGGTTAGGTACGGGTCATAAAGGGACATGTTGAAATTTGGAAAGATAGTTATGAAGACAGTTCCAGCATTCAGGGTAACTTCGGCAGTACCCAAGTTTGCGTGTTGGTACTCCAAATATCGGGTATCTAGAAGAGAAAGTCGAGCTACAACAGGCTGACCTTTTCTTCCGTGATATGTTAAAGCGATTCGGACAGCACCAAAATGGATATGGGTAAAACCACGAGCTCTCCATTGCCTAGGAAAATCATCTGGTATTTGAAGGGTGATAAATTGTTCCTCTCGAGTGGCAAGAATAGGATGCTGGTCAAGTTTTGAGGCAGCAACATATTCTTTGACTCCTTTTGGTCTATGTTGGACTAAGGAACGAATTTGGGTCAAGGGTGCAAAGGATTTTTTGGCAAACGCTGAGTAAGGGTTTATGAGGGGTAGTTCAGTGGAAGATACGTTTTGTTCATCGGGTAGGATATCTACTTCATAGAGGTAATCATATTTTTTGGACAAGGTTTTATTTAAAGTGGGAGACATATTCATTTTTGCAAGAGAAGAAGAAGAGGATGATGGAAATGACTCAGACATATTTAGTAAACTGTTCCTCCCTCCGAAAGGATGGGCTGGCTCTGATACCACAGTGGTAAAGAACAGGGCAAGATACCACAAGAAAGCTAACTATACCATAAATACGAAAGTTTCCCTACAAAAGGGGCTGGCTTCAACAACCCATAAGGGACGGCTTGCCAAGCTACACAAACAGTTAATTTGTTTATAGTCTCAAAAGTTTTCCTACAAACGGGGCTGGCTTCAACAACCCATAAGGGACGGCTTGCCAAGCTACACAACTCGGAAAACTTTTGTACTATAACCAACGTTAGCTGTTTATAACTCAGAAAACTTTCGTACTATAATAAGATAACTTTCTTACAGTATACTTACCCTATTTTTCATACATGGACCGGCCTTTCCATCCATTCGAAAGAAAGAACAAGAGAGAAATTTAGAAAGCACTCATAAGTAGTATTTCACAAAGGATTTTTGAAGATTTACAGGATGATTGCTAGATGATCCTACCAGTACTACAAGGCCTCCTTTATATAGGACTAGGAGGTTATTACAAGACAAACTTAAGAGATAAAATAAACCTATCTTACATGGCAAACTTATCTTACAAGTGGGTCCTTCTAAACGTGTGAAGGACTTTAGGCAAACAACTAAAAAACAACCGAAAACATGTGAAAGGGGTGAAATATACATGGTGTAACATGTGAAAATATGCGGGAGCATGTGACGCCATGTGAAAGCATGATGATGCATGTGACGAAGCATGTGGAGGCATGTCTAAACATGTGAAAACAAGTTGAAGCGGGGCCGGATAGTATGGAAAGATGTGGAAAATTTGTCTTGACATGGGTAGGATATTTTTGAGGTTTTTGGTGGCTAATTTAGGATTATGGTGGGATTAGTAGGAAATCAGGTAATTATTCTTTGATGATTCCATGATTGTCTTCTAGGCATCTTTTCAATGACCTTGTGTAGTAATGCCTGGAACTTGACCGCCATTCTTCACAGTGGTCTTTCTCTTTTGGATTGAAAGATGTAATCCTCAGCCTTAGTCTGGAAATGTCTTGAGTGATTTTTTCTCGGATGACTTCGTATGGAGTTTGGTATTCTTTTGCTGCTGCCGGACTCTTTCCCAGTGAGGATGACTATTTGTATAATTCCAGCTTGCCCAATCTTTTGGCCATATTTCTTTCGGGATGCATCTATTTTTCTGAAAAAGGATTCTTTGTGCCTCGCTATATTCTTCCTCCATTGATAAAATGGACACGGGAAATTTCCACCAAAATGATGCTTCTGCTTGTGCCTGGACTTTTCCATTAATAATCTTTACTGGCCTATGAAACATGAACACCTTTGCTGTGTAGGAATCACTGAAACATTTAATCCAGATCTTCTAGGTTTGAACCATTGCAAAAACATTTTAAGAGCTGGGGCAATGTTATCAAACTCTTTGAAGATGTTGCATTTGAATTCCATGAAAATATAATACTGATGGCATAGGTACCAGAAAAACCATAATAGTTCTTGTGGAAAATCCTTGGCTTGAGCTATGAATATATGGCAGAACGGATATTCCGGATTCACTCCGTAAGGCTTGAGAATAGATCCTCCATGTTGTCGGAAAACCTCAAGCTCATAATAAGTTCTTCTTTCAATAAGAATTGATGGATCAAAGGGATCCATGAGGTTGAACAATTCCGGCGGATGATCTGTTGGCTTTAATGAACTTGTTCCTGGTAAACTGGAAAACATAAAGATGTGACTGATTAGCTTTTCCTTTGACTTTAATTTTGCTGGGGAAAATCTCTTTGAGAATTCTTCCGGTCGGGACAGAAAATCTGCAAGAATATTATCCTTTCCTTTCAGATGCCTGACTTGAAACTTGTACGGAGAGAACCATTGAGCCCACCTGAGAATCTGAGGATTGGGAATAATTTTTGCATTTAGATGAATCATCCTCGGGAAAGCTTTCATATCCATTTCAATCAGGAATTCTGTATGAATAAGGAAGAAATTGAATTTCTTGATTCCATTCTTTACTGCAAGAATTTCCTTGAAAGTGGAGTGATAATGTTGCTCGGCATCTTTGAACTTTCCATTGGCGTATCCGCATATTTTCCTCTGGCCATCTTTTTCTTCAAATAGAACGGCACTCCAATATTCATTGCTGGCATCCGTCTGCAATATCTTCTTCCCATCTGAAGGGATATAAAGGGACTTGACATTTTTAGAAATCTTCTTTATTTCCTTGACTGCTTCATCTTGTTTCTTTCCCCATGGAGGAGGATTTTTCTTGAGCATCTCTGTAAGTGGAGAAATGTATGTAGAGATATTTGGAATAAAATCTCTTACATAATTTATTATGCCCAGAAATTGTTGGATCTGCTTTGTTGAGAAGTTGGTATCCGGAAATTTGAGTAGTTCCCGACATATATGGGGTCCTGGACTATATTCTCCTTGCACAAAATGCATTCCAAGAAAATCAATTTCCTTTTGAGCAAGAACCATCTTTTTTGCTGAGAGCATGATCCCGTATTGTGTTACCAATTCCTCAAACTGACGAAGCAAGTGGATATGTTCTTCAAATGTCACACTAAATAGTAGGATGTCATCAACGTAAACTAGGGATGTATGGGGGATGGGTTGGAATATTTTTATCATGGCTTTTTGGAATAAAGAAGGTGCATTTTTCAATCCGAAAGGCATAACTTTCCATTGGAAGTGATGATCGGGGATGCAAAATCCTGTTTTGGGTCTTTCTTCAGGGTGAATTCCTAATTGCCAAAATCCTTACTTTAAATCAAACTTAGAAAAATATTTGGCCTTGGCTAGGTGGGAGAAAAGGGTGAGTTTATTTGGAATAGGGAATTTGTCATCTTGGAGGAAATGGTTAAGTGGCTGGTAGTTGATGACTAACCTGAGTTTTCCTCTTGTTTGTTCAGCTCTTTTGTTGACATAAAATGCTTCGCATGCCCATTGTGAATCCGATGGCTCTATCAGATCAAATTCCAAAAACTCTTCACACTCTTTCTTTGCGAGTTGCAGATGATCTGGATTCATTCCTGAATGACCGGCCTTTGTTGGATTGATGTTTTCATTCTTCTTGAAAGGGAGCTTGATAAAAAATTCTTCATTTTTCCATAGAGGGCGTTTCCCTTTCATCATGAAGTCTTTGTGGGAATCGGCACATGATTGTTCAATAAGATTTTGCTCGATCTCTTTGATCTGTTCGTCCTTAGTGATTTGGAATAGCCTCGAGATTTCAGAATAGGGCCTGAACTGCTTTTTAAAAGCAATCCCATTAGCCTTGATATGGAGTTGATCTCTGAGCTGTCTGTATATGTCGAATCCAATAATAAGATCTTTTCCTGGTACATCAGATCCTAGCAGCTTCGTCCCGAGCTTCAATCCTGGAAAGAACTCAATGGTGATCGGGTGCTTTGTAATGACAGTTGTGGTCAAGATCGCATTTGATGCAGTGTTGAAATCCTTAAAATGCGGTACCCATTGATCTTCAGAAAAATAGCTGGATTTATAAGCGAGGAAGCAACTCCGGTATCAATGAAAGCAATAACTCGAGTTGGTTTGTCCCACTTGGATGAATAGATTTTGACTTCTACTTGAGGAACAACAGTAAGAGCATTGATCTCCTCTCTAGCCTCGATTATTGGTTCTGAGATTTGGTAATTGCCTTGCTCTTCATAGATATCAAGGGAGAATAAAGTTTCTTCATTAGGTTCATCATCCACAGAGAATATTGATTCAAGGTCCTCCTCCTTTCCGAGATGTATACCAGTGTAATCTTCAATCTCTTGAATGAGTTTGACAGACCTTTTTGATTGTGGACAATTTTTAGCAAAATGTCCAATCTTATGGCAAATAAAACACCTGTTCTTCTTGTGAAAATTTCCTGGCCTTCTCCGTCCGAAATATTTTGTGCGTCTCTTGGACCTTGACTTTCCATCTGGAATTCTTGGCCATTTGAACCTTCTGAATTCTCTCCTTCGCCTAGATGTGCGGCAAGAACATCCTGATCCGGTGATTAGATCCGATTTGCGGCATGCTTTGTCAAGTGCTGGATTATGTTGGATAATTTGTTTCAGAGCAGAGCGCTTCGTACAGATATCATCCGATGCAACGAAAATAGCTTGCCTGATGTAACCAATTTGTGGGATGGTTATGGACTGGAACTTTTCTTCAATGATGGTCATGGTTCGACTTGCCAGCAACTTTGGAAGAGAAGATACAAAGGCTTGCTTTAGATTGATATCTCCTCCAATCTCGAAGTATATCTTTGCCATTTTTTGAAAATGTCTATCAATGTCATTTATGTCGAATGACACACACTTCATCTCGAAGAGTTGCCTCCGCATTTTCTCCTGTCTTTGGCCAGCATCTCCGCAAAAAACTTCATGTAGGATTCTGATGTTGAAAGCAAAATCCTGGGAAGTAAGAAAAGCATTTTTGTCTTGAATTCCAAGTGCATTCCACCGGTCTCTGAGGATTCCTGAGAATCATGAAGTGAGTTCTGAAAGGATGATATACTTTTCTCGCTCCACCAAATTTCTGGTCACCATCCAAGTATAGAAGTCTTGGATCCGTTGATTTCCAATTTTTCCAACAACAACAACAGGAGACGATTTCCCTCAAAGAACAAATTCAGCTTCTGAGAAATGATCACTATGAGCCACAAAGAACCCCATCATTCTCTTCAAAACCTACCTTCTTCCCCATATCATCACGAGCATATTCACCACCCAAATTAGACCATACCTTCTCTACTTTTCCATCAACCTCAAAAAATCCAATCTCTTTCACCCGACCAACAAAAGAAGAAGATGATTTTGATATCGCAAAAATGGTTTGGGAAAGGAAAGATGCCCTTGCAGCAAAGAAACAAACCAAGAAAAGGCGTGACCAAGGAGAAAGTTCAAAAGAATCAAATCTTGACAATCTGATGATTTCCGACCAGAAGGCTCCAGACTTCTATGTCTCTCAGCCAAGATACATATCAGAAGAAGATACCCCATGGTCAGAATCGCTAAACTCATCAGAAGACGAATCCATGGAAGATAGTTCTCAAGCAAGCAATGAATCCACAACGGAATCTTCCGAAGGAGATGATCCCCCAATATTTGTAAACCAGCCAAGAGATCCGGAAATATCTGAGGTAGATGATGAACAAGAAGGCATGACGGATGAACCAATCCCAGAAAGAAGATATGAGCCTATGGCGTCAAAGCCAGTTGGAACTGGTTTCCACATTTTCACCTTAGATGATGTCAAGGTTTCAAAATGGCCTCAACGGATCCAAGACTTCTATACTTGGATGGTGACCAGAAATTTTGTGGAGCGAGAAAAGTATATCATCCTTTCAGAACTCACTTCACGATTCTCAGGAATCTTCAGAGACTGGTGGAATGCACTTGGAATTCAAGACAAAAATGCTTTTCTTACTTCCCAGGATTTTGCTTTCAACATCAGAATCCTACATGAAGTTTTTTGCGGAGATGCTGGCCAAAGACAGGAGAAAATGCGAAGGCAACTGTTCGAGATGAAGTGCGTGTCATTCGACAGAAATGTCATTGATAGACATTTTCAAAAAATGGCAAAGATATACTTCGAGATTGGAGGAGATATCAATCTAAAGCAAGCCTTTGTATCTTCTCTTCCAAAGTTGCTGGCAAGTCGAACCATGATCATTATTGAAGAACAATTCCAATCCATAACCATCCCACAAATTGGTTACATCAGGCAAGCTATTTTCGTTGCATTGGATGATATCCGTACGAAGCGCTCTGCCCTGAAACAAAATTATTCAACACAATCCAGCGCTTGACAAAGCATGCCGCAAATCTAATCTAATCACCGGTTCAGGATGTTCTTGCCGCACATCTAGGCGAAGAGAGAATTCAGAAGGTTCAAATGGCCAAGAATTCCAGATGGAAAGTCAAGGTCCAAGAGACGCACAAAATATTTCAGACGGAGAAGGCCAGGAAATTTTCACAAGAAGAACAGGTGTTTTATTTGCCATAAGATTGGACATTTTGCTAAAAATTGTCCACAATCAAGAAGGTCTGTCAAACTCATTCAAGAGATTGAAGATTACACTGGTATACATCTCGGAAAGGAGGAGGACCTTGAATCAATATTCTCTATGGATGATGAACCTAATGAAGAAACTTTATTCTCCCTTGATATCTATGAAGAGCAAGGCAATTACCAAATCTCAGAACCAATAATCGAGGCTAGAGAGGAGATCAATGCTCTTACTGTTGTTCCTCAAGTAGAAGTCAAAATCTATTCATCCAAGTGGGACAAACCAACTCGAGTTATTGCTTTCATTGATACCGGAGTTGCTTCCTCACTTATAAATCCAGCTGTTTTTCCTGAAGATCAATGGGTACCGCATTTTAAGGATTTCAACGCTACATCAAATGCGATCTTGACCACAACTGTCATTACAAAGCACCCGATCACCATTGAGTTCTTTCCAGGATTGAAGTTCAGGACGAAGCTGCTAGGATCTGATGTACCAGGAAAAGATCTTATTATTGGATTCGACATCTACAGACAGCTCAGAGATCAGCTCCATATCAAGGCTAATGGGATTGCTTTTAAAAAGCAGTTCAGGCCCTATTCTGAAATCTCGAGGCTATTCCAAATCACTAAGGACGAACAGATCAAAGAGATCGAGCAAAATCTCATTGAACAATCATGTGCCGATTCCCACAAAGACTTCATGATGAAAGGGAAATGCCCTCTATGGAAAAATGAAGAATTTTTTATCAAGATCCCTTTCAAGAAGAATGAAAACATCAATCCAACAAAGGCCAGTCATTCAGGAATGAATCCAGATCATCTGCAACTCGCAAAGAAAGAGTGTGAAGAGCTTTTAGAATTTGATCTGATAGAGCCATCAGATTCACAATGGGCATGCGAAGCATTTTATGTCAACAAAAGAGTTGAACAAACAAGAGGAAAACTCAGGTTAGTCATCAACTACCAGCCACTTAACCATTTCCTCCAAGATGACAAATTCCCTATTCCAAATAAACTCACCCTTTTCTCCAACCTAGCCAAGGCCAAATATTTTTCTAAGTTTGATTTAAAGTCAGGATTTTGGCAATTAGGAATTCACCCCGAAGAAAGACCCAAAACAGGATTTTGCATCCCCGATCATCACTTCCAATGGAAAGTTATGCCCTTCGGATTGAAAACCGCACCTTCTTTATTCCAAAAAGCCATGATAAAAATATTCCAACCCATCCTCCATACCTCCCTAGTTTACATTGATGACATCCTGCTATTTAGTGTGACATTTGAAGAACATATCCACTTTCTTCGTCAGTTTGAGGAATTGGTAACACAATACGGGATCATGCTCTCAGCAAAAATGATGGTTCTTGCTCAAAAGGAAATTGATTTTCTTGGAATGCATTTTGTGCAAGGAGAATATAGTCCAGGACCCCATATATGTCGGGAACTACTCAAATTTCCGGATACCAACTTCTCAACAAAGCAGATCCAACAATTTCTGGGCATAATAAATTATGTAAGAGATTTTATTCCAAATATCTCTACATACATTTCTCCACTTACAGAGATGCTCAAGAAAAATCCTCCTCCATGGGGAAAGAAACAAGATGAAGCAGTCAAGGAAATAAAGAAGATTTCTAAAAATGTCAAGTCCCTTTATATCCCTTCAGATGGGAAGAAGATATTGCAGACGGATGCCAGCAATGAATATTGGAGTGCTATTCTATTTGAAGAAAAAGATGGCCAGAGGAAAATATGCGGATACGCCAGTGGAAAGTTCAAAGATGCCGAGCAACATTATCACTCCACTTTCAAGGAAATTCTTCCAGTAAAGAATGGAATCAAGAAATTCAATTTCTTCCTTATTCATATAGAATTCCTGATTGAAATGGATATGAAAGCTTTCCCGAGGATGATTCATCTAAATGCAAAAATTATTCCCAATCCTCAGATTCTCAGGTGGGCTCAATGGTTCTCTCCGTACAAGTTTCAAGTCAGGCATCTGAAAGGAAAGGATAATATTCTTGCAGATTTTCTGTCCCGACCGGAAGAATTCTCAAAGAGATTTTCCCCAGCAAAATTAAAGTCAAAGGAAAAGCTAATCAGTCACATCTTTATGTTTTCCAGTTTACTAGGAACAAGTCCATTAAAGCCAACAGATCATCCGCCGGAATTGTTCAACCTCATAGATCCCTTTGATCCATCAATTCTTATTGAAAGAAGAACTTATTATGAGCTCGAGGTTTTCCGACAACATGGAGGATCTATTCTCAAGCCTTACGGAGTGAATCCGGAATATCCATTCTGCCATATATTCATAGCTCAAGCCAAGGATTTTCCACAAGAACTATTATGGTTTTTCCTGGTACCTATGCCATCAGTATTATATTTTCATGGAATTCAAATGCAACATCTTCAAAGAGTTTGATAACATTGCCCCAGCTCTTAAAATGTTTTTGCAATGGTTCAAACCTAGAAGATACTGGATTAAATGTTTCAGTGATTCCTACATAGCAAAGGTGTTCATGTTTCATAGGCCAGTAAAGGTTATTAATAGAAAAGTCCAGGCACAAGCTGAAGCATCATTTTGGTGGAAATTTCCCGTGTCCATTTTATCAATGGAGGAAGAATATAGCGAGGCACAAAGAATCCTTTTTCAGCAAAATAGATGCATCCCGAAAGAAATATGGCCAAAAGATTGGGCAAGCTGGAATTATACAAACAGTCATCCTCACTGGGAAAGAGTCCGGGCAGCAGCAAAAGAATACCAAACTCCATACGAAGTCATCCGAGAAAAAATCACTCAAGACATTTCCAGACTAAGGCTAAGGATTACATCTTTCAATCCAAAAGAGAAAGAGCACTGTGAAGAATGGCCGTCAAGTTCCAAGCGTTACTACACAAGGTCATTGAAAAGATGCCTAGAAGACAATCATGGAATCATCAAAGAATAATTACCTGATTTCCTACTAATCCCACCATAATCCTAAATTAGCCACCAAAAAACCTCAAAAATATCCTACCCATGTCAAGACAAATTTTCCACATCTTTCCATACTATTCGGGCCCCGCTTCAACTTGTTTTCACATGTTTAGACATGCCTCCACATGCTTCGTCACATGCATCATCATGCTTTCACATGGCGTCACATGCTCCCGCATATTTTCACATGTTACACCATGTATATTTCACCCGTTTCACATATTTTCGGTTGTTTTTTAGTTGTTTGCCTAAAGTTCTTCACATGTTTAGAAGGACCCACTTGTAAGATAATTTTGCCATGTAAGATAGGTTTATTTTATCTCTTAAGTTTGTCTTGTAATAACCTCCTAGTCCTATATAAAGGAGGCCTTGTAGTACTGGTAGGATCATCTAGCAATCATCCTGTAAATCTTCAAAAATCCTTTGTGAAATACTACTTATGAGTGCTTTCTAAATTTCTCTCTTGTTCTTTCTTTCGAATGGATGGAAATGCCGGTCCATGTATGAAAAATAGGGTAAGTATACTGTAAGAAAGTTATCTTATTATAGTACGAAAGTTTTCTGAGTTATAAACAGCTAACGTTGGTTATAGTACAAAAGTTTTCCGAGTTGTGTAGCTTGGCAAGCCGTCCCTTATGGGTTGTTGAAGCCAGCCCCGTTTGTAGGAAAACTTTTGAGACTATAAACAAATTAACTGTTTGTGTAGCTTGGCAAGCCGTCCCTTATGGGTTGTTGAAGCCAACCCCTTTTGTAGGGAAACTTTCGTATTTATGGTATAGTTAGCTTTCTTGTGGTATCTTGCCCTGTTGCCCTGTTCTTCTATGAAGTAGATATCCTACCCGATGAACAAAAAGTATCTTCCACTGAACTACCCCTCATAAACCCATACTCAGCGTTTGCCAAAAAATCCTTTGCACCCTGGACCCAAATTCGTTCCTTAGTCCAACATAGACCAAAAGGAGTCAAAGAATATGTTGTTGCCTCAAAACTTGACCAGCATCCTATTCTTGCCACTCGAGAGGAACAATTTATCACCCTTCAAATACCAGATGATTTTCCTAGGCAATGGAGAGCTCATTGTTTTACCCATATCCATTTTGGTGATGTCCGAATCGCTTTAACATATCACGGAAGAAAAGGTCAACCTGTTGTAGCTCGACTTTCTCTTCTAGATACCCGATATTTGGAGTACCAACACGCAAACTTGGGTACTGCCGAAGTTACCCTGAATGCTGGAACTGTCTTCATAACTATCTTTCCAAATTTCAACATGTCCCTTTATGACCCGTACCTAACCGAAGCCTTAAAAATCCAAGTCCAAATCCAAGGAGCACCACAAGCCAAAGATTCTATCCAAGCAACCCTTCACCACCAAATGGCATGGTGAGTCCAAAATCATGCCATGGATCTTTGTCTACCCGGAGGAGAAAATGCTTTGCTCTTAAATATTGATGCTACCAAAGGAAACACCATGTGCACCCAAATACCCAGACAAATTTCCAGAGATGAACTTGTCAAAATCCTGTTTTGGGTCTTTCTTCAGGGTGAATTCCTAATTGTCAAAATCCTGACTTTAAATCAAACTTAGAAAAATATTTGGCCTTGGCTAGGTGGGAGAAAAGGGTGAGTTTATTTGGAATAGGGAATTTGTCATCTTGGAGGAAATGGTTAAGTGGCTGGTAGTTGATGACTAACCTGAGTTTTCCTCTTGTTTGTTCAGCTCTTTTGTTGACATAAAATGCTTCGCATGCCCATTGTGAATCTGATGGCTCTATCAGATCAAATTCTAAAAGCTCTTCACACTCTTTCTTTGCGAGTTGCAGATGATCTGGATTCATTCCTGAATGACTGGCCTTTGTTGGATTGATATTTTCATTCTTCTTGAAAGGGAGCTTGATAAAAAATTCTTCATTTTTCCATAGAGGGCGTTTCCCTTTCATCATGAAGTCTTTGTAGGAATCGGCACATGATTGTTCAATGAGATTTTGCTCGATCTCTTTGATTTGTTCGTCCTTAGTGATTTGGAATAGCCTCGAGATTTCAGAATAGGGCCTGAACTGCTTTTTAAAAGCAATCCCATTAGCCTTGATATGGAGCTGATCTCTGAGCTGTCTGTATATGTCGAATCCAATAATAAGATCTTTTCCTGGTACATCAGATCCTAGCAGCTTCGTCCTGAGCTTCAATCCTGGAAAGAACTCAATGGTGATCGGGTGCTTTATAATGACAGTTGTGGTCAAGATCGCATTTGATGCAGTGTTGAAATCCTTAAAATGCGGTACCCATTGATCTTCAGGAAAAACAGCTGGATTTATAAGTGAGGAAGCAACTCCGGTATCAATGAAAGCAATAACTCGAGTTGGTTTGTCCCACTTGGATGAATAGATTTTGACTTCTACTTGAGGAACAACAGTAAGAGCATTGATCTCCTCTCTA
This sequence comes from Nicotiana noctiflora, assembly GCA_032618575.1. NCBI lineage: Eukaryota > Viridiplantae > Streptophyta > Magnoliopsida > Solanales > Solanaceae > Nicotiana > Nicotiana noctiflora. The sequence goes on from JASVEL010010025.1 coordinate 219,233, forward strand.
GCCTCGATTATTGGTTCTGAGATTTGGTAATTGCCTTGCTCTTCATAGATATCAAGAGAGAATAAAGTTTCTTCATTAGGTTCATCATCCACAGAGAATATTGATTCAAGGTCCTCCTCCTTTCCGAGATGTATACCAGTGTAATCTTCAATCTCTTGAATGCGTTTGACGGACCTTCTTGATTGTGGACAATTTTTAGCAAAATGTCCAATCTTATGGCAAATAAAACACCTATTCTTCTTGTGAAAATTTCCTGGCCTTCTCCGTCTGAAATATTTTGTGCGTCTCTTGGACCTTGACTTTCCATCTGGAATTCTTGGCCATTTGAACCTTCTGAATTCTCTCCTTCGCCTAGATGTGCGGCAAGAACATCCTGATCCGGTGATTAGATCCGATTTGCGGCATGCTTTGTCAAGTGCTGGATTATGTTGGATAATTTGTTTCAGAGCAGAGCGCTTCGTACATATATCATCCAATGCAACGAAAATAGCTTGCCTGATGTAACCAATTTGTGGGATGGTTATGGACTGGAACTTTTCTTCAATGATGGTCATGGTTCGACTTGCCAACAACTTTGGAAGAGAAGATACAAAGGCTTGCTTTAGATTGATATCTCCTCCAATCTCGAAGTATATCTTTGCCATTTTTTGAAAATGTCTATCAATGTCATTTCTGTCGAATGACACGCACTTCATCTCGAACAATTGCCTTCGCATTTTCTCCTGTCTTTGGCCAGCATCTCCGCAAAAAACTTCATGTAGGATTCTGATGTTGAAAGCAAAATCCTGGGAAGTAAGAAAAGCATTTTTGTCTTGAATTCCAAGTGCATTCCACCAGTCTCTGAGGATTCCTGAGAATCGTGAAGTGAGTCCTGAAAGGATGATATACTTTTCTCGCTCCACCAAATTTCTGGTCACCATCCAAGTATAGAAGTCTTGGATCCGTTGAGGCCATTTTGAATCCTTGACATCATCTAAGGTGAAAGTGTGGAAACCAGTTCCAACTGGCTTTGACGCCATAGGCTCATATCTTCTTTCTGGGATTGGTTCATCCGTCATGCCTTCTTGTTCATCATCTACCTCAGATATTTCTGGATCTCTTGGCTGGTTTACAAATATTGGGGGATCATCTCCTTCGGAAGATTCCGTTGTGGATTCATTGCTTGCTTGAGAACTATCTTCCATGGATTCGTCTTCTGATGAGTTTAGCGATTCTGACCATGGGGTATCCTCTTCTGATATGTATCTTGGCTGAGAGACATAGAAGTCTGGAGCCTTCTGGTCGGAAATCATCAGATTGTCAAGATTTGATTCTTTTGAACTTTCTCCTTGGTCACGCCTTTTCTTGGTTTGTTTCTTTGTTGCAAGGGCATCTTTCCTTTCCCAAACCATTTTTGCGATATCAAAATCATCTTCTTCTTTTGTTGGTCGGGTGAAAGAGATTGGATTTTTTGAGGTTGATGGAAAAGTAGAGAAGGTATGGTCTAATTTGGGTGGTGAATATGCTCGTGATGATATGGGGAAGAAGGTAGGTTTTGAAGAGAATGATGGGGTTCTTTGTGGCTCATAGTGATCATTTCTCAGAAGCTGAATTTGTTCTTTGAGGGAAATCGTCTCCTGTTGTTGTTGTTGGAAAAAATGGAAAAGTGAAGTTCCTGGCGGACAAATCTCATATTGTAAATTTGCCAACCTTAATTCCAAAGCTTTGATCAGTCCTGCATGTTGAGACGATGACTGCTCCACCTTTTTCTCAATTGTTTCCACTTTGCTCATCAACTTGTTCTGTACATGGGCCACATTTTTTATGGTGTTTCCAATATTGTTGAGCACTTTGTTTTGACAGATGGAATTTTCCGATTGCCAGTTCATTGTTGCTTCAATATCACTTGTTGGGGTTTTTTCTCCAGACGGTAGTACTATGTTCTTTTTGGGGATTTTTGGAGCATGGCTGATACCCTCCTTTTCAAAAGGTTGTAGTGGAGGAAAATCTTGGGAGTGACTAGAACTTGAAGGGCTCATCATGAATATTTGCGGGTGTGTGGAACTTTGGATTGATGGAGTTTTAGGCTCAGGTGGCTTTTTAGGTTTTGGGGTGTGAGATGATGTTGGTTCGGATTTGGGCATGGTTTCACTATCCTCCCAGCTAGGGGTGAATTCCTAATTGCCAAAATCCTGACTTTAAATCAAACTTAGAAAAATATTAACATGGTGACATCATAATCTTTCAGCAATTCTAGCCATCCTCTCTGCCTCAAATTCAACTCCTTCTGTTTAAACAAATATAGAAGACTCTTATGATCGGTGTATACTTCACATGCCACACCATACAAATAATGTCTCCAGATCTTCAATGCATGAACAATCGCCGCCAATTCTAGATCATGAACTGGACAGCTCTTTCCATGAATCTTCAACTGCCTCGAAGCATAGGTAATAACCTTACCACCCTGCATTAACACTACACCAAGCCCAATACGGAAAGCATCACAATAAATAGTATAAGGTCCCGTACCTGTGGGTAAAACTAATACCGGTGCTGTAGTCAAAGCTGTCTTGAGCTTCTGAAAGCTCGCTTCACATTTATCTGACCATTCGAAGTGAACACCTTTCTGCGTCAATCTGGTCAGTGGGGTTGCAATAAATGAAAACCCCTCCACGAATCGCCGATAATAACCAGCTGATCCCAAGGAACTCCAAATATTTGTGGCTGATGTCGGTATAGGTCAGTTCTTGACTGCCTCAATCTTCTTTGGATCAACCTGAATACATGTTGCTGTCACAATATGACCTAGGAATGCAACTGAACTTAGCCAAAATTCACACTTTAAATTTTTTGCATATAGTTGGATATTTTTCAAAGTTTGCAAAGCCACTCTGAGATGTTACGCATGCTCCTCCTGACTACGAGAATATATTAATATGTCATCAATGAAGACTATTACAAACAAGTCTAAATAAGGCCGGAAAACCCGATGCATCAATTCCATAAAAGCTGCTGGGGCATTAGTCAACCCAAAAGACATGACCAAAAATTCATAATGTCCGTACCCAGTGCGTAATGCTGTCTTAGGGACATCAGATGCCCTAATCTTCAGCTGATGATAGCCAGATCTCAAATCTATCTTCGAAAAGACCTTGGCACCCTGAAGCTGATCAAATAAATCATCAATTCGCGGGAGTAGATATTTATTTTTGATAGCCACCTTGTTCAACTGCTGATAGTCAATGCACATTCTCATCGAACCATCTTTCATCTTTATAAATAGTACCGGCGCACCCCACGGCGAAACACTGGGTCTAATGAAACCTTTTTTCAAGTAAATCCTGAAACTGCTCCTTCAATTCTTTTAATTCTGGCGGATCCATACGATATGGGGGAATGGAAATGGGCTGAGTGCCTGGAGCCAAGTCAATGCAAAAATCAATGTCCCTATCGGGCGGCATACCTAGCAAGTCCGAAGGAAATACTTCAGGAAATTCGCGAACCACAGGCACAGAGTCAATAGAAGGAACCTCAGCACTGGAATCACGGACGTAGGCCAAATAAGCCAAACACCCTTTTTCAACCATACGATGAGCCTTAACATAAGAAATAACATTGCGGCTAGTATGACCAGAAATTCCTTTCCACTCTATACGAGGAAAATTCGGCAGAGCTAAAGTCATAGTCTTGGCATGGAAATCTAAAATAGAATGATATGGAGATAGCCAGTCCATGCCTAATATAATATCGAAATCCACCATATTTAAGAGCAATAAATTAGCACGGGTCTCAAGACCCTCAATCACTACAATACATGACCGATGAACTAGATCAACCACAATAGAATCGCCTACTAGTGTAGACACATGAACAGGAACACCCAGTGGATCACTAGGCTGAAACAAGTACGGTGCAAAATAAGAAGACACGTACGAATATGTAGACCCAGGGTCAAATAATGTTGATGCCTCTCTATCACAAACCAAAATAATACATGTAATGACGGCATTTGAGGACTCAGCCTCTGGTCTGGTAGGAAGTGCATAACATCGGGGCTAGGCCCCAAAAACCTGAGCAGTATCTCTGGGACGATCAGCTGCTGGCTAGTCTCTACCTCTATCGGTCTGAGCTCCACATCTATGACCTCTGCCTCCACTTCTATGTCCTCTACCCCCGCCTCTAGCTGGTTGGGCAGGTTGTGGGGGAACCGGGGCCTAAACCATAGCACGAGAACCCTGCTGCTAAGAGTTGTCAGAAGCTCGAGGGCAATACTTTGCAATGTGCCTAAGGTCACCGCACGTATAACAAGCCCTCGATTGCCAATAATAACGAAGTGGTGGTGTGCTGATAGGATACTGATCAGAATAATATGGCTGAGGATTACGACTACTAGAAACATCGTGAGAAACCTGAAGAGCTGACTGATAAGGCCTAAGAGGATGGTCTTTACCATGAGAATCTCTACCTCCAGACGAGGTACCACTGAATTTGCCTGAATTATGATCTCTCTTATCCGATCCATGACATTCTCCTTGTGACAGAGCTATGTCGATCCGGCACGCTGCATTAGTCGCCGCCTGAAAAGTGATTTCAGTCCCTGCTCCCATAGCCATCTGCAGTCGAATTGGCTGATTCATGCCATCAATAAATCTTCTCACCCTTTCCCGATCTGTGGGAAGTATGACAATGGCATGACGAGCTAGGTCAATGAACCTAGTCTCGTACTGTATGATAGACATAGAACCCTGATGAAGATGCTCAAATTGCCTACGTAGAGCCTCTGAGTGGCTGGAAGGAACTTTTCCAAGAATAACTATGTAAATTGGCCCTTAGTCAAAGATGATGATCCTGCCGATCTCGATAGACAATAATCTCTCCACCAAGTTTTGGCAGAACCAGACAATCGAAAAGTAGCAAAATCAACACCATTAGTCTCCACAATGCCCATAGTACGGAGAACCTCATGGCAGCTAAATAGGAAATCATGGGGATCCTCTGAAGGAGTGCCACTGAATGTGGTAGTGAATAGCTTGGTAAACCTATCCAACCTCCATAATGCGTCAGCAGACATAGTTGCACCATCACTAGCCTGAGTCACTATGACAGGCTGAACTGCCTCAGCTGGCTGAATCACAGGAACCTGAGCTTGGGGAATTATTGGCTTCAGGGTGCGCGTAGCAGAAGTCTGATTACCTCCTCCAGCCTGAGAAGTGGCTGGTGCTGCTGGCAGTAAACCTGATCTGGCGATATTGTCCATAAAACCCGCTATCCGGACTAGAGCATCCTGAAGGTCCGGTGTAAACATAACCCCTCATGGGACTTGAGCTTGGCCTACTAGAGTTGCTGGGGCTAGAACCTCCTCCTCGATATGAACCTGAGGTTCTGCCACTTGTGCTGCTTCTCGGGGCTGAGCTCTGCCCCTACCTCGGCCTCTAGGATGTCCTCGACCTCGGCCCCTGCCCCTAGCGGGAGCTACTGCTGCTACAACCTCGGGCTGCTGGTCAGTAGATGAGGAAGCTCGTGTTCTTGCCATCTGTGGAAGAACAGAGTAGAAATTCAATTAGCATTTGAAAGATCAAAGTCGCACGACTGGAAAGAATAAAGGGAAGATTTTCCTAAACCTGTAGCCTCGAGGGGATAAATACAGACGTCTATGTACCGATCCCTCAGACTCTACTAAGATTGTTTGTGAGTTGTGAGATCTGTGCAACCTAGAGCTATGGTACTAACTTGTCACGACCCGGATTTCCCACCATCGGGAGTCATGATGGCACCTACTAGTGGAAGCTAGGCAAGCCAATTCTTACTTACATTTCCATTAGTTACAACTCTCTTTTTAAGACTTTAAATAAAATCATGTAATTACAGCGAAATAATTAAACTTAGCGAAAGACTTATCAAATTTTACTAGATACGATACAGAAAACCCAAGCATAATACACTGCCCAAGACTGGTGTCACAATACTCACAAACTTCTAAGAATAATAAACATAATCGTCTGAAAGAAATATAAGCTATTTATCTCGAATACATGAGATAACAGAATGAAACATAAAGATAAAGGAGACATCGGGTCCTGCGACGCCTGCAAGGCTACCCCGAAGTCTCAGTAGTCAAAATATCTACAATCGCACTATTGCCGTTGTTGCTATCTGTAACTTGTATCTGCGCAAAAAAAATGCAGAGTGTAGCATCAGCACAACCGACCCGATGTGCTGATAAGCGCCTGACCTATCCCGGCGAAGTAGTGACGAGGCTAGGACCAGACACCCACATAAACCTGTACAGTTGGAATATATACATATACAACAGCAGGAAAAACATTATCGAACATTTATACGAAAAAATTCTGCTTTGAAATCGAAACCAATAATTCATAATATCAGAAATAATCTGAACAATGGAACAAAAATTACTTTCATGTCTCAATTCATTTTCATTGCATATCTTGTGGTAGGCGTACCACTCGCTCCCAGATTTAATAATAGGCTACCGGCAACTATGGCCAATGCCAAGATTCAAATAACTTTGTGGTCGGCGTACCATACGATCCTTTTCTTATTATATTAATGGTTGGCATGCCACACGAACCCAATTCTTTAATATATATGTGGTCGGCGTGCCACACGATTTTATTTCTTTAATATATGTATATTATCGGCATTGAACCAATAATCTCTGATCAACAGTAAGTATTTAAAAGTATTACCGGTATTAAACCAATAATCTTCAACTTCAACAATATTTATATTACCGGTGTAAAACCAATAAATAATAATAAATCAACAATATATGTTTGTTACCGGTGTGACACCAATAACCTTTAATCAATAATTTATATATATTACCGGTATGAAACCAATAATAGTTTTCTTTCACATAATCACATAGGATTAATAGGAATTTAATCCATTTAAGACCCACGGTCATGCTCGACCTCCAACGTATAGATACTCGTCACCATGCCTATACGTCGGACTCCACATATAATAATTAACACATAAACTCAATTCCTATTCCTACAAGCTAGGATAGAAGAAACACTTACCTCGAGAGTATATGAACAATTCAATCCGTGGCAATGCCTTTTCCTTTCAAATTTGGCTCCAATCGAATCGTATCTATAAACAATTGATTTAATATCATCAATTCTACTTAACAAACTAGTTCATATGGCTAAATATAATTTTTACAATATTCTGCCCGGAATAGTAAAAATTGACCACGGGCCCACATGATCGAAACTCAAGGTTCGAATCAAAATAAATTCACCCAATCATCCACGAGTTCAAATATACAATTTGTTCTTAAGTTCGACCCCAAAACGAGGTCCAGATCGCAAATTCTTTGAAAACCCTAACTGTACCCATTTCTCTAATTTGTTTCTACCCATTTACACATATTTAGGCCTAGGAATTCAAATAATATTGATGGGAAACGAGTCAAGAATCACTTACCCAAGAAGTTTGATGAAGAATTGCTCAAGAATCGCCCAAGAAGCTGTGGAGAAGAGAGAGTTTGTGAAATGGGATGAAAATCCTGATTCTGTTCTGTTTTGGGATTATATTCACTAGGCAGACATTTTACTCTATGCTATCGCAGAGACTGTGATGCAATCGCATAGAAGAAAATAAAGGGGGCCAGAAAATTGCTCTATGCGATCGCGGAGAATCAATGCGATCGCATAGAAGAAAAAAAGGGGGGGTTGAACTTACTCAATGCGATCGCAGGGATTGGTATGCGATCGCATAGAAGAAATTCCAGGCCTCAAGATTTACTCTATATGATCGCGAAGGGCACTGTGCGATCGTATAGGAGGAACAGTTGAAGCTATGCTATCACATGGGTATTATTGAGATTGCATAGAAGGATTTTGGGACCCCTGATCTTTTTTCTATGCGATCGCAGCTATACCTATGCGATCGCATAGATTAAAATCCCTGTGCAAAAGTTGCAGAATTTCTGCTGCATTTTCAAGTCCAAAACCATTCCGATACATATACGAAACTCACCCGAGCCCTCGGGGATTCAAACGAAATATGTACACTGATTCAAAAATATCATACGAATTTCTTCGCGCGATCAAATCGCCAAAATAACATCAAAATCAATGAATTGAGCCTTAAAACTCAAGATTTCTTTCAAAATTTCATAACTTCCAAAATTTCCAATTTAAGGCCGAAACACGTCAAACGACGTCCGTTTTCAACTAAACTTTACAGGAAGCGCTTAACCAATATATATGATTTGTACCGGGCGTCGGAACCAAAATACGAGCCCGATACCATTGCTTTTTAATCAAATTTCAGTTTTATTTTCCTTAAATATTTTCAAAAAACAATTTAACAGAAAAATACATTTACCGGGGTTCTAGACCTCGGATTTCGATTACGGGTGTACGCCGAGTTCCATAATTTTTGACGAATTTTTTGAGACCGTCAAATCACGGGTCCAGGTCCGTTTACCAAACATGTTGACCAAAGTCAGTCATATCAATATTAATATCAAAATTCTTTAAATTTTTCACATATTTCATATATTTCAACATAGAAATTTTCCGGCTTCGCGCCCGGACTGCGCACACAAATCGAGGCAACTATAAATGAGGTTTTCAAGGACTTAGAAGCTCGAAATAATTGAGAAACACAAGTGATGACCCTTTGGGTCGTGCACACATATGCTGCAATTGAAATAATAAAATGGCCATTTATTAATTAACCAAATAAATTAGTTAAAATAATTGCTAATTATAAAAAAAAAATTCATGCATAGATATGTTTTGAAAATGATTATTTAGAATTCAAAAATATAAATGACTAATTTCTGGTAAAACTGATACAAAATAATATGCATGGGCTATAATTGCAAAGTTATTACAATTATAGCCAAAAGATGCCAAATTCGCTATTCATGGAATAATTTGGACTTAATGAGGCCATAAGTAATAAATTAGATCAATAAATATTTTTGAAATCATTTGTGATACAATTTTGTGATTATTTATTAGGAAATGAATACTAGACAAAGTAAGAAAATTGTGGAAAAATACCAATTGAGACCAATGCATGATTTTGAGGGTATATAGGCAATTAAAAACTATTTTTTAGGAATAATTGGGTATCAACACCGACCAAGGTAACAAATTATTCCATGTACTTCTAACCCGCTATTCCCTATTCTTTTTTAAAAAAAGAAAGAGAGAGAAGTGAAATAGAGAGCAAGGACGTCCTCAAATTCGCGAACAAAGGTTAACCGACATACAAGTGTTAAATTACTCCCTACGGAGAATAATAAATCAGGAAAACCCTTCACAACGCACCATATTACAAATTACAAACAAATGGTTCAGTACAAGCCGAACTGTCACACCTCATTTTTACTATCCCGAAAGGGTATAAGAGAGTTTTTTCCATTTTAAGTGACAATCGAAATAGGATTATTATAATAAAGTTCAGAGTCTCCACTTGAGATAATTTATGGTGTCCCAAGTCACCGATTTAAAATTTCAAATCGAGGAAGTTTGACTCTATTTACGGTCTGCGAACATAGAAATTTAGGTAAGGAATTTTGTTAACTTTGGAGAAGGTGTAAGGCATTCTATAGTTTTGTGGTTTTAACATGGTTGTTTTGATCATACATGGCTTAATCAAATTGTCTAATTACTCATTTTAGAACCTATGTGCATTTGTCTCTTTTAATTGAGAAATATCTTAAAATAGATCACGCGCACGTGTACCCATTTGTTTGGCACGTCAAATATTATGTTACGCGAACGTGTCCATAATTATTAATGCTTTATTAATATTAGGAATGTTTGGCCGAAGTTCCGCGAAAGCATACTCCGATTTTATTTTTAAGATCCTTATGTCATACGAACGTGTCCACAATCATGATGATACATTAAATGTGCCTAAAGCAAGCTAAGAACATTTATTTTTGAAAACTAAACCCGAAACGTAATGCAGCTGTTGATTTGCACGTAACTACAGTAAGATGCTAGGCCCCTTTTTATTTAAGCAAATTCTGGTTTGAAGTTAAGCCGAAAACTATTTGAAAAAAAACTAGGCTCAAAATCGAGCCCAGAAGTGAAGCGGGGTAGACGGTCACTTAGCTCCAAATGTGCCAACAAATACCAGGTCCAACTCTTCACAACCATGCCTTGAGTACCAAGGCCCACGTCCATTATACCAAGCAGAATAATTTAATAAAAGAATTTAAAAAAAAAAAAACTAGATACAACAAGGCTCCAAATTGAGCTCATAATGAGAATAAGATAATTATCAAAACTCCAAAATCGAACTTAGGCCAGGATACTTCGTTTAGGCCATTGTCAAGCCCAATCGAGGCTTAAGCTCTTTAGAGTCAAGTGTAAACCAAATTTTTTTTAACAAATCAATAAAGATCAATAAGCCAAAATTAATTTATCAGTGACTCTATTTATTGACAAATGATATTAACCATGAAAAACTATAATTCAAGCTCATTCATGAACTAACCCAAATTTAAATTCCTAATTGCTTTAATAAACTGAATATTTGTCTTTTACAATATATACCTAACCCATCCTAACAGGTATCAATTAAACTAACAAGACACTGAAGCAACTAATATTATCAGAAGACCATACATGGTTCAAAATAGAGGATTTTTCATACACATAGCTGAAACTAATGACATAGAATCCCTAAGTGCATAATACTTGAACAAAATATTTTACCAAAACAGTTTACAAAAAAGAATTAAAGATCCAACATGTAAGGTATTCAGTCTCATATTACACAAACATCTATTATGAGCATTAAACTAACATTTAAACAAACCCAAATTTCATTACAACACATAGATACATGCTCCCAACTTCTTTGATTATTTAAAGGTTTAATATGGTACCTGGATATAAAAATAAAGCAAAATTGGAGTAAGGGTTTAGAACAACAAGCTAATGAAAATAGCAGCACATATTAGTAACACCAAGCCTTGATTCAAACCATATTCAACCTGGAAATCCAGTAGACATTTTCTAAATTTTGCTAAAAGAAAAAAATCAGAAATAATCTAGCCAATTTATCAATGAAGCAATGCGGAAACTTACTGGTTCTTTTTTTTTTGGGTTTAGAATCTGATTTGTGTGTGAAGGAAAGGATCTATATATAGCCCTTGAGGAGTGCCACACTCTGAAGAGGATAAGTGAAATTATTCCTCCAGCCCCAAGGCATCTTTTTAACCAACTTGGACAATTGGCTACCTTTCATTGGCTTCAGCATTATGTGCTAACCAAATGAGGCCAGCAGCCCCTTATTTTAGATCCTTCAAATAGGATTTTTATCCTATTATGTTTACCCAACCTTCAAATAACCCCCTTAAGTTTCTCTATCTATATTTAACCCCTACAAGGTCTTGAGGACTTACAAACTATCGCAAACCGAAATCAAACAAACAAATATGAACAAACGGATTAAACAGCAAACATAAATACAATTGAACCTGGGGTATCGAATATCTGAAAATCTAAACTATTTAACTCAACACGGATTAGACTGAGATGAGGTAGAAACAAAATCATTAAGAAACTATTTAGCAAAACGATTTTCATATAAGAACATTGTTGATCCTTATTAAACTAACAATTGAGATGACGACCTAGGATATTCAACTAGACATAACCAAAATATACTATAATTGTCACGGCCTGAATTTCTCACCTTCGGGAGTCATGATGGCGCCTACTCGTAGAAGCTAGGCAAGCCAAATTTAGTTACTTTTCCTTTAATAAACAATCATTTGACAATAATATTTAAACAATGAAAAATCAACAATAATAAGCGAAATTCTTAAATTTAAATAGCTAAACAAGATACTGAATTCCAACCTAATTTCTACCCCGTATATGGAGTCACATACTCACTGTCACACCTCCTTTTGGCACGCCCCCTACCCTGAAGGGTAGAAGCACAAGGGAGTTTTTCCAATTTAAGTGACAATATTCGAAGCGGGATTATTCTATTTATTTCAGAGTCGCCACTTGGAATAAATTAAGGTGTCCCAAGTCACCGATTTATTTAAATCCCGAATCGAGGAAATTTTCGACTTTCCAAATGAAGTCTGCGAACCAGAAATTCTAAGTAAGGAATTCTGTTGACCCGAGGGAAGGTGTTAGGCACCCCGGATCCCGTGGTTCTAGCACGGTCACTTCAATTATTATAAATGGCTAAAAATACCTGATTTTATACATGCTTAGAAATTATATGCTCCAATTAATCTTTAAACCGCTCTATTAATTTGAAACCATACCAAAAGAAAGACTAATTACAACATAGACTCGGACTTTTGACAGATAGGTAAATAATAAGAAAATGTATCCGGATTTGCTTATTTGAAACTATGCCGATTAAAGCCATTGTAAAACTAAACCAAAAAAATCAATTTATTTAACAGCATATCCCTTAAAATTATTTCCAATTAAAGGACCGTACCAAATGATGTATTATTTAATAGCTTTTTGACTTATGGCCGGAAATTGAATGAAAGGATATAAATTAACGGAAAATTGATCAAAGTATGCGAAATAGAAATAATTCACTTTGATGCATTATTAAAAGTAAGATTGTTCACTTTCCTTAATCCGATGTTAATTAGCGAAATCAAGACTACGCGATTAAAACCGACCTAGCTTTGTCATCTAAAGTATCGACTAACTTATCTTGTTTGCTTAAATTACAAATGGATTTCAAGGAAAAAATCAAATGAAAGAAAACTCAAAAAAATGATTCCGGTCATCTTACGTTAATAGCTAAATTTAATCAAACTAACATTTTGAATATGCTTAAGCTACTTGACTTTAAACCCATTACCTACACAATATTAAAAGGAAATCTAATCCGAATTGGCTAATTTTGACTTACACAAGTCCCGAACATATTCTAACAATAATAGAAGCTAATTAAGTATAAATGAAAAAGCTAATGTCTATTTTAATCAATAGTCCCAGAGTAACAAAATTTACAATGATAAACAATACGAGCCCGGCGGATTTATTTCAATTCGTACACGTTGAAGGTAAGAACTAAATAGACATACTAGACTATGTGCACCCTATATCCTTTAATGACTAGCTGTATAGTTCTATTATAACAAGAATTTCAATATTTAATAACTAAACTAACATAAACATTCGTGTGGTGGCTTCACAATAGTACTCAAAACATGCTTTCATTTCATTTCCAGTAAAAGCAATAGACAACCCAAGGATGTGTACCTTGGCTGAAAATAATTGATTCGAAACAAACAAATCCAAATCCCAGAACTTATTTGCTTTGCCAAACTCTACACCAAACTAAAAACTCTCCAGGAAACTCCCTCACAGATTTTTCAAAGTGTTTAGAGGTTTTTTATGTCTCAAATGTTGTTGTTTCCTTTCAAAAGGCTTAGTGTGTCTGAAAATCTCACTTCTAAAGGTCTGAAATTCTGTGTTTGAAGCTCTCTTTTGGAGGTTTTGTCTGTGTGTTTCCTGTATTGAAACTCTCTGCTAAAATCCTCTCCTATTCCCAGGATGTCTGTCTAAGCAAACTATGTAAGAAATCTATTTCTTTTCTCTGTATTGCTCTCCTATTCTCTATTCCCAGAAGGTATATTTTCTGCCTCTCTTCTTCCTAGTATGTCCCCCCTCTAATCTGTTTTCCTATCTGTCTTTATAGCCTAGAGATCCAACCCCCAGCCCTTCTTTTTTAATTGCTTTAATCACTGTCCAGCCAGGTTATTCCTTCTGCTTTTCCACTCTGTTTTGTCCAAGTATGGGACTTTTTGTTTTATAATTCCCTAAGTGCAAGACCTAGGTGGATACCTGCTGTCCAGCAGGTTCCACTGACCTAAGGCATGTGCATTGCACCTAGCTGTGGGTTTTTCTATTCTTTAACAGGTTTAACAGCTATATCCAATCAACAAATTTTAAACTGAAATCAAAACAGTCTGAGGCTCGGTCACAAACAGGGAATCCTAACAGTTGTAGTTAAATCATGGTTCAAATAGAAACATAGAATTAGTTTGACGACATTCGACTAATCGATCACGACATGTATAATCGATAAAGAACAAGTTGATAAGTCAGTGATTCCAACAATCTCGGCCAAAGATGGAAAAATACGAAACTAATTATTCGACGACGCTAATCGAAGCGAATACGTATTCTACAACATACGCAATCAAATAAACAACACAGAATTTAGAATTGACCAAACAAAGGGTCTTTGAGAAGAGATGAACAGAAAAGAAATTAATCGACAACAAAACCACAACAAAAACGAAAACAACAATTGAAAACATACTGATCAACAAAAACAAATAGAAAGCTGAAAAGAAGAGAAAATGACATACATTAAACAGAAAAATAGGAAATCGGCAGACTTGGACTCATATAAATTGAACCTTTTGAGGCCAAACGGGCTGTAATCGAGTGTTCCCGAATGAGAACAAGTGGAATACAACCTATTGGAACCACAAAATTTTCATACGAGCTAAAAAAATTCTATTTATGGCTCTTGAAACTCAATATTTGGGTTCGAATGCTTCTGGCTGGATTCTTACCATATTAATGGTGGATTGGTGATTGGGGAGGTAAGGTGAAGGTTGGATATGAGTTTGGGATTGAATGGAGGCAGCGCGACCACTAGAAAGTTGTTGCGGCTAACTAGGTTTCATGGCAATCGAATGACATTCGAGGGAATCCGGTATGATTTGAATTTAATTTATAAGGGGATCGAGACGGGGAGGTTGAAACAAGCTCAGGGTGTAAAGATGGGGGCATTTGGCCACCGTCTGCCGCCGCGGGCGAATTCAGGTGGGCGGAGGACGGCGGGGACGGTAGGTTAGGGTTAGAGGCGAATGGGGATCTGATTTGGTTTGGGGGGATTTTGGTATACCAATTTGAAATCGTTGATGCGAACCGTTGGATTGAAGGATCTGGACGGCTTGGATCAATTGAATGGCAGAGGAGACGACGTCGTTTTGGTCTAGTGAAGGGCTGGGCAGATCCGGGTGGTTTGGCCGGGTTTGGGTAAAATATTTGGGCCCGGTCCAGTTTCTTTTTTTCAAATGGCCCAATCCGGATTCTTACTCTCTATTCCTTTCGTTTTCTTTTAATTTTAAGTCCTAATTTATAAAAAATAAAAATCCTAACTACACTACAAAAGATCAAATCAAATTAACTAATACTAATTAAATTATACTAACAATTATCACACACAATTAAATAATCAATTAAACATAAATCACACAATTAGGCATTTAAATGCTAAAAATGTAAAAGATGAATTATTTTTTTGATTTTTATTTTATATATTATTTGAAAAATAAAATTAATTATCCTAAATAATACTTAAATGCGAATGGAACATTTTTTTTGTATTTTATTTATTTTGTTATTAATTTAACAAATAAATATGCACAGATAAAAATGCAAATAATAATTAAGAAAATCAAACAAAATTTCATAAAATCACGCACATCACAAAATTATTCTACTTTTTTGGATTTTGGGAGTAATTCTCATGTAGGGCAAAAATCACGTGCTCACAGCTGCCCCTTTTTGCGTGTAAACTCGATGAGTTTTGTGCAAAGAATAATGAGAAAATGCGAGCGATTTTTGCCCGTTTGAGCACTCCGTGTGAAGCAATTGAAAATATCTTGACCGAGCCTTTGCTTCGAGAGGCCTCCTACATATCTTGGGCTAAACAGGAATCAGGTCAATGTTGTTCGGGAAGTTTTGGTAGCTGGGACTACCGTGAACTGACACTTTGCTGTTACTATTGCTATCGTTGCTGCTTACTGCTTACTGACCTCCTTATTACACCAAGAGAGAAATTAAAGCTGAACTAGCTATGCTATCAAACTATAAGTTACAAGATTCCTATCTACGATTCTCTTGAAAACTTGATCTTGAATCTTAGCTAGTTTTGCTGTAGACCTCGATCTAAATCTTGATGCTCAACAAGCTGTACGTGCTTGTTTATTTCTGTAACATTGAGTGAAATGGAATTGGCGGAACTCGTGACTTCAATCAGATTCGGAGCAATCCGCGCTTCTGTTTACTCCAACGTTTGAACTTGTTTCCTTTCGATTCTTTTCCTTTTTTTCTTCATTCCGGATTAAGGTTCCACTCGTAGGTTATCTCGATCCTTGCGTCCCGAGGTCAAACTTATTTAGACAAATAAAACAAACAAACGAACGAAATTGTTCTGCCCCAGTTTTGCTAGGAAACTTTCGTGAGTTAGTTGTGACACAAAAAGTGATTAAAAAGACTCTTTGGTATTGGTTAAGAAAATCACAGTTTCACAAATAAATGTTGCACGGTTTTCTGGCTGGGAGACCCTCGGTTTTCTGGTCGGGGTTTAACGAGATAGCTCCGCAGCTTTCTGACTGGGAGATCCTCGATTTTCTGACCGGGATTTCGAAGAAGAGTTTTACGGCTTTCTAACCGGAGTTCAAAACAATGTCTTGCAGTTTTTTTGGCCGCAAGACCCTCGGTTTTTCGGCCGGGGTTAAAATAAATGGCTCCGCAGTTTTCTGACTGGGAGATTCTCGGTTTTCTGACCGGGAAGAAGAGTTTCACGGCTTTCTACCGGAATTCAAAAACAACGTCTCACAGTTTTTTGGCCGCAAGACCCTCGGTCTTTTGGCCGGGGTTAAAATAAATGGCTCCGCAGTTTTCTGACTTGGAGATCCTCGGTTTTCTGACCGGGAAGAAGAGTTTCACGGCTTTCTGGCTGGAATTCAAACAATGTCTAACAGCTTTTTGGCCGCAAGACCCTCGGTTTTTTGGCCGGGGTTAAAATAAATGGCTCCGCAGTTTTCTCACTAGGAGATCCTCGGTTTTCTGACTGGGAAGAAAAGTTTCACGGCTTTCTGGCCGGAATTCAAATAATGTCTAATGGTTTTTTGGCCGCAAGACCCTCGGTTTTTTGGCCGGGGTTAAAATAAATGGCTCCGCAGTTTTCTAACTGGGAGATCCTCGGTTTTCTGACCGGGAAGAAGAGTTTCACGGCTTTCTGGCCGGAATTCAAATAATGTCTAACGGTTTTTTGGCCGCAAGACCCTCTGTTTTTTGGCCGGGGTTAAAATAAATGGCTCTGCAGTTTTCTGACTAGGAGATCCTCGGTTTTCTGACCGGGAAGAAGAGTTTCACGGCTTTCTGGCCGGAATTCAAACAATGTCTAACGGCTTTTTGGCTGCAAGACCCTCAATTTTTTGGCCGGGGTTAAAATAAATGGCTTCGCAGTTTTCTGACTGGGAGATCCTCGGTTTTATGACCGGGAAGAAGAGTTTCACGGCTTTCTGGTCGAATTCAAATAATGTCTAACGGTTTTTGGCCGCAAGACCCTCGGTTTTTTGGCCGGGGTTAAAATAAATGGCTCCGCAGTTTTCTGACTGGGTGATCCTCGGTTTTCTGACCGGGAAGAAGAGTTTCACGGTTTCTGGCTGGAATTCAAAACAATGTCTCACGGTTTTTTTGGCCGCAAGACCCTCGGTTTTTTTGCCGGGGTTAAAATAAATGGCTCCGCAGTTTTCTAATTGGGAGATCCTCGGTTTTCTGACCGGCAAGAAGAGTTTCACGGCTTTCTGGACGGAATTCAAAAACAATGTCTTACGGTTTTTTGGCCACAAGACCCTCGGTTTTTTGGCCGGGGTCAAAATAAATGGCTCCGCAGTTTTCTGACTGGGAGATCCTCGGTTTTCTGACCGGGAAGAAGAGTTTCACGGCTTTCTGGTCGGAAAAAACAACGTTTCGCGGCTTTCTGGCCGGAAAGACCCTCGGTTTTCTGACCGGGGTCCAAACGGATATTGGACTAACATGATTTGATTCTCTTTTTGGAGTTTTCATCTTCCCTTTTTTAGGCGTTTTCCTTTTACTCATCAACAAATTCATAAAATAAAGTTTTTTGAAAAGAAACTTCCATTTTTGGGCGTTTTCCTTGTTACGGAGCCATTTCGACGCTCGCATATTTCACTTCTTTGGACTGTACCTTCTTCTTGCACAATTAAATAGACATGTTTTCCACAAAGAACATTTTGTTAGTTGAAAAAGTGGTTGACTTTGTGGCCTTGATTATCTTCAACGCTTGATTTTGGCCCTATTTCCATTGAGTACTTTGTTGCTGATTGTCTTTGAGGGTGACTTTCTTTCAACCGACCGGGTTCAAACTCTGGATTCCATGAGGATTTTCCCGTGTGAGCTTTGTCTTTCTGCCTTGTTCCGTCTCTTCTAAGACCTTATCCTTTGATTTCCTTTTCCTTCCTAATGTCTTTTCCTTTGCAAGTGATCGACCATCATGTTCAGTTGGGATTGGATCAATACACTACTGAGGCTGGCTATCTTTCTTCACCCTTTTTCACCAAACGGAGTCCTGTAAAACTGGTCATTGCCGCCTTTCTTTGTAATAGTTTCAGAACTAAAATTAAACCAAAAGGGATTCAAAGAATAACTAAAAAGCAAGAAAATGAGTTTAAAAAGAAGCGTCCCTTTCGGGGAAAAGAAGAACTTATCTGGGATGCATGCTGACTTCAAATAAACGTGACATGCTTCTTGGACTGGACGCCTGACCCACATAAACTTTCCAACTTCTTATGAACCCATTGATTCGCAATTTCAAAAACCAGGAAACCTTGCCAAAATTCTTTTAGTGAAGGGATGTCTTCTTTTTGGTCGGCGACGCCCTTTGCGGGTTTTTGCCAATCGACCTCTCTCATTTCTCTTCTCACTGTCGCTCGATAGTGCTCTTCGCAAGTTTTCACTAAACGGACTCTTATTTTTAGCTTCTCCAACTGCCATCGCCTTATGGTGCCCGAAGGTTTTCACCGATAAGACTCTCTCATTTTGTTTCTCTCAATTCAGGCTGTGTCAGATTTCCGTCAATGACATTTTTCACTTCCTTGCCTTTGCCAATTAATCTGAAGGACTTGAACAAGGTTTTTTGGGTAAAAAGGAAATTGAATGGAATTACAACTCTGGAACCATCTTGACGGATCTAAACTGAACCGTCATATCATCTGCCCTAGTTTCAATTTTTGGGGAAATTGGGATTTTTGTTTTGGTGTGACTGAACCTCAGGAGAGGTTGCCTACGTATCATTTCGGAATCAAGTCAGAACGTAGTTCAGGTGGTGATAATTTTTGTTTTTTGTCTTCATTTTATTTTATTTTATTTTATTTTTCTTTCATATATATATATATATATATATATATATATATATATTTTCTATTTTTTTTCATTTAATTTTTTATTTATTTCGTGTTCCAAAGAGGGTGAACAAAAAAGAAACATAACCAACTCAAAGGGTTTTACAAAGGATTTGTAGTGTTTGGGGTAGCAAGGAAGAAAGCCTTCGTCATCTCAATTATACAAAAGCCAACGTTGCAGGAGGTCCTGACATAGTACCTTTATACTGTATCTGTATTGACTGCCGTTTCAAGATCATTTCCTTCAATGTCTCCCAGATACAGTGTTCCTCTTAGTGATATTTTCTGGATGATGTATGGGTCCTTCCAATTAGGAGCAAATTTTCCCTTTTGTTTCTTGGTAATGAGGGAGAATACGCCTTAACGCCGGTTGTTCTATTTCGAGATTCCTGGGCCGCACTTTCTTGTTGCGAGCATGGGCCATTCTTTGTTGGTATAACTACTCGGGTATTCCATGAGTACAACACACCCCTTTTGTATGCGAACCAATTTTCCTTCAGTTATTCCAATTCTTTGTTTCATCTCTCAAGGTAGCCCTTTTGTGCATTTCGACTCTCGGTTCATTATTTTGAAGTGTGACAGCGTTTTGGGATCTAGGTATGAAGTCCGCAAGCATGTCATGTTATTTAAAGTTGCATGATTTGAACTAAAGAGAAGAGAAAAAGAAAACTAAAACAAATCTGAAAGAATAAAAAATAACAAAAGAAAAGGAAACGGACGATGAAATATTAATTTCATTTCTTGGAATCGAAAGGATAAATAGGGTTCACATTCGGGAATTTAAAGACAAAAACTAAAAGAAACATCCAATTTACACCCTGAAAATAACCCTGGATACAGGAAAATGCGGCAGGACAAGTTTACTGGGCTTCCGCCTGATCGGGAATGGCCTAGCCTTTCAGTTTGGGAGTTTAGTGTCTGGTCCTATCTCAACGGTGATAGTCCCTTCCCCTGGCTCGACCATGTGGGTATCGCAAAGCTTTGTCCCATGTTTTCTTTCACTCTCTTCGGTCATGAAATCCTCATTATCTTCCTCTTGACGGCCCTTAAGGTTTTGTGGTATGCGTCTAACAAACACTGGCTCATTCAGCCGTGGTGTCTTAATTGCCCCCCATGCCACATAGGCTTGCTTAGGTGCACCAATTTCCCTTTCTGGTTCTAACTCAGTGATTTTACTCTTCTTTTCCCATTTCTCCTGTATCGGGGCCGCCTTGGGCTTCCTTTCCACATCAGCAATAGCAATTATGGCCTTAAGCGCTGGATCGAATTCTTCATCTTCACAAATCATCCCAATTATCGGCCCGTTATTGTGAGCAGGCAGCGGATTATTGGTCACATTTGGGACATCCTCATCCTTCAACACAATCTTCCCTTGCTCTATTAAATTCTCCACCGCTTGTTTCAAAGTCCAACAGTCATTAGTATGGTGGCCTTCTGCCTCTGAATGATATGCACATCTGACACCAGCTTTGTAGGAAGGCGATGCCGTGTTTTGTCTATTCTGAGGAACCGGCTGCAGTAGACCCATTTAGACAAGTTTTGGTAATAGACTAGAGTAAGATTCACCAATTGGGGAAAAGTTTGATTACTTTGGTGGTTCCCAAGGACGGAAGTTATTCTGCGGAGGTCGAGGATTATAGTGGTTCTAGTGGGGAGGCTAGTTTCTTGGAAATAGAGCTTGGTTTCTACTGACATGCTGCTGCGGTCGCGCAAAAGGTTGAGCATTCATGACCACATACAGTTGAGGGATATAGGATATTTACTGAGTAGGGTAATAATGCTGGGGGGTTCTTTCTGAAAAGATAGGTCTAGGAGCGTGGTGTCTTCTATCACCCGAAGTTGCCATGGACGTTTCCTCTTTCATCCTACCCTTTGCTATTCCTCCAGACCCTCCTTGGATTGCTTGGGAGGTCGCTCGAATGGCCGCCTGACTCAAAATTATTCCCGTCTTTAAACCATTTTCTACCATTTCCCCAATCATGATCGCCTCTGCGAAAGGTTTTCCCATTGCTGACAGCATGTTCTGGAAATTGTCTGGTTCCTGAGCCTGGAGGAAAGCAGTGACCATTTCTATTTCGTCCATAGGGGGTTTCACCCTGGATGCTTGCTCTCGCCATTTGATAGCATATTCTCTGAAGCTTTCTGAGGGTTTCTTCTTTAAGTTCGATAAGGAATTCCTGTCTGGCGCAATGTCGATGTTGTACTAGAACTGTTTCACAAAATCTCTGGCCAAATCATCCCAGATGTGCCATCGAGATATGTCTTGATCCATGTACCATTCTGATGCTATCCCGATCAAGCTTTCTCCGAAATATGCCATCAGCAATTCTTCCATGCCACCGGCACCTCGCAATTGATTGCAGTATTTCTTTAGATTAGCAATAGGGTCGCCATGCCCGTCATACTTTTCGAACTTCGGCATCTTAAAGCTTGATGGCAAATGGACATGTGGGAACATGCACAAATCTGCGTAAGAAACACTCTTCTGTCCGCCTAGACCTTGTATGTTTTTCAAGCTCTGTTCCAAGCCGCTCATTCTTTTTGCCATTTCATCCCGTTCGGGAGCTTTTGGATTTTGGCTTGGCATGA
The DNA here is from genome assembly GCA_032618575.1 of Nicotiana noctiflora. Taxonomy (NCBI): domain Eukaryota; kingdom Viridiplantae; phylum Streptophyta; class Magnoliopsida; order Solanales; family Solanaceae; genus Nicotiana; species Nicotiana noctiflora. The sequence continues at coordinate 241,032 of JASVEL010010025.1, forward strand.
GCTGAGGATAGACATTGGCGGGATAGACATTGGCGGCAAACTGGGTAGGATCCCGTGGAAGGGGTGGTGCCGAGAATGTAAAAGAAGAGGAATCAAATAAAGGAGTATGTGTGCCGGGATGCGCCGTGATTGGAACGGGCAATCCAACGGATGTTCTTGTAGATGTATCTAATGTTGTCACCCGAGGATTGGTAGTGGAGGGTGATTCGGAGAGGGTTGTAACATTAGAATATCCAAACAGAGTAGGTGGGTAATTGGTGGGGGTATTAGAAATCCCACTTGACCTGAGGAATAGTTCGGGGAACCCAGGGATAAGACTTGGGGGCTCTTTCCCGTTATTCCAGTCATCTAACATCTCGAGCATGCGGCAGAGCAAAATTCTATTCTCCTCCAAAGTTGCTGACTCAATAGCCGGGATGGTTGTTACGGAGCTTTCTTCCGAAATGGAAAGGGTTGATAGAGGGATTTCTGAAGACATGTTGGCTCCTCTTTTTGACCCTGTGAAATAGGGATGAGTACTTTCGGGCTGCTGAACTCTTCCTTTGGACCTTGTGAAATACTAATGTGATGCCAGATTACCACAAAATCAACCACTCTTTACTAAAACCTGGAGTTTGGCAAACAAATGATTAGTCTGAAACAACATAACAAATAAGTATTCTCACGTTGGGTGTGATGCACTTTTATAGTTGATCGCGTTGCTACTTGTATTCGATTGTAATGCGTTACTCCGGCTTATACTTTCTTTTGCTTGCATCTTCTTCCTCTCTTTATCAATTTTCTTTTACACATTTTTTTTTAGTGATGGTCGAATCTTATGTGGATTGCCTACGTATCATGTCCCCGCATGAATCAGACCGGGCGTAGTTCGGATAATCGGGAATGGAGTAAATCAACTAATTCTTGAAAGAAATGCTTTAAAAGAAGAAAGGAAAATATATTTATATTTTTGCTTTTTTTTTGCTTTTTGTTTTGCCTTTTTTGAAAGAAAGACTTCTAAAAAAAAATTTATTTGCTTTGGAGTAAAAGAATATTTTTTTACTTATTGTCTCTTTTTCTAAGGAAGAAAGAAAATATTTTTTTTTTGGATTTTGGATGTCGCCTCTTTATTTTTGAAAGAGGGACTTTTAAGAAAATATTTTGATTTTTTTTGACTTTTTTTTGTTATTTACAAAATAACTTATAAAGAAGCAAAAATATTTCTAGACTTCAAATTTTTTTTATTTTTTATTTTCTTTTTATTTATTTTTTTATTTATTTGTTTTTTAAAAAAAAATTAATTTATGGACGTTTACAAAAGAAAGACATCTAACGAGTATTTTTTGATTTTTGTTTCTAATTTTTTTTTTAGAAAAATACTTCAAAAACGCAGGAAATCCATATTTTCAATTTTGATTTTTATTGATTTTTCTTTTTCTTTCATGAAAAGCAGTAGAAAGAACGAAACCATTTTTTAGTTTTTTAAACCAATTTACTCTTTTTTTTTTGAATTTTCTAAAGAAATATTTTAATGAAGGAACTAAACGAAAATATTTTTTTTTTATTTTTTTTTTAAAATTGGGGTCAGAACCGATGAGGTTTTCCTACGTATCTCACATCCGGTGAGAATCAGACCCGTGCAGTTCGAAAACTAAATCATTTTAACAAAAAAGAAAACACACTATTTTTAACAAAATTTATTTGGAATTTTTTTTTCTTAGCATTTTCAAAGAAAACAAACTATTTTTCATAAAATTATTTTGACTATATATCCGGACATTTTCTACTTCTTCTTTTTTTTTGTTTTTTTTTTGTTTTTTTGTTTTTAAATAACAAACCGGCCAGCATGTAAGATCGAACTGAATAAATGCACTGACAAAGATGTATCAAGCCGGTCTTCTGTTTCAGGTACACCTATCCTAGACAGGCCCAACCCCTGTGTTGAGCCTCATAAGTCAAATATGCACATGATGCAAATAGACGTTCATATCGGGGATCCGGCATAATGTTTTGTTATTCTAAGTCATCATCCTATTGGAAAAGGTGTCTAGACTAGCTTTAACTCGAGTAGACAACTCGAGCCGAAGAGTGTCAGTGCACCGGTATCATGGCTTTCCGGCTTAATTGACAAAACTCTCCGCCTAAACATGTGTGACTACAAATCCTTCACCGCGTGCCAAGCACCACAGCTATCTTGAGAAAAACGGGCTATGTCCAGCAAATGCCCCATATTATATTTCAAAAGGCTTAGAAGAGGAAAAATGAGTATTGGCACAATTTATATACAATTCACAAAATATCAAAGCGGTAAAAGCAATATTTAGCACACTAAATACAAACATATAATAAAATCAGGTAATAAATAAGCCAAATAAAATAATTATTCAAAGCTCGAATTCTTAAACCCTGAACCAGTGGTTCTAGGTCTGTTTCCCTAGTAGAGTCGCCAGAGCTGTCACACCTCCTTTTGGCGCTCCCCCTACCCCGAAGGGTAGAAGCACAAGGGAGTTTTTCCAATTAAAGTGACAATATTCGATACAGGATTATTCTATTTATTTCAGAGTCGCCACTTGGAATAAATTAAGGAGTCCCAAGTCACCGATTTATTTAAATCCTGAATCGAGGAAATTTTCGACTTTCCAAACGAAGTCTGCGAACCAGAAATTCTAAGTAAGGAATTCTGTTGACCCGAGGGAAGGTGTTAGGCACCCCCGGATCCCGTAGTTCTAGCACGTTCACTTCAATTATTATAAATGGCTAAAAATACCTGATTTTATACATGCTTATAAATTATATGCTCTAACTTAACTTTAAACCACTCTATTAATTTGAAACCATACCAAAAGAAAGACTAATTACAACATAGACTCGGACTTTTGACAGATAGGTAAATAATAAGAAAATGTATCCGGGTTTGCTTATTTGAAACTATGCCAATTAAAGCCATTGTAAAACTAAACCAAAAAAATCAATTTATTTAATAGTATATCCCTCAAAATTATTTCCAATTAAAGGACCGTACCAAATGATGTATTATTTAATAGCTTTTTGACTTATGGCCGGAGATTGAATGAAAGGATATAAATTAACGGAAAATTGATCAAAGTATGCGAAATAGAAATAATTCACTTTGATGCATTATTAAAAGTAAGATTGTTCACTGTCCTTAATCCGATGTTAATTAGCGAAATCAAAACTACGCGATTAAAACCGACCTAGCTTTTGCAGCTAAAGTATCGACTAACTTATATTGTTTGCTTAATTACAAATGGATTTCAAGGAAAAAATCAAATGAAAGAAAACTCAAAAAAATGATTCCGTTCATCTTACGTTAATAGGTAAATTTAATCAAACTAACACTTTGAATATGCTTAAGCTACTTGACTTTAAACCCATTACCTACACAATATTAAAAGGAAATCTAATCTGAATTGGCTAATTTTGACTTACACAAGTCCCGAACATATTCTAACAATAATAAAAGCTAATTAAGCATAAATGAAAAAGATAATGTCTATTTTAAACAATAGTCCCAGAGTAACCAAATTTACAATGATAAACAATACGAGCCCGGCGGATTTGTTTCAATTCGTACATGTTGAAGGTAAGAACTAAATAGACATACTAGACTATGTGCACCCTATATCCTTTAATGACTAGCTGTATAGTTCTATTATACCAAGAATTTCAATATTTAATAACTAAACTAACATAATCATTCGTGGTGGATTCACAATAGTACTCAAAACATGCTTTCATTTCATTTCCAGTAAAAGCAATAGACAACCCAAGGATGTGTACCTTGGATGAAAATAATTGATTCGAAATAGACAAATCCAAATCCCAGAACTTATTTGCTTTGCCAAACTCTAAACCAAACTAAAAACTCTCCAGGAAACTCCCTCACAGATTTTTCAAAGTGTTTAGAGGATGTTTATGTCTCAAATGTTTCTGTTTCCTTTCAAAAGGCTTAGTGTGTCAGAAAATCTCACTTCTAGTGGTCTGAAATTCTGTGTTTGAAGCTCTCTTTTGGAGGTTCTGTCTGTGTGTTTCCTGTATTGAAACTCTCTGCTAAAATCCTCTCCTATTCCCAGGATGTCTGTCTAAGCAAACTATGTAAGAAATCTATTTCTTTTCTCTGTATTGCTCTCCTATTCTCTATTCCCAGAAGGTATATTTTCTGCCTCTCTTCTTCCTAGTATGTCCCCCCTCTAATCTATTTTCCTATCTGTCTTTATAGCCTAGAGATCCAACCCCCAGCCCTTCCTTTTTAATTGCTTTAATCACTGTCCAGCCAGGTTATTCCTTCTGCTTTTCCACTTTGTTTTGTCCAAGTATGGGACTTTTTGTTTTAAAATTCCCTAAGTGCAAGACCTAGGTGGATACCTGCTGTCCAGCAGGTTCCACTGACCTAAGGCATATGCATTACACCTAGTTATGGGGTTTTCTATTCTTTAACAGGTTTAACAGCTATATCCAATCAACAAATTTTAAACTGAAATCAAAACAGTCTGAGGCTCGGTCACAAACAGGGAATCCTAACAGTTGTAGTTAAATCATAGTTCAAACAGAAACACAGAATTAGTTTGACGACATTCGACTAATCGATCACGACATTTATAATCTATAAAGAACAAGTCGATAAGTCAGTGATTCCAACAATCTCGGGCCAAAGATGTAAAAATACGAAACTAATTATTCGACGACGCTAATCGAAGCGAATATGTATTCTACAACATACGCAATCAAATAAACAACACAGAATTTAGAATTGACCAAACAAAGGGTCTTTGAGAAGAGATGAACAGAAAAGAAATTAATCGAAAACAAAACCACAACAAAAACGAAAACAACAATTGAAAACATACTGATCAACAAAAACAAATAGAAAGCTGAAAAGAAGAGAAAATGACATACCTTAAACAGAAAAATAGGAAATCGGCAGACTTGGATTCAAATAAATTGAACCTTTTGAGGCCAAACAGGCTGTAATCGAGTGTTCTCGAATGAGAAAAAGTCGACTACAACCTATTGGAACCACAAAATTTCCATACGAGCTACAATTCTATTTATGGCTCTTGAAACTCAATATTTGGGTTCGAATGCTTCTGGCTGGATTCTTACCATATTAATGGTGGATTGGTGATTGGGGAGGTAAGGTGAAAGTTGGGTATGAGTTTGGGATTGAATGGAGGCGGCGCCGCCACTAGGAAGCAGTGGCGGCTAACTAGGGTTCATGGCAATCGAATGACATTCGAGGGAATCCGGGATGATTTGAAGTTAGTTGATAAGGGGATCGAGACGGGGAGGTTGAAACAAGCTCAGGGTGTAAAGATGGGGGCATTTGGCAACCGTCCTCCGCCGCAGGCGAATTCAGGTGGGCGGAGGACGGCGGGGATGGCAAGTTAGGGTTAGAGGCGAATGGGGACCTGATTTGGTTTGGGGGGATTTTGGTATACCAATTTGAAATCGTTGATGCGAGCCGTTGGATTGAAGGATCTGGACGGCTTGGATCAATTGAATGGCAGAGGAGACGGCGTCGTTTTGGTCTAGTGAAGGGCTGGGCGGATCCGGGTGGTTTGGCCGGGTTTGGGTAAAATATTTGGGCCTGGTCCAGTTTCTTTTTTTCAAATGGCCCAATCCGGATTCTTACTCTCTATTCCTTTCTTTTTCTTTTAATTTTAATTCCTAATTTATAAAAAAATAAAAATCCTAACTACAATACAAAAGATCAAATCAAATTAACTAATACTAATTAAATTATACTAACAATTATCACACACAATTAAATAATCAATTAAACATAAATCACACAAATAGGCATTTAAATGCTAAAAATGTAAAAGATGAATTATTTTTGTGATTTTTATTTTATATATTATTTGAACAATAAACTTAATTATCCTTAATAATACTTAAATGCGAATGGAACATTATTTTTTTTTTGTATTTTATTTATTTTGTTATTAATTTAACAAATAAACATGCACAGATAAAAATGCAAATAATAATTAAGAAAATCAAACAAAATTTTAGAAAATCACGCACATCTCAAAATTATTCTATTTTTTTGGATTTTGGGAGTAGTTCTCATGTAGGGCAAAAATCACGTGCTCACACTCACTAACATCTAAAAAATATTAAATACAAGATCTGGAAGAAACATAAATTTTTTTAACCCGAATATAAGAGATGACAGTCTAATATAAGGATAGAAGGGAGACGGTGGGCCTACGGATGCCTGCAAGGCTACATCGGGTCTTTCCAGACTGAAGGTATTCTCCTGAACTAAAGCTGTTGCTGTTGCTGCTGCTCGAAACTTGGAGCTGTGCAAAAATGCATAAAGTGCAGCATCATCACAACTGACCCTATATGCTGGTAAGTGCCTAGCCTAACTCCAGCGAAGTAGTAATGAGGCATTGACTGGACATCACATGAACTTGTGCCGATATATATACGAATGCAACGGAAAATAGCATGAAACATAGCAATTAAAACTGGGGAGGGGAGCATGCTTCAGGGGTAACATTTAGAAACAAATATCAGGAATAATGTTAAGTACATCTATAGTTTAACTTCTAGCAATAATGAATAAACAAGGCAACTTTCATATTCAACTCATCTCATTGCAGGTGTGCAACCCGATCACATTTCTCAATATCTCGTGGTAGGCGTACCACCCGCTCCCATTTCAATATAGCATGTGTTGTAGGCGTACCACTCGCTCCCATTTCAATACATCATGTGTGGTAGGCATACCACTCGCTCCCATTTCAATATATCATGTGATAGGCGTACCAGCCGCTCCTATTTCAATAACACTTATGGTAGGTGTACCACCCGCTCCCTTTACTTTCAACAAAACATACAATACGAACCCGAAAGGGAACAATCAATTTAATACTTTTCTCGGCAAGGGAACAATAGCAACAAGTCAAACATCCCTAAAAGGGAGAGCCAGCTATAACCAATCCTATTCAACTTCTTCTTAAACTAATAATACCAATATTCAGTCAAGATTTTTATAGGATAAAGCAAGAGTTCACTATTATCAAATTAAGACTCACGGTCATGCTCGACACCGACGCATGGATACTCGTTACCATGCCCATACGTCGGACTCCACACAAAACAAGTAGCAATTATGACTCAACTTCTAACCCCTGAAGTTAGGGTTAAACAAAACACTTACCTTAATTTCCACGGACAAATCAATCGACAATGACTACTTTCCCTTCCGAATTCGGCTCCAACTCCATCAAATCTATACAATAAGGACTTTATAATATCAATATAGGCTAAACAAATCAAACCCAATGACTAAATATAGATTTCCAAGCTTTCTTCCCAAAAATTTCAAAATCATCCCCGGGCCTGCTTGGCCAAAACATGAGGTTCGGACCAAAATTAAATCCCCCCTTTATCCACGAGCCCCAATATATAATTTGTTTTCAAATCCGACCCCAAAATAAGGTCTAAATCAAGAAAAAGTAAAAAGCCCTAACACTACCCATTTTCCCCCAATTTCAACTCTAGATTACCTGATTTAAGCCTAGGAGTTTGATTAATAATGATGGAAATGAAGGAAACAAGTTGGAATTTACTAACTCAAGTGGTCTTGAAGAAAGGAGGCTTTATAGGACGTCTAACTTGTTGGGGAAGAAAGGAGTTCGTGTATTTTTTAAGGAATCCCGTAGCTACTATTTCTAAAAATTAACATTTAACAAGGCAAAATTTGCTTTCACATTCACGGGAAAGGACCCGCATTCGCAAAGAGAAAAAGGCTGGCGTCCAGGATTTAGGTCCATGCGAATGCGTGAAGGCCCACGCGAACATGGTAACGAAGGTTGCAAGGCTACACGTTCGTGAACCTTTGAATGCAAACGCGAAGAGGAAATTACTGGGGTCCCAAGATTGGCTTACGCGAATGCGTGAAAAGAGACACGATCTCAAAGGAGGAAGGACTCAGAGCTATGCGAATGCGGGAGATGCTACGTGATCGCGAAGTCGGTTTTTCTGCAACAGCTGGAACTTATTTTTCTGCAACTTTGCTAAGTTCAAAACCACCCCGAAACACCTCCGAAACACTATCGAGCTCTCGGGGCTCATAACCAAACACGTGCACTAACTCAACAACACCTTATAAACTTAAACGTGTGATCCAATAGCCAAAATAACATCAAAAACAAGGATTCAAGCCTCAAAATCATTAGTTTTTCAACATACTTCATAAACTTCAACATTTAGAGATTTACGTCTGAAACATGTCAAACGACGTTCAATTTCAATCAAACTTCATAGAAATATCTTTAAACACATATAAGACCTGTAGCAGGTGCCGGAACCGAAATGCGGGCCCGATACCAACACGTTCTACTCAATTTTCACTTCCATTTTTTTAACAATTTCAGAAAAATAATTTCTTTTCAAAATTCATTACTCAGGCTCGGGACCTCGAAATTCACTTCCAGGCATATGCCCGAGTCCTATATTTTTCTACGGACCATCCGAGATCGTCAAATCATGGGTCTGGTTCTGTTTACCCAAAATATTGACCAACGATACTTTACTCATTTTAATACCAAATATTAGCATTCTTGTCACAGAATTTCATATACAAGCTTTCAGGCTAATTGCTCGGACTATGAACGCAAATCGAGATATCTTAAAATGAGGTTCTTAAGGCCTCAGAAGCATGAAAAGATAGAGAAAATAGGTGATGACCCTTTGAGTCCTCACATTCTCCACCTCTAAAGCAACCGTTTGTCCTCGAACGGACAATAGAGAGAAGTACCTGAGTCGGGAAATAGATGAAAATAACGGCTCCGCATATTAGACTCGGACTCCTAGGTCGATGCCTCAAGGGGCTGGCCTCTCCACTGAACACGAACAGAGGGAAAACTCTTGGATCTCAACTGACGAACCTGCAGTCTAGAATAGCTACCGGCTCCTCCTCATAAGATAAATCATTTTCCAACTGGACAGTCCTGAAATCTAACACCTGGGCTGGATCGTCGTGGTACCTCCGAAGTATGGATACATGAAAAATTGGGTGGACGGCTGATATGCTAGGCAACAATGGAAGTCTGTAAGTTACCCCTTCCCACGCAATCAAGGATCTCAAATGGCCTAATGAACGTAGGGCTAAGCTTGAACTTCTTCCCAAATCTCATCATGCCCTTCATAGGCGATACTCGGAGTGAGAACCGCTCACCAATCATGAAAGCTATATCCCGAACCTTATGATCCGCATAACGTTTTTTCCACGACTGAGCCGAACGAAGCCTGTCTTAAATGATCCTGACCTTGTCCAAGGCCTCCTGAACCAAATCTGTACCTATCAACCGAGCCTCTCCTATCTTAAACCACCCAATCGAAGACTGAAACTGCCTACCATATAAAGTCTCACAAGGAGCCATCTGGATGCTCGACTGGTAGCTGTTGTTGTAGGCAAACTCCGCTAAAGCCAAGAATTGATCTCACGAACCTCCAAAGTCAATAACACAAGCCCGAAGGATATCCTCCAAAATCTAAATAGTCTGCTTGGACTGATCGTCAGTTTGAGGATGAAACAATATGCTCAACTCAACTCATGTGCCTAACTCTCGCTGAACTGCGCCCCAGAAGCGCAAGGTAAACTGCATACCCCAGTGCGAAATGATAGATACCAGCACACCATGAAGGCGAAAAATATCCCGGATATAAATCTCAACTAATCTCTCGGATGAATAGGAGACTACCATAGGATTGAAATGTGTTGACTTGGTCATCCTCTTAACAATAACCCATATCACATCAAACTTCTTCCGAGTCAACGGAAGTCCGGCAACGAAGTCCATAGTGATCCTCTCCCATTTCTACCGGGGAAGTTCAATCCTCTAAAAAATAAACCACCAGGCCTCTGATGCTCGTACTTAACATGCTGACAGTTTAACCAATGAGCCACATGTGCAAAAATATCCTTCTTCATCCCACGCCACCGATAATGCTGTCGCAAGTCCTGATATATCTTTGCTGCTCCTGGATAAATAAAGTATCGGGAACTGTGGGACTCCTCTAAAATCAAATCTCAAAGTCCATCCACATTGGGCACGCAAACTCGCCCCTGTAATCTCAAAACTCCTTCCGCATCTAAGGTAACTTTCTGGGCACCTCTACGCTACATCGTGTCACTGAGGACACCCAAATGGGGATCATCAAACTGTTAATCACGGATACGCTCCAATAATGAAGAACGAGCGACCGTGCAAGCCAACATACGACTAAGCTCAGAATTATCCTTTCTCACGAACTGATTGGCTAGGGCCAGAACATCCAAAGCAAGCGGCCTCTGACTAAAAGGAACATAAGCAAGACTGCTCATACTAGCTAACTTCATACTCAAAATATTGGCCACCACATTGGCTTTCCCCGGATGGTATAAAAGGGTGTCATCAAATTCTTTCAAAAACTCCAACCACCTCCTCTGCCTCAAATTCAACTCCTTCTGCTTGAACAAGTACTGAAGACTCTTGTGGTCAGTGAACACCTCACGTGCCACGCCATAAAAATAGTGCCTCCAAATCTTCAAGGTGTGAATAATAGCAGCCAACTCTAAATCATGTACTGGATAATTATTCTCATGAATCTTCAACTGCCTCGAAGCATAGGCAAAGACATTGCCACCCTGTATCAACACTACACCAAGCCCAATATGGGAAGCATTATAATAGACTGTATAAGGCCCTGATCCTGTGGGAAAAACCAACACCGGTACCATAGTCAGAGCTGTCTTGAGCTTCTAAAAGCTCGCCTTGCACTCATCCAACCATCTGAACTAGGCTCCCTTCTGTGTCTATCTGGTCATCGGGGCTACAATAGATGAAAATCCTTTCACAAACCATCGATAGTAGCTTGCCAACCCCAAGAAACTTCGAATCTCTATAGCTGATGCTGGTCTAGGCTAGTTCTTGACTGCCTCAATCTTCTTTGGGTCAATCTGAATACCCTTTGTTGATACAATGTGACCCACAAATGCTACTGAACGCAGTTAGAACTCACACTTGGATAACTTGGCATATAACTAACTATCCCTTAGAGTTTGAAGAACCACTTTAAGGTGCTGCTCGTACTCCTCCTGGCTACGGGAGTAAACCAAAATATCATCAATAAAGACTATCACGAACATGTCCAAATATGGCATGAACGCTCGGTTCAGCAACTCCATGAATGCTGTTGGGGCATTGGCCAACCCAAATGACATGACCAAGAAATCATAATGGCCATACCGAGTACGGAATGCTATCTTAGGGACATCGGATGCCCTAATCCTCAACTGATGGTAGCCTGATCTCAAGTCAATCTGGGAAAATACCCTGCCAGCCTGAAAGTGGTCATCAGTCCTCAGTAGTGGATACTTATTCTTTAGTGTTACCTTATTCAACTGTCGGTAATCTATGCACATCCTCATCGATCCATCCTTCTTCTTGACAAATAACTCTGGCATGCCCCATGGAGAAACACTAGGTGTGATAAAACCCCTCTCTAGCAAATCTTTGCAACTAGTCCTTTAACTCATTTAACTTTGGCGGGGCCATAAGATATGGCGGGATAGAAATTGGTTGGGTGCCCGAGACCAAATAACTACATAAATTAATGTCCCTGTCGGGTGGCATAATCGACAAGTCTGAGGGGAAAACTTCTGGAAACTCTCGGACAATAGGCCTAGAATCTATAGGAGGGACCTCAGCACTGGAATCCTGAACATAGGCCAAATAGGCCAGACACCCCTTCTCGACCATACATCGAGCCTTCACGTACGAAATGACATTGTAGGTAGAATGAGTTGGAATGTCTCTCTACTCTAAACGAGGCATATCGATCAACGCTAATGTTAAAGTCTTGGCATGGCAGTCCAAGTTAGTGTGATAGGGTGATAACCAGTCCATACCTAAAATGATATCAAAGTCAACCATTTCAAAGAGCAACAAGTCTACACGGGTCTTAAGAGCCCCAATCAATACAATACATGATTGATGGACTCGATTGACCATGATAGAGTTACCCACCGGCATAGACACATACACAGGAATACTCAAATGATCACTAGGCATGACCTAACATGGTGCAAAATAAGATGAAACATATGAATACGTAGACCCTGGATCAAAGAGTACTGAAGCATCTCGATCATAAACTAGAATTGTAGTTAAAATGACTGCATCTGAAGCCTCAGCCTCGGGCTTAGCATGAAGAGCATAACAACGAGGCTGGACCCTACTACCATGAGCTGTGTCACTAGGTCGATCTGCTGCTAGCTGACCTCCTCCCCTGGCGGTCTGATCTCCATCTCTTTGACCTCTACCTCCACATCTAGTATCTCTACCTCGCCTCTAGCTGGCTGGGTGTACTTTGGAACATCTGGTGCCTGAATCATAGGATGGGGACCCTTCTGTTGAGAAATGCTCGAAGCTCGAGCGCAATACCTAGCAATGTGCCTTGTGTCGCGACAAGTGAAACAAGCCCTTGGTGGATGGCCCTAGAAACTGTGAAGCAGTTGCGTACTGATGGGAGCTGACGGTGCACTGAATGGCTGCTGGTCAGAATGATGCCCACAAAAACCCCGATCATTTGGGCCACCCTGAGAAACCTGGAGGACTGATTGGAAGGGCCTATAAGGCTGACCCCCACCATAAGAATACCTACCTCCAGATGAGGCACCATTGAATTAGCCTGACTGATAGGGTCTCTTGTCTGCTCGATGACCACCCCTTTGTGGCAATACCATCTCGATCCTCTGGTCCACATTGACCGCCTCCTGAAAAGTAATACCACTTTTCGCCTTTCTCGCCATTTGGAGATGAATAGGCTAGATTAAACTATCAATAAATCTCCTCACCCTCTCCCTATCAATGGGGAGTATGACAAGCCATGACAAGCTAGATCGTTAAACCTGGTCTCATACAGAGTGACTGTCATAGAACCCTGTTAGAGGCACTCAAACTGCCTCCGATAAGCATCCCTTTGAGTGACAGGGAGAAACTTCTCCAGGAACAACTCGATGACCACCCCTTTGTGGCAATACCATCTCGATCCTCTGGTCCACATTGACCGCCTCCTGAAAAGTAATACCACTTTTTGCCTTTCTCGCCATTTGGAGATGAATAGGCTAGATTAAACCATCAATAAATCTCCTCACCCTCTCCCTATCAATGGGGAGTATGACAAGACCATGACAAGCTAGATCGATAAACCTGGTCTCATACGGAGTGACTATCATAGAACCCTGCTGGAGGCACTGAAACTGCCTCCGATAAGCATCCCTTTGAGTGACAGGGAGAAACTTCTCTAGGAACAACTATAAAAACTAATCCCAAGACAAAGACGATGACCCTGCTGGCCTAGCTAAATAGAAATCCTCCACCAAGTCTTGGCGGATCCAAATAGGCAAAATGCAGCAAAATCAACTCCATTGGACTCAACAGTGCCCATGTTCCGAAGAACCTCGTGGAAGCTTTATAATAAATCATGGGGGTCCTCGAAAAAAGCACCACTGAATGTAGTAGTGAAGAGCTTGGTGAACCTGTCCAGCCTCCACATAGAATATGCGGACATAGCCGCACCATTACCGATTTGAGCAACTGCCCCCCGCTGAACTGCCATAGCTAGATGAACCTTTAGAACCTAACCTTGGGGAACTACCTGCTCTGGAGTACGTGCAGCAAGAGTTTGGGCTCCTCCTCCAGCCTGAGAAGTGGCTGGTGCTACAGAAAGCAATCCTGCTAGGATGACACTCTTCATGAGGCCCACTAACCAGACCAAAGTGTCTTGAAGAACTAGGGTAGCAATAAACCCCTCTGGAGCCTGAGTTGGGCCGACCATAACTATTATGGCTGGGGTCGGAACCTCCTCATCAATGTCAACCTAATACTCTGCCACTGGTGCTACTGCTCGAGGCTGAGCTATACCCCTACCTCGACCTTTAGCACGACCTCATCCTCTGCCCCTCGCGGGATCTACCTGGGGCTCGAATTGCTGATCAGTAGATGAGGAAGCGCGTGTTCTTACCATATGTGAGAGAATATAGTAGAACTTCAATTAGCATTGAGAATGTGAACCGCAGGACAAGAAAGAACAAATGTGAAACTTTTCCTAACTTTGTAGCCTCTAAGAGATAAATAAAAATGTCTCCGTACCGATCCCTCTGACTCTACCAAGTTTTTCCGTGAGTTGTGAGACCTACGTAACCTAGTGCTCGGATACCAACTTGTCACGACCCGAATTTCCTAACCTTGAGAGTCGTGATGGCGCCTACTTGTAGAAGCTAGGCAAACCAAATTTAGTTACTTTTCCTTTAATAAACAATCCTTCGACAATAATATTTAAACAATAAAAATCAACAATAATAGATGGAAGTCTTAATTTTAAATAGCTAAACAAGATACTATATTCCAATATAATCTATACCCCAGATATGAAGTCATATACTCACAAACATCTAAGAAATACTAAATACAAGGTCTGAAAGAAACATAAATCTTTTTATCCCCAATAAAAGAGATGACAATCTAATATCAAGGTAGAAGGGAGATGTCAGGGCTGCGGACGCTTGCAAGGCTACCTCAAATCTCTCAGGACTGAAGGTATGCCCCTGAACTAAAGTTGTTGCTCCTGCTGCTCGAAACCCGGACCTGTGCAAAAATGCACAGAGTGTAGCATCAGCACAATCGACCCCATGTGCTGGTAAGTGCCTAGTCTAACCCCGGCGAGGTACTGACGAGGCTAGACATGACATCACATAAACCTATGCAGATATATATACGAATACAACAGAAAATAGCAAGAAACATAACAATTTAAACTGGGGAAGGGAGCATGCTTCAGGGATAACATTTAGAAACAAAAATGAGGAATAATGGTAAGTACATCTACATTTTAACTTCTAGCAATAATGAATAGACAAGGCAACTTTCATATTCAACTCACCTCATTGCAGGCATGCAATCCGATCCCATTTCTTAATATCTCGTGGTAGGCATACCACCTGCTCCCATTTCAATATATCATGTGTGGTAGCCATACCTGTCACGACCCCAAATCCGGTCGTGATGGCGCCCAGCACAATGCTAAGCCAGCCTGACCAATCAATATCAACAACGGAGCTAGAAGCTCTCTTTAACCCATTTAAGCATATTAATTCACGAAATAACGGCGATACATATAACGAAAACGAGGAACCAAGTCCCATAATACATCATCTCCCATAGACCGAAGGGTCAAGAGTCATGAGCCTCTACTGAACATGAGTGTATAAAGGTTTACAAGATACCAAGTGCGGAAAGAAAAGTCAATACAAAATCAAGACAATAAGAAGGAATATCGGGTCCTGCGGACTCTGCAGCTACCTCGAATATCCACAAACGTCGCCTCGCACAGCTACTGGATCACTGCTGAGAGGTACCTGGATCTGCACACAAGGTGCAGGGAGTAAAATGAGTACCGCCAGACTCAGTGGTAATAAACAAGGGTAAGACAGCGCAGATAAGAAATCCGCAATAAAGCACTATGTAAAGCTGTAATCAAATACCCTGTCACAGAATCAATATCGACTGTACCTGTACCAACAAGTACCAGCAAAACAGTATAACAGCTACCAGATGTAGCTAAATGCAATGCAATGCATGATATGACCGCTACGGCGCGTAGCCCGATCCAGTTTGGGTACCCGTGCTCACTGTGGGGGTTCAGACTCCGGAGGGGCTCCTACAGCCCAAGCACAATATCACTGCGGCGTGCAGTCCGATCCGACATATGTACTGCTGCGGCGCGCAGCCCGATCCACTACTAGTCAGCTAATATGCAATCACAGCCTCGGAGGCTCAAAAGTAGTTTTGAAAACATCTTTTATCATTTTTCAGTTGAAAACAGAAATATCAAGTTCCAGAGATTTGGAAATAACATGATAACAGAAATAGCTGCGGACTAGTAGTAAACTAGCATGTCAATATGATAAGACAATGATAACAATCCTCGCGGGATCCAATAATTGGCTCATGGCCCACAAGTATACTCAACCGCCCAAGAAGGGGGTCCCTCGGCTCAAGAGTGTCCATTATCACAATATATAATATGCAACCATCCGAGAAGGAGGTTCGACGGCTCAAGAATAGCCTAATATCATAATACAGTATCAACAAGTCGGACTATGTCATAGTCCCCAATCACAATCGACCCCGCACTCATAAGAGGGTACGTGTCTCGCCGCTATACAGCGTCACAAAGTGGTATACCGGGGTTTCGAACCCGCTGGTCATCACCCACATCTATTACTCACCTCAATACGGCGCGACGACTACTCCGCAATGCCCTTGCCACGAGAATCAAGCTCCGTACGCGTAGAATCTGATCAAATACAGTAGAAACACAACAAATTAGGCCAATGGGACTACACCCAATCAAAACAACTCAATTTACATCAATATTCCCAAAGTTGTCAAAACCCGACTTTCGGTACGCTTCTCAAAAAATTACGAAAGTCACATATTTGGAATCCTCATCTCGATACGAGTCTAAGCATATCAATTTTACCAAATTCGGACTCCATTTGCCCATTCAAAACCTTGATTTTCTAAAGTTCTAGCCTAGGGCTAAATCCTCCATAAATTACCCCAAATTCCTCCATTTTCATGATATAATTGCATAATATTATCAATACTAATCATAGTTTAAGTCCATAGTTGATTACCTGATGATTTCCCTTGAATTTCTCTTCAAAATTGCCCAAATCGCCTCTAAAGCCGAGACCCAAATGTGTGAAATATTTCTGAAATTTTCTAACTTCTGATACACTTAACTCACATCGATTTTCGCTTCTACGGATTAAATTCCGCTCCTACGAGTCCGTATCCGCGACCAG
This sequence comes from Nicotiana noctiflora, assembly GCA_032618575.1. Lineage (NCBI taxonomy): Eukaryota > Viridiplantae > Streptophyta > Magnoliopsida > Solanales > Solanaceae > Nicotiana > Nicotiana noctiflora. Next base: position 257,905 of record JASVEL010010025.1, read on the forward strand.
AGGGTTGCTTCAGCGATTCCAGGCCTAGCCGGCCAATTCCGCTTCTGTGAGAAAAGGACCGCTTACGGGCGTCCGCTTCCGCGATTGAACCACCGCTTCTGCGAAAACTCCCGCTTCTGCGCACCAGAGTCCGCTCCTGCGGACTCGCCCAGGCGGTCAAGAATCCGCTTCTGCGGACGTTCCTATTTTTCATCTTGTCTCTTCTGCGATCACTGACTCGCACCAGCGATGCCGCTTCAGCGAAAAGGTTTCCGCTTCTGCGATACCAAGCGCTCCTGCGCTCCTCAGTCCGCTCCTGCGGACTCGCCTCCGCGCCCACATTTCCGCAGGGGCGAAAATGACAGAACCAGAACACTTCAACCTGCAATTTCCATGATTTTCTTCCGTTTAACCATCCGAAAACACCCCGAGGCCCCCGGGACCCCAACGAAAACCACCAACATACCCAAAAACACGATACGAACTTGTTCCAATCATAAAAACACCATCCTAAACATTAAAATCACCAATTACACACAGATTCAAGCCTAAATTCCTTAAAACATTCCGATTTACACAATCAATCAAAAACCCGACCAAACGACGTTCGAATGACCTGAAATTTTGCAGGCACATCCAAAATCACCTAACGGAGCTACTACAACTGTCGGAATTCCATTCCGACCACCGGATCAAAATCTCACCTACCGTTCGGATTTCGCCAAAATTCAACCTTAGCCAATTCAAGCCTATTTCTACACCGGGCCTCCAAATTCAATTCCGATCGCTCCCCTAAGTCACAATTCACCTCCCGGAACTTACCGAATCATCAGAATCCGATTCTGAGCCCTCTAACCAAATAGTCAACTCAGGGTTGACTTTCCTTATTCAAGTTTCCTTCACAAAGGCTATATGCCTCAATTCCAATCCAAATCACTCCTAACTCACCTGATAGACTTTAACACTAATATAAACGCATAAAACATACAATTTCAACATAACGGGGTGGTAATTCCCGTGACGACGGCCCTGGTCGTCACATTCTCCCCCTCTTAAGCAAACGCTCGTCCTCGAGCGGGTCAAGAAACATACCGGAAGTCTCAAACAAATGAGGATATCTGCTCCGCATCTCCCGCTCGATCTCCCAAGTGGCCTCCTCCACGGGTCGACCTCTCCACTGAACCTTAACTGATGCAATCTCCTTGGACCTCAATTTTCTCACCTGCCGTCGCAAAATGGCAATAGGCTCCACATCATAGGATAGATCACCATCAAGCTGAATGGTGCTAAAATCTAATACATGAGACGGATCTCCAATGTACTTCCGGAGCATAGACTCATGGAATACTGGATGAACGCTGGATAAGCTGGGCGGCAAGGCTAACTCATATGCCACCTCTCCAACTCTCTTGAGTATCTCAAAAGGTCCAATGTACCTAGGACTCAACTTTCCTTTCTTCCCAAACCTCATGACACCCTTCATAGGTGAAACCTTCAACAATACTCGGTCACCAACCATGAAAGACAACTCTCGAACTCTACGGTCCGCATAACTCTTCTGACGAGACTGTGCCGTACGAAGCCTCTCCCGGATCAACTTTGCTCTATCCAGAGCATCCTGGACTAACTCAGTCCCTATCAATCTAACCTCACCAGGCTCAAACCATCCCACGGGGGATCTACACTGCCTGCCATACAATGCCTCATACGGGGCCATCTAAATACTCGACTGATAACTGTTGTTGTAGGCAAACTCAGCAAGTGGTAGAAACTCATCCCACGAACCACCAAAATCAATCACACAAGCTCGCAACATATCCTCCAAGATCCTGAATAGTGCGCTCAGACTGTCCGTCTGTCTGGGGGTGAAATGTTGTACTCAACTCAACCCGCGTACCCATCTCTCGCTGAAATGCTCTCCAAAACTGAGAAGTGAACTGAGTACCCCTGTCGGATATGATAGACACTGGAACTCCATGAAACCGAACAATCTCTCGAATAAAGATCGCTTCCAACCGCTCCGATGAGTAGGTAGTACTAACTGGAATGAAGTGAGCTGACTTAGTCAGTCTATCCACAATCACCCATATAGAATCAAACTTCCTCGCCGTCCGAGGGAGTCCAGTAACAAAGTCCATAGTGACCCTCTCCCATTTCCACTCAGGAATAGCAATGCGCTGAAATACACCACCGGGCCTCCGGTGCTCGTACTTAACCTGCTGACAGTTGAGGCACCGTGCTACATGTCTGACAATGTCCATTTTCATCTTTCTCCACCAATAGTCTTGTTTCAAATCTTGATACATCTTCGCGGCTCCTGGATGGATAGAATACCGCGAGCTATGGGCCTCCTCCAGAATCAACTCACGAAGGCCATCAACATTGGGCACACATATCCGGCCCCGCATCCTCAATACGCCATCACTATCAATGGTGACATCTCTAGCATCATCATACTGAACTCTGTCCCTAAGGACAGCCAAATGTGGATCATCATACTGGCGCTCACGAATACGATCATATAGAGATGACCGAGATACAACACAAGCCAATACCCTGCTGGGCTCCGAAATATCTAACCTCACCAGCCGATTGGCTAGCACCTGAACATCATGAGCAACTGGCCTCTCCTCAGCTAAAATATATGCCAAGCTCCCCATGCTGACCGCCTTCCGGCTCAAAGCATCGGCCACCACATTGGCCTTCCCCGGATGATATAATATAGTAATGTCATAATCCTTAAGCAACTCAAGCCACCTCCGCTGTCTCAAATTAAGGTCTTTCTGTTTGAACAAGTGTTGGAGACTATGATGGTCGGTATACACCTCACAAGACACACCGTACAAATAGTGCCTCCAAATCTTCAAGGCATGAACAATGGCGGCTAGCTCCAAATCATGAACAGGATAGTTCTTCTCATGTGGCTTCAACTGCCGAGAAGCATAAGCAATTACCTTACCTTCCCGCATCAACACACAACCTATCCCCACTCTCGAGGCATCACAGTAAACAGTATATGAACCTGAAGCTGATGGCAATACTAACACTGGAGCCGTGGTCAAAGCCGTCTTGAGCTTCTGAAAGCTCTCCTCGCACTCATCCGACCACACGAATGGTGCACCCTTCTGGGTCAATTTAGTCAATGAAGAAGCAATGGATGAAAATTCCCTGAACAAACCGGCGATAATACCCCGCAAAGCCAAGAAAACTCCTGATCTCTGTAGCTGAGGACGGTCTAGGCCAACTCTGCACCGCCTCTATCTTTTTCTGATCAACCTGAATACCATCACGAGACACCACATGTCCCAGAAAAGCTACAGACTCGAGCCCAAACTCGCACTTGGAGAATTTAGCATATAGCTTCTCCTCCTTCAATCTCTGCAACACAATACTCAAATGCTGAGCATGCTCCTCCTGACTACGGGAGTAGACTAGAATGTCATCAATGAACACAATCACAAATGAATCCAAATAAGGCCTGAACACACTGTTCATCAGATGCATAAATGCTGCCGGGGTGTTGGTCAGCCCAAACGACATCACAAGAAACTCATAATGACCATATCGGGTCCTGAATGCAGTCTTCATAATATCTGAGTCTCTGATCTTCAACTGATGATAGCTCGAACGAAGATCGATCTTAGAAAACACCCTCGCACCCTGTAACTGATCAAACAAATCATCTATGCGCGGTAGAGGGTACTTTTTCTTCATACTGTCACTTTGTTCAATTGCCTATAATCAATACACATTCGCATGAAACCATCTTTCTTTTTAACAAATAATACCGGCGCACCCCACGGGGACACACTAGGGCGGATGAAACCCTTATCCAGAAGCTCTTGAAGCTGCTCTTTCAGTTCTTTCAACTCAGCTGGTGCCATCCGATAAGGAGGAACGGATATGGGCTGAGTGCCCGGCACCAAGTCAATGCCAAAATCAATATCCCTGTCCGGCGGCATGCCCGGCAGGTCTGAGGGGAATACATCTGGAAAGTCCCTCACAACAGGTACAAAATCAATGCTAGGAGACTCAGCTCCCACATCTCTCACAAAAGCTAAGTACGATAAACACCCTTTTTCAACCATCTTCCGAGCTTTTAGGAACGAAATAACACGGCTAGGGACGAAATCGGTCGAACCCCGCCACTCAATCTGAGAAATACCAGGAATGGCCAACGTAACTGTCTTAGCATGACAGTCCAATATAGCATGGTACGGAGACAACCAGTCCATACCCAATATAACATCAAAGTCCACCATCCCCAACAATAACAAATATGCCTGGGTCTCCAGACCCCCAATAGATATAACACAGGATCTATAGACATGATCCATAACAATCGTATCACCCACGGGGGTGGATACATGAACAGGTAAATCAAGACTACCACGAGTCGCACCCAAATGATGTGCAAAATAAGAGGACACGTAAGAATATGTGGACCCTGGATCAAATAGAACAGAGGCATCTCTGTGACAGACAGAAATGATACCTGTAATCACTGCATCGGAGGCAACTGCATCACGCCTGTCAGGAAGTGCATAGAACCGTGCCTGGCCTCCACCAGATCTTTCCTCGCCCCTGGGGAGACCACGAGAAGACTGACCTCCACCTCTATTAGACTGAGATGGTGCCGAAGATGAGGGCTGATCCCTCTGCTGAGTCCTGTCCCTACGGAGTCGAGGGCATTGTCTCCTCATGTGGCCAAACTCACCACACTCATAACATGCACCTGGTGCTGGAGAAGGGGACTGAAGGGAACCCCTCACCGCCGAAGAACCCTGGGTTGATGAAGTAGGTGCTGCACCCTGGGCCGGAAGGGCACCAAGCGATGACTGACCCTGCTGAAACCCCTGTCGAACACGACCATGAGAACCTCCGCTCCGCTCTGGGCGGCCTGAATGAGGAGGTCTAGATGAGCGACCTCTGCTCTGCTGGGAACGCCCTCTAGATGGAGCACCACTGAAACTGCCCGAACCACGAGGCCTCTTGGCCTCCCGCTCCTCTCTCTCTCGGCGACGATCCGCCTCAATGGAGCGTGCCATATCAACAACCTCCTCAAATGATGATGACAAAACTCTCTCTGGTCATAAGAATGCGGATAGAGTAGTTGAGGCCATCAATGAACCTCCTGATCCTCTCCCTATCATTAGGGATCATCCATGTGGCATGCCTAGCCAACTATGTGAATCTGAGCTCATACTGGGTCACAGACATGTCGCCCTGAATCAACCACTCGAACTGGCGACGTAGCTCCTCGCGACGAGACTAAGGTACATATTTCTCTAGAAAGAGAGTAGAGAACTACTGCCATGTGAGAGGTGATGCTCCTGCAAGCCTACACCTCTCAAACTCTTCCCACCAGTCAAATGCGGGACCAGTGAACTGAAAGGTAGTAAATGAAACTCCGCTAGACTCAAGAATACCAGCCGTCCGCAACATCCTCTGACACTTGTCCAAGAAACCCTGGGCATCCTCGCCCTCAACGCCACCGAAATGGGGTGGCTGAAGTCTACCAAATCTCTCAAGACGACGTTGCTCGTCGTCGGGCATAACCTGAACCATATGCTCTGGAGCTGGAGCTGGTTCAGCTGGAGGAATAACCGGTGCAACCACCTGAGCGGGGACCGCCTCTGGCGTCTGAAGTCCCCGAACAACCGGGTCAGGTGTGCGAGCTGCAGGGGTCTGCTGACCACCCCCTGTCTGAGATGTCGCTGCAGTAGCGGTAGCTGATACTACCTGAGCCAAACCAGAACACACCGATAATATCCGAGCAAGAGTCTCCTAAAGAACAAGAATAGCAATAGATACAGTCTGGGCCTGAACTGGGGATGCTGGAGAATCAACCACTGGGGGCTGCTCCTGAACTGGTACAACGGGCGGGTCAGCTGGTACTGCCTCGGCCGCCCTACCTCTAACTCTAGCACGACCGCGCCCACGGCCTCTAACAGGTGGCAATGGAGGTCGTCCACCTCGTCCCGATGCTCGCGTTCTCGCCATCTGCGAGAGAATAGAATATAGAAGTTCAGTTCTCAGAACAACAAGATCGCACGACGGAGTTCAAGAAAAGTGAAGTTTTCCTAAAGGTTCGCAGCCTCCCGAGGATAAGTACAGGCGTCCCCGTACCGATCCACAAGACTCTGCTAACCGGCTCAAGACTCATGAGGCCTAGTAAACCTAGGCTCTGATACCAACTTGTCACGACCCCAAATCGGGTCGTGATGGCGCCCAGCACAATGCTAAGTCAGCCTGACCAATCAATATCAACAACGGAGCTAGAAGCTCTCTTTAACCCATTTAAGCATATTAATTCACGAAATAACAGCGATACATATAACGAAAGCGGGGAACCAAGTCCCATAATACATCAACTCCCATAGACCAAGGGTCAAGAGTCATGAGCCTCTACCGAACATGAGTGTATAAAGGTTTACAAGATACCAAGTGCGGAAAGAAAAGTCAATACAAAATCAAGACAGTAAGAAGGAATATCGGGTCCTGCGGACTCTGCAGCTACCTCGAATATCCACAAATATCGCCTCGCACAGCCACTGGATCACTGCTGAGAGGTACCTGGATCTGCACACAAGGTGCAGGGAGTAAAATGAGTACTGCTAGACTCAGTAGTAATAAACAGGGGTAAGACAGCGTAGATAAGAAATCCATAATAAAGCACTATTTAAAGCTGTAATCAAATACCCTGTAACAGAACCAATATCAACTGTACCTGTACCAACAAGTACGAGCAAAACAGTATAACAACTACGAGATGTAGCTAAATGCAATGCAATGCATGATATAACCGCTACGGCGTGTAGCCCGATCCAAATTTGGTACCCGTGCTAACTGTGGGGGTTCAGACTTCGGAGGGGCTCCTACAGCCCAAGCACAAAATCATGAATATACGCTGCGGTCCGATCCAACATATATACTGTTGCGGCGCGCAGCCCGATCCACTACTAGTCAGCTAATATGCAATCACAGCCTCGCAGGCTCAAAAGTAGTTTGAAAACATCTTTTATCATTTTTCAGTTGTAAACAGAAATATCAAGTTCCAGAGATTTGGAAATAACATGATAACAGAAATAGCTGCGGACTAGTAGTAAACTAGCATGTCAATATGATAAGACAATGATAACGATCCTCGCGGGATCCAATAACCGGCTCATGGCCCACAAGTATACTCAACCGCCCAAGAAGGGGGTTCCTCGGCTCAAGAGTGGCCATTATCACAATATATAATATGCAACCATCCGAGAAGGAGGTTCGACGGCTCGAGAATAGCCTAATATCATAATACAGTATCAACAAGTCGGACTAAGTCATAGTCCCCAATCACAATCGACCCCGCACTCACAAGAGAGTACGTGTCTCGCCGCTATACAGCGTCACAAAGTGGTATACCGGGGTTTCGAACCCGCTGGTCATCACCCACATCTATTACTCACCTCAATACGGCGCGACGACTACTCCGCAATGCCTTTGCCACGAGAATCAAGCTCCGCACGCGTAGAATCTGATCAAATACAGTAGAAACACAACAAATTAGGCCAATGGGACTACACCCAATCAAAACGACTCAATTTACATCAAAATTCCCAAAGTTGTCAAAACCCGACTTTCGGTACGCTTCTCGAAAAATTACGAAAGTCACATATTCGGAATCCTCATCTCGATACGAGTCTAAGCATATCAATTTTACCAAATTCGGACTCCATTTGCCCATTCAAAACCTTGATTTTCTAAAGTTCAAGCCTAGGGCTAAATCCTCCATAAATTACCCCAAATTCCTCCATTTTTATGATATAATTGCATAATATTATCAATACTAATCATAGTTTAAGTCCATAGTTGATTACCCGATGATTTCCCTTGAATTTCTCTTCAAAATCGCCCAAATCGCCTCTAAAGCCGAGACCCAAATGTGTGAAATGTTTCTGAAATTTTTCTAACTTCTGATACACTTAACTCACAGCGATTTTCGCTTCTGCGGATAAAATTCCGCTCCTACGAGTCCGTATCCGCGACCAGAGGGTCGCTTCAGCGATTCCAGGCCTAGCCGGCCAATTCCGCTTCTACGAGAAAAGGACCGCTTACACGCGTCCGCTTCCGCGATTGAACCCCCGCTTCTGCGAAAACTCCCGCTTCTGCGCACCAGAGTCCGCTCCTGCGGACTTGCCCAGGCGGTCAAGAATCCGCTTCTGCGAACCTTCCCATTTTTCATCTTGTCCGCTTCTGCGATCACTGACTCGCACCAACGATGCCGCTTCAGCGGAAAGGTTTCCGCTTCTGCGATGCCAAGCGCTCCTGCGCTCCTCAATCCGCTCCTGCGGACTCGTCTCCGCGCCCACATTTCCGCAGGGGCGAAATGACAGAACCAGAACACTTCAACCTGCAATTTCCATGATTTTCTTCCGTTTAACCATCCGAAAACACCCCGAGGCCCCCGGGACCCCAACGAAAACCACCAACATACCCCAAAACACGATACGAACTTGTTCCAATCATAAAAACACCATCCTAAACATTACAATCACCAATTACACACGGATTCAAGCCTAAATTCCTTAAAACATTCTGATTTACACAATCAATCAAAAACCCGACCAAACGACGTCCGAATGACCTGAAATTTTGCAGGCACATCCAAAATCACCTAACGGAGCTACTACAACTATCGGAATTCCATTCCGACCCCCGGATCAAAATCTCACCTACCGTTTGAATTTCGCCAAAATTCAACCTTAGCCAATTCAAGCCTATTTCTACACCGGGCCTCCAAATTCAATTCCGATCGCTCCCCTAAGTCACAATTCACCTCCCGGAACTAACCGAATCATCAGAATCCGATTCCGAGCCCTCTAATCAAATAGTCAACTCCGGGTTGACTTTCCTTATTCAAGTTTCCTTCACAAAGGCTATATGCCTCATTTCCAATCCAAATCACTCCTAACTCACCCGATAGACTTTAACACTGATATAAACGCATAAAAGATACAATTTCAACATAACGGGGTGGTAATTCCCGTGACGACGGGTCGGGTCGTCACAATACCACTCGCTTCCATTTCAATATATCATGTGTTGTAGGTGTACCACTTACTCCCATTGCAATACATCATGTGGTAGCGATACCACCCACTCCCATTTCATTATTACTTGTGGTAGGCATACCACCCACTTCCTTTAATTTCAACATAATACAAAATATGAGCCTGGCAAGGGAAAAATCAATTTAATACTTTTACCGCAATGGAACAATAGCAATAAGTCAAATATCCCGACAAGGGAGAGTCAACTATAACCAATCATATTCAACTTCTTCTTAACACTAATAATACCAATATTCAGTCAAGATTTTTATAGGATCAAGCAAGAGTGCACTATTATCAAATTAAGACTCGCGGTCATGCTCGGCCCCGACGCATGGATACTCGTCACCATGCCCATACGTCGTACTCCACACAAAACAAGTAGCAATTATGACTTAACTCGTAATCCCTCAAGCTAGGGTTAAATCAAACACTTACCTCAACTTTCATGGCCAAATCAATCCACAACGACCACTTTCCCTTTCGAATTCGGCTCCAAGTCAATCAAATCTATACAATAAGGACCTCATAATATCAATATAGGTTAAACAAATCAAACCTAATGCCTAAATATAGATTTCCAAGCTTTCTGCCCAAAAACTCCAAAATTACCACCGGGCCTGCTTGGAAAAAACATGAGGTTCAGACCAAAATTAAGTCCCTCATTCATCCACGAGCCCGTATATATAATTTGTTCCTCAAAATTAGGTCTAAATCAAGAAAAAGCAAAAATCCCTACCTCTACCCATTTTCCCCAATTTCAACCCTAGATTACATGATTTAAGCCTTTGAGATTGATTAATAATGATGAAAAATGAAGAAAACAAGTTGGAATTTACTAACTCAAGTGGTCTTGAAGAAAGTAGGCTTCGATGGACGTTTAAGTGCTTGGAGAAGAAAGGAGTTCGTGTATTTTTGAAGGAATCCCATAGCCACTGTGTCTCAAAATTATCATTTAACTGGGCAAAATTTTCCCTTTGCGTTCATGGGAAGGGATCCGCGTTCGTGAAGGGTTGACTTAAACGAACATCGGGCTCGCGATTGTAGAGGAAGCAAACGCGAAAAGTGAAAAAGTCTGGGGTCCGGGATTTAGGTCTATGCGAACGTGTGAAGGCCCACGCGAACGCGATGAAGAAGACTGTAAGGCTATGCGTTCGCAAACATTTGAAAGCGAACGGGAAGAGGAAATTACTGGGGTCCCAAGCTTGGCTTACACGAATGTGTGAAAAGATATGCGATAGCGAAGGAGGAAGGAGTCAGAGCTATGCGAACACGGGAGATGCGATATGATCGCAAAAAAGGTTTTTCTGCAACAGCTAGAGCTTATTTTTCTGCAACTTTTCTAAGTTCAAAACCATCCCGGAACACCTCCGAAACACTCCCGAACCCTCAGGGCTCGTAACCAAACATGTACACTAACTCAACAACGCCCTACAAACTTAACTGTGCGATCAAATAGCCAAAATAATATCCAAAACAAGGAATCAAGCCTCAAAATCATTAGTTTTTTAACAAACATCATAAACATCCAAATTTAGAGATTTTCGTCCGAAACACATCAACCGACGTCCAATTTCAACCATACTTCACAGAAATATCTTAAAAGACATAAAAGACCTGTACTAGGCACCAGAACCAAAATACGTGACTGATACCAACACGTTCTACTCAATTTTCACTTCTTTTTTCCTTAATAATATCTGAAAATAATTTCTTTCACAAATTCATTACTCGGGCTCGGGATCTCGGAATTCGATTATGGGCATACTCACGTGTCCCATATTTTTCTATGGACCCTCTTGGGCCATCAAATCACGGGTCTAGGTTAATTTACCTAAAATATTGGCCAAAGTCAACTTTACTCATTTTAATACCAAATATTAGCATTTTTTCACAGAATTTCACATACAAGCTTTTTGGCTACTCGCTCGGACTACACACGCAAATTGAGGCAACTAAAAATAAGGTTTTTAAGGCCTCAAAAGCATGGAAAGACAGAAAAATTAGGTGATAACCCTTGGGTCATCACAATAATTAACCTGAAACATGCAGCTAAGCAGGACCAACAAATATGTGAAAAAAAAGGAGAGAACATATGACTAAATAGAAGTAAACAAGGAATAAAAATTTCTTCTTTCCTCTCTTTTTTGATTTAAAATTTTAGCTTATAACAAATGGAAACATCATAATAAAATAAGATGGATCAAGAATTACCCAACAAGGATGATGGCTTGAAATCAGGGCTTCGGTTGCGTTTCAAAATGGCTTGCAACTGATCCAAATTGCTCTTGTCAAGAACAATCTATTTGGATAAGCTTCAAACCAATCGAACAATTAAATTTCAAAAATCCTTCATATGCACCATTAGGTTCTCTTTGGACTTCAAATTCTGAGATTGAAAGGGTATGGCGGGAATTTGAGGAAATCCAGCAAAGGATTTAGGTTAAAAGGGGTGTGGAGGTCATGGGGTGTGTGTTTTGGGTGGTGTTGAAGACTTATGGGTTTTTAGGTCTTTAACTCAGATTTGAATTTGGTGAATTTGAGTGGGGTTTTTTGGGGAAGTTGACGATGGATTTAGAAAGAGGAAGGGACTGGGGTTTCCTGGTAAAAAAAATGGGGAAGTTCGGAGAATCGAAACCGCCGTGAGACAATTTCCGGTGGGTGATCGATGGGGGAGGCGGTAGGGAATTTAGGGCAGCTAGGGTTTGGCTCCTATTTTGGGTGAGAGACTGAAATGAGACAAGTAGTGGGGGTGGACTTGTTCGGACACTTATATGCTAATGGGAAGGTTAGTTTCATCCATTCGATCAAAAGAGATCAATGGATGGGATTCGCTGGTCATGGAATAGTGTTGTTTGGTTAAGTGGGGGGCTGGACTATGTAAGTTAATTATTTGGGCTTAGCTTGAGGAAAATGTTTGGGTGCAAACTGGCCCAATTTCAAAAATAATTTAAGCCCTCTTTTTTTAATTCCTTTTTTTTTCTTTTTTGTTTTCTTTTTTTTTCTAATAAATTAAAAATCTAAATTAAGTTCCTAAATTAATTTGAATTATAAAATTTAACTAATTGCCTAACTATAATATTTATAAGAATTAATGATCCTAAATTAAAATAGAACATTGCTAATCCAAAATTAAAAAGCAAAAAATAAAAAAGTTAAACTATTTTTGTGACTCTAATCTTAATAAAACAATTGATTTACTAATTAGTCCTAAAAATATGAAAACAAAATCTCAATGCAATGCATGGTCTTTTTTAGAAATTTTTTATGATTTTATTAAAAGTAAACGTGCACAGAAATGCAAACAATTAACAAAAAATCATACAGAAATCCTATAAAATTACAAAGTATTGGGAAAATCTATTTCTTTAATTTGTAGGAGTATTTCAAATAGGAAAAAATTACGTACTCACAATTAGCTGTAGACATATAATTTTTTACCTTCACCAAGGTTTTATACATTTTAGCGTAAAAATTTAATTTATGTTTAGTATCGCTATTCTAAGTGTTGACTCTTTTACTTTATTTTTATCATAAAAAAATAAACATTACAAAAATATTTGTTATCTTTGGGTTAACAGAAAACTAGAACGGCAGCTATCAAAAATCAAACACATCAAACTTCAGCCTTTATCACCTTTTGGATCCTCAAGAAGCATCCTTCTTCAATATTACTCATCCCCAAAATCACACGCAAGACTGCTCTTATTCTAACATCAATTTCATATTATTGTTTTATTTCTCTTCATCATCGCATCTGGCATTGTCGTTTCAGTTTTTCAAAGACTACCCTTTTAGAGTTTTTAGTTAATTTTGTCTACTCGTCTTGGCGATATAAAAAAGTTTCAGGAACTCTGAATTATTTTTAGAGGCATCATCAACCTAAAAAGTTTAATTCGAGTTTTCCGGCGAATCCCAAGTTCGTCAAAGGTCATGTTTAGGTTTCGAGTTTTCCGTTGATTATTGGTTCTAGTTTGTAATTTTGGTGTTTTGGTCCAAGGATTGTTGCTTTGTTTAGCCCGATTGATTTGCAATTTTCAACGTTCTTCACCAATAAAATGTTTATTTCTCAATTTTTATTCTCATTTCATTGTGTTATGATAGCTTGTACGTTATTTGAGTTGCATGCTTTAATTTCATTTAAATTGTTTTGATTTATATTTATTTTGATTGTGATGTATGTAGTCTTAGTTCTTGAATACATGCATTTAATTGGGCAGATGAAAAATTGGAGTTATTTCTTTCTTGGTAAGGAATAAGAAGGTGCCATAAGGTGGGTTTTGGACCATAAGGAATCTGGCAAAATAATAGATTATGTTAGCTAGTCGATTTGCTCCCCAATAATATCTTGTTCATAAATTTGGCATCACACCAACCTCAAATTTTATGAAGAACAAAGAACACTCATAGAAATGCTTTAAACGCGTTTTAAATTTATTATCATGATTGTGTATACGTTCGCATGACATAATTATGATTTTCAAAATAAATCGAGGTATGTGTTCGTGCAACTTCGACCAAATATTTTTAATAATAATAAAGCGTGATAAATTATGGATACGTATGCATGACATCATTCTTAACGCGCCAAACAAGATGAGTATACTCATCCCCTAAATTTTAAATCTAGGCCCAAACTTATTCTACCCAACCAAAAACCCCATAACCCAAACCCATGACCCATCTACTATTCTACTATACAATAAACATAACCCAAAACCTAAAAACACAACACCAACATACAAGCCTCCATCTTATTCTCCTATTCTCTCTTCTTCCTTCTTTCTCGTTAGTCCCCACCCCCACCCAAGTGTATATGTAGGTGTGTGTGTGTGTGTGTGTATGTATATATATATATATATATTTCCGTTCCGAGGTAGTCTTAATATTGTTCTGAATATGGGCCATTTTTCAACTATAAGGTTCTCATTTAGGGACTAAGTGTCCCAAAACACTCCAAATTCTGAAACCGAACATCCCGGCAAACCACAATAGCAGAAATGTACTTAGGGGGAACATTTAATTGGTGATCGTGGCATAAATTTAAAAAACAACCGGCCGGGTCGTTACAAAATATTTTAGTTAATCACTTGAATATTTTATCTTGATTATAATGTTGTTAGATTTAATTTGAAGTTCAATTCACTATTGAGTTTTAGTGATTTGAATCTGTTTATTGTTGTGTTAAAATTTAGATTTATTGTTTTATTTGATCTTGTTAAGTTGAATCTAAATTTAGTAATTAAAATCTACTTGTTTGTTATGATTTATTGTTATTGTTGAATCTGAAGAATAGTTTGTTATGAATGTTGTTCAAAATAATTTTAGATTAATTCTTGTTGTTCTTCATTTAGCTTGAATATGTTGTTTAAATTTGATTAAGAATTGGTTAAAGTTGCTATATTTTGGTTGATTAATTTAGGTGAATTGGTTATAGCTGATAAGGGTAGAATAGTAAATTCTAGTAATTTTGGGAGTATTTTTGGCAATTAAAATTTAGATAATTATTTGAATTAAAGTATTCTGTCCACTAGTTATTAAAGTATTGTTAAAATTAGAGTGGAAGATAAGACATGTTATAGTGGTAGTTAAAGTATTAATATAATAGTATAGTGGGGAACAAAACATAGTGTAGTGGAAATTAAAGTATAATTAAAATATCGTAGTGGATTGTGTGGATCAAGAAGGTGGAGTATTTATTTTATTTTTTTAAAATGTTGTAATGGGCTTTTTTTAAGGGATAAATAAGAGAAGACTTACTTATATATAGGAGGAGTTAGAAGATAAAAACAAAAGGAAAATTAGGGAGAGAATTTAGTGAGAACAAGATCAGATCAGAATTAAGAATTAAAGATTGAAGAGAACCGTTAAGAGTTAAGAGAGGTTTGAAATCGGAAAAAAAAAATACTAAAAAGAGTAAGAATTAAAGAGAGTTTTAATTTCAATTATCAAGTGATATTTTTGGGGTTCAACTTTTGGTGGCTAGAATTCTGTTGGTTTTTTGTTAAACTCCATTACTGGGTTGTCCTATTTGCTGTTGCTGTGTGGCATGCTACCTTGTTGATTATTTTTTTCTTTTTGTTTCCAATTCCAGTTTTCAAACAGTTAGTTAAGGCGTTCTGCCAGACTACCAATACCACACCAGATCAAAAGGACCTATTCCCAAAATCATGTCTGGTTCAGACAAAAGTATGGAAGAAGAGAAAACGGAAATACAGGCAATGAAAGAAGAGGTAGACATGTTAAGAAGAT
This sequence comes from Nicotiana noctiflora, assembly GCA_032618575.1. Classification (NCBI taxonomy): domain Eukaryota; kingdom Viridiplantae; phylum Streptophyta; class Magnoliopsida; order Solanales; family Solanaceae; genus Nicotiana; species Nicotiana noctiflora. Next base: position 273,231 of record JASVEL010010025.1, read on the forward strand.
AAATAGCAGAGATGCATCTGGCTTGGGCTAAAGGACATCCATTGCAAATGTTTTCCAATGCTCCTCCTCTTTCATCGATTTAGACTCCGGAACATCCTCCCCTTGATTCGTCGACAAGTTATCAGACACACCAGTACTATCAAGGGGAAACTATTTCCATTCCCCAAACTCAACCACCAAAACAAATCCTACCACCTCCACCACCAGTTGCTCCCGTGCATGTAGCTCCCCCACCGGCCATATTACACAAGTCTTCTAGTGAACCTTTATTCCATATCCAAGACAATCATTACTATCCACCAGAACCTACCTTTAGACATCATGATTCTTACCCCTACACTCCTCTCATTGGCATATTCGGTGAGAAGAAACCACCCAAGAACCTTAAACAAGAAGAAATAATTCGTAAAGTGAAGAGTCTTGAACAATCTTTCGGGAATATGCAGGGCCTCGGGGGGTCAGGCAAGTGTGGCCTATAAAGATCTATGCTTATTTCTAGAGGTCCAGTTTCGGCATGTTTTAAATTGCCAAAATTTTATCTCTATGATGGTCATGGTGACCCTGTGGCACACTTGAGAGGATTCAGTAGTAAAATAAGGGGCACCGATTTTCACGACCCTAGTTCACCAATCGTGAACCTGTCATGACGACACCCAGTCTATGCAACTAGGTAAGCCTAACACAATGTGGAATTTACAATATTTATGAACAACAATTAAAATAACAGTGAAATGACATAGAAAAAAATGTAATAGGTGTCGCTCGTCACATACACTTTATCAAAATACCAGAATATATATCTCCAAGGCCCGGAAACTCACTGGCAAACACAGGCTAAGAGAGTATAACTGTGGCTCTATATACTAAGAATATCTATACAACCGAAATAAAAGGAATAACTGGCATCACTAAGGAAGAACAAAAGAAGACCCTCCGGATCTGCGGACGTAGCAGATGCATAACTCGAGTCTCCTAAAAATACTCCTAGATTACGGGTAGTGCGTCTGATAAGATGGACCTGGATCTGCACAACACAAGTGTATAGAAGAGTAGCATGAGTACACCACGGAGGTACTCAGTAAGTGCCAAGCCTAATCTCGATGGAGTAGTGACGAGAAAGTTCAAGGCCCTACCGAGAATAATAAAAAAAAGTAATGATAATAATATTAAATAATGCAAGGTAGGAGTAAATATGAAATAACAGCAAAGCAAGATAAAAACTACAAGTCATATACAGTTAAGCCAACAAAGAGGAAACAATACAACTGTGATGACCCAACCCGTCGTCACGAGAATTACCACCTCGTTACCCTATTCATTTATATGTTTCACGTTTTATATCGGTGTTAGAGTCTACCGGGCGAGTTAGGAGCGAGTCTGGTCGAAAATTAAGCATATAGCCTTCTGAAATGAAGCTTATTTATGAAAAGTCAACCTGGAGTTGACTATGTAGTTAGAGTACTCGAAATAAAATTTTGATGATATGGTTAGTTCCGGGAGGTGATTTTTGACTTAGAGGAGTGATTGGAATTTAATTTGGAGGTCTGGTGTAGAAATAGGTTTGAATTGGCTAAGTTGGAATTTTGGCGAAATCCAATCGATAGGTGAGATTTTGATCCGGGAGTCGGAATGGAATTCCGACTGTTGCAGTAGAATTGTTCGGTGATTTTGGATATGTCTGCAAATGTTCAGGTCATTTAGGATATCGTTTGGTCGGGTTTTTGATTGGATGTTGTTTTCGGAAGTTCTAGTTGAAACTTCGGCTTGAATTCGCCTTGATTTGATGATTTCCGTGTTTAAGGGTGTGTTTTTAGGATTGAAATAAGTTCGTATCATATTTGGGAGTAGGTTGGTGGTTTTTGTTGGGGTCCCAGGGGCCTCGGGTTGAATATGGGGGTCCAAACGGACCATTTTTTATTAGAGGAAACATCAGAATTGTTGTCATAACTGCAGAGCCATTTTGCTCTATGCGATCACATGAGGAGCCATGTGATCGCATAGAAGGAATTTTGGAGGCAATCAATTTGTTCTCTACGATCGCATGGCCTAGGCTACGATCGCATAGTGAGGGGAGGTGAAGCAATGCGATCGCGATGCCCAGGACTCGATCGCATACAGGTTTTTGAGGGTGGATATTTCTTATTCTATGCAATCACAAAGTGATGATTGCGATCGCATCGAGTATTGTGGAGCCCAGGAAAATCTGTTCATCACGATCGCAAGCCAAGGGTTGCGATCGCATTGAGATAAATACCTGATAGAAGGGTTAAAAACCAGAACATTTTAGTCGCGAACATAGAGTATATTTCCTCCAGTTTTGAGTTCCTTGAGAGACAAGTAGTGGAAATTGAAGGGGATTTCATCGGGAAAATATTGGAGGTATATTTTATGGTCTAAATACATGATTTTATCTTAGAATCTTCATCTAATTCACTAGAAATGGAAGGATTAATGGGGGAGTTTTGCTCTAAGCCCGGGTTAGTGTAAATCATCAATTTGAATGGGCAAACAGAGTCCGATTTTGATAAACTTCATATGTATGGACTCGCGTTGAGATAAAGTGAAAATGTAACTTTTGTAATTTTTTGAGAAGTGTACCAAAAGTCGGGTTTTGTCAACTTTGTGGTTTTTGGTGTAATTCGAGTTGTTTTGATTGGGTAATGTCCCTTTAGCCTATTTTGATGCATTTGTATTGATTTGGATCAGATTCTATACTCGTGGAGGCCGATTCTCATTGCAAGGGCATTACGGACTAGTCTTCAAGCCGAGTAGATGTGAGTAATGGGTGTGGGTGATGACCAGCGGGTTCGAAACCCCGGTGTATCACTATGTGACGCTATATTGAGGCGAGACACGTACTCTCCTGTGAGTGCAGGGTCGAATGTGATTGAGGACTATGGCTTAGTCTGACCTAATAGTACTATACTGTCTTGTTGGCTATTATTGAGCCGGTGAACCTCCTACTTGGATTGGTGTGGATATCTTTGGGCTATGATCCAGTTATTGGGATCTTGCAAGGATCATTGTTATTGTTTCTATGATATTGACATGCTATTTGATACTAGTCCTGAGCTATTACTATCTAAAATGGTTTTCCAACTCTGGAATTTCTAAAACACTGTTTTCTACTGAAAATGATAAAAAGAGTTTTCAAATACTATTTTTGAGCATGTGAGGCTGCATTCCATTATAGCTGACTGGTAGTGGATCGGGCCGCACGCCGCAACGTATCATGATATTGTGCTTGGGATATAGGAGCCCCTCCGGAGTCTGAAACCCCACAGTGAGCACGAGTACCCAAATGGATCGGGCTACGCGCCGGTCATATTCATGCATTGCATTGCATTTAGCTATACCTGTTATTTTGATAGCTGATATTGCTGGTTCTGATATTGCTGGTTCTGATATTTCTCATGTTGATAACTGATATAGGATATTGTGTATAGCTTTACTTAGTGTTGTATTGGGTTTTCTTACCTTCGATGTCTTACCCTTGCTTATTACCACTGAGTTGGAAGTACTCACACTACTCCCTGCACCTTGTGCGCAGATCAAGGTACATCACAACATAGCTGATTCTATAGCTGCTCGGAGAGCTTACTTGAACAATCGAGGTAGCTGCCAGCATCCGCAGGACCTGACTCTTCAGTTTATCCTTATTTGTTTAGTCTATTCTACACTTGTGCACAGTTGTATACACTATCACAGCTTATAAATTCTGGTAGAGGCTCATGACTTGTGACTCCTAATTCGTTGGGAGTTTATACTGGTTTTGGGATGTCTAAATCCTGGTGTGTTGGATATTATCTTCATTATTCTATCACTGTTTATGCTTAAAAAGGGTAAAGTGTGAGCTGATAGCTCCATGTTTTAGTTTATTGGTCGGGCTGGCCTAGCAGTGTGCCGGGCACCATCATGACCGGGTTTTGGGGTCGTGACAAGTTGGTATCAGATCCTAGGTTACTAGGCCTCATGAGTCTTGAGGTGGTTGGTAGAATCTCGTCGATCGGTACTAGGACGCCTGTATTTATCCTCGGGAGGCTGCAAACCTTTGGGAAACGCTTAACATTTCTTGAACTCTATCGTGCGATTTTGTTGTTTTGAGAACTGAACTTCTGTATTCTATTCTCTCGCAGATGGCGAGAACTTGAGCTTCAGGACGAGGTGGATGACCACTATTGCCACCTACTAAAGGTCGTGGGCGCTGCCATGGTCGTGGTAGAGGTAGGGCAGCTGACGTAGTGCCAGCTGACCCGCGCGTTGTCCTTATTCAGGAGCAGCCCCCAGTGGTTAATTCTCTAGCAGCACCAGCTCAGGCACAGATGGTGTCCATTGTCATTCGTGGCCTTCAGAAGACTTTGGCCCAGATATTATCAGTATGTTCCTGGATTGGCTCAGGTAGTATCAGCTACCGCTACAGCAGCGACATCCCAGACAGGGGGTGGTCATCAGACCCCCGCAGCTCGCACACACCTGAGCAGGTGGTACAGGGATTTGAGACGCCAGAGGCGGTCCCAACTCAGGCAGTTGCACCAGTTATACCAGCTGCACCAGCTCCAGAGCATGTGGTACCAGTTATGCCTGATGACGAGCAGCGTCGTCTATAGAGATTTGGTAGACTCTAGCCACCTCATTTTAGTGGTACTGAGGGCGAGGATGCCCAGGGTTTCTTAGATAAGAGCTAGATGATGCTACGTACAGCTAGGATTCTTGAGTCCAGCAGGGTTTCATTTACTACCTTCCAGTTTACTAGTCCAGCGTTCGATTTGTAGGAGGAGTTTCAGAGGCGTAGGCCTGCGGGAGCAGCACCTCTTACCTGGTAGCAGTTTTCTACTCTCTTCTTAGAGAAGTATGTGCCTCAGTCCCGTCACGAGGAGTTTCATCGCCAATTTGAGTGGTTAGTACAAGGCAACATGTCAGTGACCCAGTATGAGCTGAGATATACTCAGTTGGCTAGGCATGCCATATGGATGATCCCGATAGATCGGGAGACGATTAGGAGGTTCATTGATGGCCTCAACTATTCCATTCGCATTCTGATGACCATAGAGAGTACTATCATCATCTTTTGAGTAGGTTGTGGATATGGCACATTCCATTGAGATGGATTGTCACCGTGAGCGGGAGGCCAAGAGGCCTCGAGGTTCTTGTTGCTTTAGTGGTTCTCCATCTAGAGGGCAGTTTCAGCAGGGCAGAGGTCGTTCATCTAGACCTTCTCAGTCAGGCCGCCCTGAGCATAGTGGAGCTTCTTCTTCTAGTCATGGCCGCCAGGGTTTCCAGCAAGGCCAGTCTTCACTTAGTACCCTCCCATCTCAACGTACAACACCTACTTCTTCAGCCCATGGTTCGTTTGCGGCGAGGGGTCCCTTCATTCCCCTTCTCTAGCGCCAAGTAGCTGGTTTGAGTGTGGCGAGTTTGGCCACATGAGGAGGCAGTGACCTCGACTTCGCAGGGACATGTCTCAGCAGAGGGATCATCCTTCCTCTTCAGTACCATCTCAGGCTAGTAGAGGTGGAGTTCAGTCTTCTTGAGGTCGCCCCAGAGGTGAGGAGCGATCTAGTGGGGGCCCGGCATGATTCTATGCACTCCATGATAGGCGTGATGTAGTTTCCTCCGATGCGGTGATTACAGGTATTATTTATGTCTGTCACAGAGATGCCTTAATTTTATTTGATCCTGGATCCACATATTCATACGTGTCTTCTTATTTTGCACATCATTTGGGTGCGACCCGTTGTAGTCTTGATTTGCCTGTTCATGTATCCACCCTAGTGGGTGATACAATTATTGTGGATCATGTCTATAGATTTTGTGTTATTTCTATTGGGGGTCTGGAGACCCAGGTGGATCTGTTATTTTAGGGATGGTGGACTTTGATGTGATTTTGGGCATGGACTGGCTGTCTCTGTGCCATGCCATATAGGACTATCAAGCCAAGACAATTACATTGGCTATTCCTAGTATTCCTCAGATTGAGTGGTGGGGTTCGACTTATTATGTCCTTAGCCATGTTATTTCATTCTTAAAGTCTCAGAGAATGGTTTGAAAAAGGGTGTTTGTCGTATCTAGCATTTGTGAGGGATGTAGGAACTGAGACTCCTAGTATTGATTTTGTAACTATTGTGAGGGACTTTCCAGATGTATTCCCCTTAGACCTGTCGGGTATGTCACCAGACAAGGACATCGATTTTGGTATTGACTTGGTGCCGGGCACTCGGCCCATTTCTATTCCTCCTTATCGGATGGCACCATCTGAGCTAAAGGAATTTAAAAAACAGCTTCCGGAGCTTTTGGATAAGGGGTTCATTTGCCCTAGTGTGTCACCGTGGGGTGCACCAGTGTTATTTGTTAAGAAGAAAGATGGTTCCACGCGGATGTGCATTTATTATAGACAATTAAACAAGGTAATAGTGAAGAACAAGTACCCCCTACCGCGCATTGATGATTTATTTGATCAGTTACACGGTGCGAGGGTGTTCTCCAAGATTGATCTTCGTTCAGGCTATCATCAGCTGAAGATTAGGGAATCTGATATTATGAAGACTACATTCAAGACGATATGGGCACTATGAGTTCCTTGTGATGTCTTTTGGGCTGACCAACGCCCCAGCAGTATTCATGCATCTGATGAGCAGTGTGTTCAGGCCATATTTGGTTTCATTCATGATTGTGTTCATTGATGATATTCTAGTTTACTCTTGTAGCTAGGAGGAGCACGCTCAACATTTTAGCATTGTGCTGCAGAGGTTGAGGGAGGAGAAGTTGTATGCTAAATTCTCCAAGTGCGAGTTTTGGCTAGAGTCAATAGTATTTCTAGGTCATATGGTGTCTTGTGATGGTATTTAGGTTGAACCGAAGAAGATATAGGCGGTGTAGAGTTGTCCTAGACCATCCTCAGCTACGGAGATAAGGAGTTTCCTTGGTTTAGCGGGGTATTATCACCGGTTTGTTTAGGGATTTTCATCCATTGCTTCTTCTTTGACTAGGTTAATGCAAAAGGGTGCACCATTTGTGTGGTCGGATGAGTGTGAGGAGAGCTTTTAGAAGCTCAAGACAGCTTTGACCACAACTCCAGTATTAGTGTTGCCATCAGCTTCATGTTCATATACTGTATATTGTGATGCCTCGAGAGTGGGGATAGGTTGTGTATTGATGCAGGAGGGTAGACTAATTGCTTATGCTTCTCGGCAGTTGAAGCCTTATGAGAAGAACTACCCTATTCATGATTTGGAGCTAGCTTCCATAGTTCATGCCTTGAAGATTTGGAGTCACTATTTGCACGGCGTGTCCTGTAAGGTGTATAGCGATCATCGTAGTCTCCGAAATTTGTTCGAACAGAGGGATATTAATTTAAGACAACGGATATGGTTTGAGTTGCTCAAGGTATTATTCTATATCATCCGGGGAAGGCCAATGTGGTGGCCGATGCTTTGAGCCGAAAGGCGGTCAGTATGGACAACTTGGAATATATTCCAGCTGGGGAGATATCATTTGCTTATGATGTGCAGGCGTTAGCCAACCGATTAGTGAGGTTAGATATTTCAGAGCCCGGTAGGGTGTTGGCTTGTGTTGTCTCTCGGTCTGCTTTATATGATCGTATTCGTGAGTGCCAGTTTGATGATCCACACTTGCTTGTCCTTAAGGACAAAGTTCAGGATGATGATGCTAGAGATGTCACTGTTGATAGTAATGGTGTATTGAGGATGCAGGGCCGAATATGCGTGCCCAGTGTTGATGGCCTTTGTGAGTTGATATTGTAGAAGGCCCATAGCTCACTGTATTCTATCCATCCAAGTGCCGCGAAGATGTACCAGGACCTGAAACAACACTATTGGTGGAGGAAGATGAAGATGGACATTGTGAGAATGTAGCACGATGCCTCAACTGTCAGCAGGTCAAGTACGAGCATCAGAGGCCCGGTGGTGTGTTTCAGCGTATTGATATCCACGAGTGGAAGTGGGAAAGGATCACTATGGACTTTGTTACCAGACTCCCTTGGGCAGCGAGGAAGTTTGATTTAGTTGGGTGATTGTGGATAGGTTGACTGATAATAGGTGAATTTGACTATAATGATACCCTAAATAATCACGCTTTATTGTTGATTATATATTGTTTATGATGACAAAATGCTTTTATTAATGTTTTTTGGTGTGTTATAGGTACACATGAGCCATTGGAGACTAAAAGAGCAATTTTGGAGTCATAAGATGGTAAAAAAGGCCAAGTCTAGAACAAGAGTGAAGTTTGCATTCAAAAATAGGAAGTAGAATCCGCGACACTGTTCATCCGCGGTCCGCCTGCGACCGCAGACGAACCGCGATTGAAGGGGCTCGCATAACCTCAACAGATTCAAAGGACTTGATTTTCCGCGGTCCATCCACGACCGCGGACGGTTCACGGGCGACGCTGACTTTTTGAAGGATAAACTTGTCAATATGTAATTTTTGTAACCTAAACCCTCTATATAATTATAGGATTTTCCCAAGAGAGGCAAGTATTGTATCATTCACTACTTATGCAAGAAAACTAGTAAGAGAGAACTCTCTCAACATCTTTCTTTCTTTTACATTGAATCTTTGATTATGAATTCAATTATTATTCTTGTTTCTTCTATTATGAGTAGCTAATTCTTTATCTAAGGTTTTGATGGATCCTATTGAGTGATGAACTTCTAGGTTATGCGATTACAAATTGTTAGCTACATTTCTATTTGTTCAACTTCGTTCTGGTTGTAGTTAATTGATAGAGCTCTCAATTTGCTGTGCCTATTTAGTGTGCATAACTTGGAAAAAGTGCATATTTAGGTGTATTGTTAAACAACACCACACCTAGATTATTGGAGGAATATATAATTTTAGGCGAAAAGATGGGATTAGGAATAACGAAACCTTGGGTGCAATCTAAAGTGAAATTTTCAAATTAAAGCTAGCTAGGGTAGCTTCGTAGAGTACACTAATAAATTATTGTAGTTGCTCGGGAGAGAATTACGGTAAAAATAACATTCATGATTGATAGAATAATATTGACAACTTGTATGAGCATAAACAGAAGGGATTCCATCAATAGGGGAAATTAATACCTTAGTCTTTCTCTTTATTCTTTACCCAACATTCAATTCTTTCATTCAAGTCTTTAATTCTTGCAAACGTTAGTTGCCAGAAAACATCCACAAAGATATACTCAAAGTTTGGGAAGCTACTTCAGAAGTGTTATTGGGTTGTTGAAGTTGCAGTTGATAGGTTAATTCCCCGTGGGATCGACTCTGGACTTAATTGACCGGATTATATTAACTACGACTGTTTCTTGGACGTGAATCACTGACCAAGTCAGCTCACTTCATCCTATGTGTACTATGTACTCCTCGGAGCGGTTAGCTGGATATTCATTCGGGAGATCATTAGATTGCATGGAGTCCCACACTTCATCCTATGTGTACTATGTACTCCTCGGAGCGGTTAGCTGGATATTCATTCGGGAGATCATTAGATTGCATGGAGTCCCAGTTTCTATCATATCAGACAGAGGTACCCATTTTACTTCGCAGTTCTGGAGGACATTTCAGCATGAGTTGTGCTCCTAAGTTGAGTTTAGTATTGCATTTCATCCTCAGACAGACGGACAGTCCGAGCGTACTATTCAGATCTTAGAGGATATGTTGCAAGCTTGTGTTATTGACTTTGGTGGTTCGTGGGCTGATTATTTGCCTCTCGAAGAGTTTGCCTATAACAACAGCTACCAATCCAGTATCCAGATGGCGTTGTATGAGGATTTATATGAGAGACAGTGTAGATCTCTAGTTGGTTGGTTTGAGCCCAGTGACACAAGGTTGTTTGGGACACAGTTGGTCCAGGATGCTTTGGACAAGGTTAAGGTGATTCAGGAGAGACTCGCACAGCTCAATCGCACCAGAAGAGTTATGCGGACCGGAAGTTTCGGGATGTGTCTTATTCTGTGGGTGAGAAGGTCTTACTAAATATTTCACCTATGAATGGCGTCATGTGATTTAGGAAGAAAGGAAAGCTTAGTCCGAGATTCATTGGCCCTTTTGAGATCCTCAAGAGGATTGGAGAGGTGGCATATATGCTTTCTTTGCCACCCAGTCTGTTGAGAGTTCATCCAGTGTTCCACATATCCATGCTCCGGAAATATGTTGGCGACCCATCGCATGTGTTGCATTTTAGTACTATTCAGCTTGATGATGACATGACCTATGATATGGAGCGTATAGCTATATTGGGTCATCAGGTAAGGAGATTGATATCCAAGGACATTGCATCAGTAAAGGTTCAGTGGAGAGGTCGACCCATGGAGGAGGCCACTTGGGAGATCGAGCGGCAGATGCAAAGCAGATATCCTTACTTATTTGAGTCTCCAGGTATGTTTCTTGACCCGCTCGAGGACGAGCATTTGCTTAAGTGGTGAAGAATGTGACGATCCGACCCGCCGTCACGAGAATTACCACCCCATTACCCCATTCATTTATATGTTTCATGTTTCTATATTGGTGTTAGAGTCTATCGGATGAGTTAGGAGTGAGTCTGGTCGAAAATGAGGCATATAGCCGTTTGAAATGAAGCTTGTTTATGAAAAGTCAACTTGGAGTTGACTATATGGTTAGAGGGCTCGGAATTGAATTCCTATGATTTGGTTAGTTTCGGGAGGTGATTTGTGACTTAGGGGAGCGATTAGAATTGAATTTGGAGGTCCGGTGTAGAAATAGGCTTGAATTGGCTAAGTTGGAATTTTGGCGGAATCCGCTTGATAGGTCAGATTTTGATCCGGGAGTCAGAATAGAATTATAATAGTATCAGTAGCTCCGTTAGGTGATTTTTGATATGTCTGCAAATTTTCAAGACATTCGGATATCGTTTGGTCAGGTTTTGATCGGATGTTGTTTTCGGAAGTTCTAGTTGAAACTTAGGCTTGAATTCGCCTTGATTTGATGATTTTCATGTTTAAGGGTGTGTTTTTATAATTGGACCAAGTTCGTATCAAGTTTTGGAGTAGGTTGGCGGTTTTAGTTGGGGTCCCGGGGGCCTCGAGGTAAATCCGGGGGTCCAAACAGACCAGTTTTTATTAGAGGAAACAACATAATTGTTGTCATAACTGCAGAGCCATTTTGCTCAGTGCGATCGCATGAGGAGCCAAACGATCGCGTAGAAGAAATTTTGGAGGCAATCAATTTTTTCTCTGTGGTCGCATGGCCTAGGCTGCGATCGCATAGTGAGGGGAGGTGAAGCAATGTGATCGCGAGGCCTAGGACGCGATCGCATAGAGCTTTTTGAGGGCGGATATTTCTTGTTCTATGCAATCGCACAGTGATTATTGCGATCGCATAGAGTATTGTGGAGCCCATGAAAATTTGTTCATCGCGATCGCAAGCCAAGGCCTACGATCACATAGAGATAAATACCTGACAGAAGGGTTAAAAACCAGAACATTTCGGTCGCGAACGTATAGTATAATTCCTCCATTTTTGAGTTCCTTGAGAGACATGTAGCGGACATTGAAGTGGATTTCATCAGGAAAACATTGGTGGTAAGTTTTATGGTCTAAATACATGATTTTATCTTAGAATCTTCATCTAATTCACTGAAAATGGAAGGATTAATGGGGGATTTTTGCTCTAAGCTTGGGTTATGGTAAATCATCAATTTGAATAAGTAAGCGGAGTCCGATTTTGATAAACATTATATGTATGGATTCGTGTTGAGATAAGGATTCAGAAAATGTAATTTTTGTAATTTTTCGAGAAGCGTACCGAAAGTCGGGTTTTGGCAACTTTATGGTTTTTGGTGTAATTCGAGTTGTTTCGATTGGGTAATGTCCCTTTAGCCTATTTTGATGCATTTATATTGATTTTGATCAGATTCTATACCCGTGGAGGACGATTCTCGTGGCAAGGGCATTGCAGACTAGTCTTTGAGCCGAGTCGAGGTGACTAATGTGTGAGGGTGATGACCAGCGGGTTCGAAACCCCGGTGTATCACTATGTGATGCTGTATTGAGGCAAGACACATACTCTCATGTGAGTGCGGGGTCGAATGTGATTGGGGACTATGGGTTAGTCCAACCTGATAGTACTATACTGTGTTATTGGCTATTATTGACCCAGTGAACCTCTTACTTGGATGATTGTGGATATCTTTGAGCTATGAGCCAGTTATTGGGATCCCGCGAGGATCATTGTTATTGTTTCTATGATATTGACATGCTATTTGATACCAGTCATGAGCTATTACTGTCTAAAATGGTTTTCCAAACTCTGGAATTTCTAAAACACCGTTTTCTACTAAAAACGATAAAAAGAGTTTTCAAATACTATTTCTGAGCCTGTGAGGCTGTATTGCATTATAGCTGACTGGTAGTGGATCGGGCTGCACGCCGTAGCGTACCATGATATTGTGCTTGGGCTGTAGAAGCCCCTCTGGTGTTTGAACCCCCACAATGAGCATGGGTACCAAAATGGATCGGGCTACGCGCCGTAGCGGTCATATTCATGCATTGCATTACATTTAGCTTTACATGTTATTCTGATAGCTGATATTGCTTGTTGTGATATTGCTTATGTTGATAACTGATACAGGATATTGTGTATAGCTTTAATTAGTGTTGTATTGTGTTTTCTTACCTTTGCTGTCTTAGCCTTGCTTATTACCACTGAGTTGGAAGTACTCACACTACTCCCTGCACCTTGTGTGCAGATCCAGATATATCACAGCAGAGATGATTCTATAGCTGCTCGGAGAGCTTACTTGGATAGTCGAGGTAGCTGCCAGCATCCGCAGGACCTGACTCTCTAGTTTATCCTTATTTGTTTAGGCTATTCTACATTTGTGCACAGTTCTATACACTATCACAACTTATAAATTCTTGTAGAGGCTCATGACTTGTGACTCCTAATTCGTTGGGAGGTTATACTGGTTTTGGGATGTCTAAATCCCGGTGTGTTGGATATTATCTTCATTATTCTATCACTGTTTATGCTTAAAAAGGGTAAAGTGTGAGTTGATAGCTCTGTGTTTCAGTTGATTGGTCGGGCTAGCCTAGCAGCGTACTGGGCGCCATCACGACCGGGTTTTGGGGTCGTGACAACAACAAGTACAAATCAATAACTCATGATCTCCAGGAATTGAACCCGCTGTCCATTTATACTCATCAGCTCAGGATCTCCGGGAATCGAACCCGGAGTCCATATATCAGTAATACAGGATCTCCAGTAATTGAACCCAAGGTCCATATATCAGTATCAGAGGATCTCCGGGAATTGAAACCGCAGTCCTTTATATCAGTATCATAAGATCTCTAGGAATTGAACCTGCAATCCTTTACCTCAGTAGCACCAGATCTCCTGGAATCGAACCCGTAGTCCACAGAACACAAATACAATCAAATAAGAGGAAACGCAGGGAGAAATGAAGTACACTACTACAATTAACAACTAAATCCAGTCTCAACATGTTCATGGAAATTCAATTAAGACAAGTAGGCATTTAGACAGTTAATCCCATCTAATCATGCTTCCCTAGCTAACACAGGATAATTGTTGCAATTAAACCAATCAAATAACAGAGGTAACACCGATTGGGCAATTCAAGTAAAGTGGGGTTTTCAACAATTTGCGCAAGTACACGCTCATCACCTTGTGTACAAGTCATTTAAATCAACACATAATATATCCTAGGGAAGAAGATCCCCCACAAAAGGTTAGACAAGTCACTTACCTCAGGTACAAAACCGCTTAGAAATAACTCCCTTGCCACGAGTATCCAACTCCGAGTGGCCCAAATCTATTCAAACAAATTACATAGTATAAATAACATCGCAAGTAACTAATTACACTGATAAAATTAAAGTTACGGTGCAAAAATGGGTAAAATGACCAAAATGATCCTCCAGCCATTGGCTCGGAATCAAAATATTTTCATGTTTCCAGAACCATCGAACTCTCACGAGTCTAACCATATAAAATTAATCAGAGTTCAGTTACCCCTCCAAATCATCAAAGTTTGTTCTAAGAAACTTACCTCAATTACACCCAAAGTCCGAAATCAAAGAAAGAATTTGAGTTTAGATTAGTGAATAATAATCACAAGGGAGTAAGAAATCGTTACCCAACAATTGCCTCTGAAAAGCACTCGAAAAATCACTCAAACCGAGCTCCCTAGCTTAAGTTTTTGTAAAAATGGTAAAACCCTCGCAGATGAAATTTTTATACTGATTCTGTCTGCCTAGTGCAATACTCTATGCGATCGCATGGCCCTTATTGCGATTGCATAGAACAACTTTTCCGCCTTCAGTTTTTACCTTATGCGATCACACACACCACATTGCGATAACACTCCCAACTCTGCGATCGCATTGAACAAAATATAGAACCTTAGGACCCCTAACCCTTACACTATGCGATTGCATAGTACCTTATGCGATAGCAGAGAACAACTCTTCATCACTATGCGATTGCATCACCCATTACGCGATGGCATAAAACAATTCTGAGCCTCCTCCCAAGCCTTCTAGGCGATCGCATCAACCCATTGCGATTGCATAGAGCAATCATCTGCAACACTCATTACAGCAAATCTGACCTATTTCATCAACTCGAAATGGTCCGTTTGACCCCCGAATAAACCCTGGGTCCCTGGAATCTCAACCAAAACCACCAAACTACTCCAAATCATGATACAAACTTGTTCCAATCATAAAAACATATAATTAAACACAAAATCATCAAATCATGGCGGATTTAAGCCTAAGTTTCAACCAAAACTTCCAAAACCTACATTCTATCAAAAACCGGGCCGAACGATGTCCGAATGACCTGAATGTTTGCAGACATATCCAAAATCACCTAACAAAGCTACTGTTGCTATCGGAGTTCCATTCCGACTCCTAGATCAAAATCTCACCTAATGACCGGATTTTCAAAAATTTCAAACTTTGACATTTCAAGCCTATATGAGCTACGGACCTCGAAAATACATTCCGAACACGCTCCCAACCCTGAAATCACCTAATGGAGCTAACATAACCATTGGATTTCCGTTCTGAGGTTGTCTTAACACTGTTATGAATACAGACCATTTATTAAACTACTAAGCTCTCATTTTGGGACTAAGTGTCCCAAAACGCGCTGAATTCTAGTACCAAACATCCCGACAAACCACAATAGCAAAAATGAACTTAGGGGAAGCAGTTAATTAGGGATCGGGGCGTAAATTTTAAAAATGACCGGCTGGGTCGTTACATCTTCCCACACTTAAACATTCGTTCGTCCTTGAACGAGCATAGAAAACATATATGAAGAAGCAAAGAGATGAGGGTACTGGCTGCGCATATCCTGCTCGGTCTCCCAAGTCGCCTTCTCGGCCGGCTAACCCCGCCACTGAACCTTCACCAAAGCAATGTTCATTGACCTCAACTTTTTGATTTTCCTATCCAAAATGGCCACTGGCTCCTCAACATAGGAAAGATCCTTGTCCAGCTGAACTGAACTGAAATCCAACACATGCGATGGGTCACCATGGTATCTTCGGAGCATAGAGACATGAAATACTACATGGACTACGCCTAGACCGGGAGGTAAGGCTAGCTCATAAGAAACCTCCCCAACACGCCTCAAAATCTCAAAAGACCTAATAAATCTTGGAATCAGCTTCCCTTTCTTCCCAAATCTCATGACGCCCTTCATGGGCAAGACCCGAAGCAGAACCCGCTCACTAACCATAAATGCCACATCGTAAACCTTCTTGTCTGCATAACTCTTCTGTCTGGACTGGGCTGCATAGAGTCTATCCTGAATCACCTTGACCATGTCCATTGTATCCTGGACCATCTCAGTACCTAGCAACCTGGCCTCGCTCATCTCGAACCAACCCAATGGGGATCTACACCTCCTACCATATAAGGCCTCATACAGCGCCATCTGAATGCTGGACTGATAACTATTATTATGAGCAAACTCCGCCAGTGGCAAGAAATTATCCCATGAACCTCCAAACACAATCACGCATGCACGGAGCATATCCTCCAAAATCTAAATAGTACACCCAGACTATACATCCGTCTGGGGGTGAAATGTTGTGCTCAGCTCCACCCGAGTACCTAACTCCTACTTCACGGCTCTACAGAACCGTGAAGTAAACTGAGTGCCTCTGTCTGAAATGATAGAAACTAGAATACCATGCAACCAGACTATCTCCCTGTTATAAATCTTCGCCAACCGCTCTGATGAGTAAGTAATGCACACAGGTATGAAATGGGCAGACTTGGTCAGCCGATCCACAATGACCCAAATAGAATCAAACTTTCTCACAGTCCATGGAAGTCCAGATATGAAGTCCATAGTGATGCGCTACAACTTCCACTTTGGGATCTCAATCTGCTGCAATAACCCACCCGGATTCTAATGCTCATACTTCACCTGCTGGCGTTGAGGCACCTAGAAACATAGTCAACTATATCCTTCTTCATCCGCCTCCACCAATAGTGCTGCCTCAAGTCCTGATACATCTTCGCGACACCCGGATGGATGGAATACCGCGAGCTATGGGCCTCAGCTAGAATCAACTCTCGAAGATCATCTACATTAGGCACACAAATACGACCCTCCATCCTCATCACTCTGTCATCCCCGATGGTAACATCTTGAGCATCACCACGCCGAACCATGTCCTGAAGATCAAGTAAATAAGAGTCATCAAATTGTCACTCTCTAATGCGATCAAATAGAGAAGGCCGAGAAACCATACAGGCCAGAACCCTGCCGAGATCCGAAAGAACCAATCTAACAAACTGCCTGGCCTAAGCCTGAACATCAATCCCTGTAGGTCTCTCCGAAGCTGGTAGATATGCCAAACTCCCCAAACTCTCCGCCCGGTGACTCAAGGCATCAACAACCACATTGGCCTTGACCGAGTGATAAAGAATAGTAATATCATAGTCCTTTAACAACTCCAACCACCTCATCTGATGCATGTTCAGGTCCTTCTACTTAAGCAAGTGATGCAAACTCTGATGATCGGTGTAAATCTCACAAGGAACCCCATACAAATAATGATGCCAAATCTTCAAGGCATGAACATTGGCAGCTAGCTCAAGATCATGGATAGGGTTGTTCTTCTCATGCACCTTCAGCTATCAGGATGCGTAGGTAATCACCCTACGGTCCTGCATCAATACTGCTCAGAGTCCAACCCATGAGGCATCACAATAAACTGTATAAGACCTTGAACCGTAGGTAACATCAAGATAGTTACCAAAGTCAAAGCTGTCTTGAGCTTCTGAAAGCTCGCCTCACACTCCTCGGTCCACTAAAAAGGGGCACCCTTTTGGGTCAATCTGGTCATAGGTGCTGCGATCGAAGAGAACCCCTCCACAAAATGATGACAATAACCCGCCAAACCAAGGAAACTACGAATCTCAATAGTTTAGGAGGGCATGGGCCAACCCTACACGGCCCCCACCTTCCTTAAATCCACTCCAATACCCTCGCTCAACACTATGTTGCCTAGAAATGCCACTAAACTCAACCAAAACTCACATTTAGAGAACTTTGCATATAATTTCTTCTCCCTCAGAGTCTAAAGCACTATCCTCAGGTGCTGCTCATGCTCTTCCCGACTCCGGGAATATACCAAAATATCATCAATGAAAAAAATCACAATCGAGTCAAGATATGGTCTGAATACACCGTGCATCAAATGCATGAAAGCTGCTGGAGCATTAGTCAGCCCGAAAGACATAACGGAGAACTCATAATGGTCATACCAAGTCCTGAAGGCAGTCTTCATGATGTCTAGCTCCCGAATCTTCAGCTGATGACAACCAGAGTGCAAATCAATCTTGGAGAACACCTATGCACCCTATAGATGATCAAATAAATCATTAATACGTGGCAATGTATATCGGTTCTTCACTGTAACTTTGTTCAACTAGCGATAGCCAATGCACTTACGCATTGAACCATCCTTCATCTTCCTAAACAAAACAGGAGCACCCCAAGGCGAAACAGTGGGTCGAATGAAACCCTTACCCAACAACTCCTGTAACTGATCCTTCAACTACTTCAACTCAGGAGGAGCCATGCAGTACGGAGGAATAGAAATGGGCTGAGTGCCCAGCAATAAGTCAATACCAAAATCGATATCTCTATCGGGCGGCATGCCCGGGAGATCAGCTGGAAACACATCAGAGAAATCACGTACCACATGGACTTAATTAATAGAATGAATGTCATTACTAACATCCCTCACATAAGCTAGATAAGTAGCATACCCCTTCTCAACCATACGGTGAGCTTTGAGAAAGGAAATAACATGGCTGGGGGTATGATCAAGAGTACCACTCCACTCAATAACTGGAATGCCTGGCATAGCCAATGTCACGGTCTTGGTGTAACAATTAAGAATACCACAATGGGGCGACAACTAGTCCATGCAAAGAATAATATCGAGATCAACCATACCGAGCAATAAAAGATCAGCTCTGGTCTCAAAACCACAAATAGCGACCAAACACGACCAATACACACGGTCCACAACCAAAAAATCTCCCACCAGAGTAGAAACATAAACGGGGGCACCTAAAGATCCCGAGGCACACCCAGATGTGAAGCAAAATAAGAGGACACATATGAAGAAGTAGAACCAGGATCAAATAGGACTGATGCCTCTCTGTGACCAACTAAGATAATACATGTGATAATAGAATTAGAGGTGACAGCTATGGCGTGACCAGGAATAGCTTAAAATCTGGCCTGACCTCTCGCTCTCTATTACCCTGATCCCCACCCTGGCTGGCTGGGCAGGTGTGGTGGCAGCCGGGGCTAGAACGATGGCCTACTGCCCTTGTGAACCATACTGAGGCCATGAAGTCTATAGTGGCGCTCCTCTCCCACACCTGGGGCAATCCCTAGCCAGATGGCGAGTATCCCCGCACTCATAACAAGCCCTGGGAGGACGCAGTAGCTATGACTGACTGGCCCCACTCCCGCTGTACTGACCCCTGGAGGTACCCGCGCATGAGGCACACTGGAAACTGGGGGAGCATTGCAAGGCTCCTGAGGTGCTGGAGGAGCTGGGGTACCACCAGCTATAGGCAATGTTGAATGAATTGGATGACCAAGATAACCCCTGCCAAATCGATCGGCTGCTACATTACGGGCACCAGAGAAATGACCTGACTCACGAGACCTTTTGGCCTCCCTCTCTCCTCGCTCTCTAGTGAGCATACGCTCGATCCGTCTAGCAATACTCACCACCTATTGATACGGTACATCCATCTCCGTCTCTCTAGCCATGCTGGACCGGATAAGCGGAATAAGACCCTCAAAAAAACTCTGTACTCTCTCCCAGACCGCGGCGGCCAAAGCTGGTGCATGTTTGGCTAACTAGGTGAAACTGATGGCATACTCAGATACTGACTTAAAGCCCTAGTGTAACTGCTCAAACTCCACTCGCCAAGTATCCCTAAGGCTCTGGGGAACAAACTCCCTAAAAAACAGATCATAAAACTCTGTTCAAGTCAGTGAGGCAGACTCGACTGAACTATCCAACTCATATGTGCATCACCAATCATAAGCGGCCCCTCGAAGCTGAAAAGTAGTATAATAAACCCCACTGGTATCCACTATACCCATAGTATGGAGGATGCGATAACACTCCTCCAAAAATCCCAAGACATTATCTGAAGCTAAACCACTATACATTGGGGACCACACTTCTTGAACCTCTCCAACCTGCGCTTCTGGTCCTCAGAGGCAGCTGACCGACTTCCGTGCTGTACTGGTGTGGCAGGCGGTATAGGAATAACGTCTGGAACCTGCTACACGGGCATTCGCTGCTCCAGAGTACGGGCTGCAATAGTCTGGGCCCCTCCCCCTGCCTGAGATGTAGCTGCAGCGAGAGGAAGCAACCCCATCTGAGCCAAAGTAGTGTACATGCTCATAAACTGGGCTAGAGTCTCCTGGAGTGCTGGAGTCGTAGTAGCTGTAGTAGGTGTACCAAGTGCGTGCACTCCAACCTAATCCACCGGTGGTGCCTCAGCGGCAGCGCGCGTGGGTACTGTGGCTGCACCTCGGGTATGTCCTCGACCTCTACCCCAGCCTTGGCCTCTAGCGGTGGCAGCAGGTGGCGTGGGTGCCTGATCCTCATGAATAGCACGTGTCCTCACCATTTGTGATAAAATAGAAGACAGAAGTTAAGATTTGGTGTCAAAATATCGCACGACAAGGAATTCAAAAGAAATGAAGAGTTTCCTAAATAGTTACATAGCCCCTCGCAGATAAATACAGACCTCTCCTTATCGATCAACAAGACTCTAAATAATCGGCCTATGTCTCGTGACTCATATGAACCTAGAGCTCTGATACCAACTTGTCACGACCCTAGTTCACCAATCGTGAACCTATCATGACGTCACCCAGTCTACGTGACTAGGTAAGCCTAACACAATGCGGAATTTACAACTTTTATGAAAATAATTAAAATAACAGCGGAATGACATAGAAAAAAATGTAATAGGTGTCGCTCGACACATTTACATTAACAAAATACCAGAATATATACCACCAAGACCCGGAAACTCACAGGCAAGCACAGCTAAGAGAGTATAATTTTGGCTCTATACA
The DNA here is from genome assembly GCA_032618575.1 of Nicotiana noctiflora. Lineage (NCBI taxonomy): Eukaryota > Viridiplantae > Streptophyta > Magnoliopsida > Solanales > Solanaceae > Nicotiana > Nicotiana noctiflora. The sequence goes on from JASVEL010010025.1 coordinate 293,860, forward strand.
CCAAAAATATCTATACAACCGAAATAAAAGGAATAACTGGCATCACTAGGGAAGAATAGAAGAAGACCCTGCGGATCTGTGAACGTAGCAGATGCATACCTCGAGTCTCCTGAAAATACTCCTAGATCACCGGTAGTGCATCTGATCAGATAGACCTGGATTTGCATAACAAAAGTGTGCAGAAGAGTAGCATGAGTACACCACGATGGTACTCAGTAAGTGCAAAGCCTAACCTCGATGGAGTAGTGATGAGGAAGGTCAGGGACCTACCGAGAATAATAAAAAATAACAATGATAATAATATTGAACATTGCAAATTAGGAGTAAATCTGAAATAACAACAAAGCGAGATAAAAACTACAAGTCATCTATAGTTAAGCCAACAAAGAGGAAACAACACAACAAGTACAAATCAATAACTCAGGATCTTCGGGAATTGAACCCGCAGTCCATTCATACTCAACAGCTCAGGATCTCCTAGAATTGAACCTGCAGCCCATATATCAATATCACAGGATCTCCGGGAATTGAACCCTCAGTCCATATATCAGTATCACAGGATCTCCGGGAATTAAACCCGCAGTCCTTTATATCAGAGTATCACAGGATCTCCGGGAATTGAACATGTAGTCCTTTGTATCAGTATCACAAGATCTCCGGGAATTGAACCCGCAGTCCTTTACCTCAGTAGCACCAGATCTTCGAGAATCGAACCCGCAGTCCACAAAACACAAACACAATCAAATAAGTGCAAACACAGAGAGAAATGAAGTACACTTCTACAATTAACAACTAAATCTAGTCTCAACATGTTCTAGGGAATTCAATCAAGATAAGTAGGCATTTAGATAGTTAATCCTATCTAATCATGATTCCTTAGCTAACACAAGATAATTCTTGCAATTAAACCAATCAAATAACAGAGATAACACTGATTGAGCAATTCAAGTAAAGTGGATTTTTCAACAATTTGCGCAAGTACACGCACGTAACCTTGCGTACAAGGCATTTAAATCAACACATAATATATCCTACGGGAGAAGATCCCCCACACAAGGTTAGACAAGTCACTTACCTCAATCCCGATACAAAACTGCTAAGAAATAACTCCCTTGCCACGAGTATCCGACTTCGAGTGGCCTAAATCTATTCAAACCAATTACATAGTGTAATAACATTGCAAGTAACTAATTACACTGATAAAATTAAAGCTACGGTGCAAAAATGGGTAAAATGACCAAAATACCTCTCTAGCCATCGCCTCGAAATTGAAATATTTCACGTTTTCAGAACCCTTGTACTCTCACGAGTCTAACCATACAAAATTTATCGAAATCGTAGTTCGTTTGCCCCTCCAAATTATCAAAGTTTGTTCTAAGAAACTTACCCCAATTTACACCCAAAATCCGAAATTAAAGGAAGAATTTGAGTTTAGATTAGTGAATTATAATCACAAGGGAGTAAGAAATCGTTACCCAACAATTGTCTCTAAAAAGCACTCGAAAAATCACCCAAAACGAGCTCCCTAGCTTAAGTGTTTGTAAAAATGGTGAAACCCTCGCGGATGAAATTATTATACTGATTCTGTCCGCCCAGTGAAATACTCTATCCAATCGCATGGCCCTTATTGCAACCGCATAGAATAACTTTTCTGCCTTCTATTTATATCTTTCGTGATAGCACACACCACATTGCGATTGCATTGCTTTACAAAACAAACTTATGCGATCGCACCCTCAACTCCGCGATCGCATTGAACAAAATATAGGACCTTGGGACCCTTAACCCTTACACTATGCGATTGTATAGTACCTTCTGCGATCATAGAGAACAACTCTTCAACACTATGCCATCGCATAACCCATTACGCGATCGCATAGAACAATTATGAGCCTCCTCCCAAGCCTTCTATGCGATGGCATCAACCCATTACGATCGCATAGAGCAATCTTCTGTAACACTCACGACAACAAATCTGACCTGTTTCATCAACTCGAAATGGTCTGTTTGATCCCCGGAAAGACCCCGGGTCCCCGGGACCTCAACCAAAACCACCAACCTAGTCCCAATCATGATATGAACTTGTTCCAATCATAAAAACATATCATTAAGCACAAAAATCATCAAATCATGTCGGATTCACGCCTAAGTTTCAACCAAAACTTCCAAAACCTACATTCCATCAAAAACCCAACCAAACGATGTCTTAATGACCTGAAAATTTGCAGACATATCCAAATTCACCTAACGAAGCTACTGTAGCTGTCGTAATTTCATTCCGACTCACGGATCAAAATCTCACCTAACGACCGGATTTTAAAAAATTTCAAACTTCGACATTTCAAGCCTAAATGAGCTACGGACCTCCAAAATACATTTCGAACATGCTCCCATCCCCGAAATAACCTAATGGACCTAACAGAACCATTAGATTTTTATTCCGATGTCGTCTTAACACTGTTACAAAAATAGACCATTTTCAAATACTAAGCTCTCATTTAGGGACTAAGTGTCCCAAAACACGCCGAATTCTAGTACCGAACATCCCGCCAGACCACATTAGCATAAATGAACATATGGGAAGATGTTAATTGGGGATCAGGGCATAAATTTCATAAACGACCGGTCGGGTCGTTACACCGATAGAAAAGACAAATTGCTTATGGACTATTTCAGTTAGAGCCTCAGTGGATCAGCCCTGGAGTGGTATACAAGGAAGGACCACACCCGTTGGTATACTTGGGACGACTTAGCCCAGACCTTTGCAAATCACTTTCAGTATAATTTGGAGATTGTTCCCAACCGACTCTCCTTGACAAAGATTGAAAAGAAGCCTGGAGAGCTTTAGGGAATATGGATTCTGATGGAGAGAGCAGGTCGCAAGGGTCGATCCACCTATGAAAGAAGGTGAAATGGTGGATTACTTTTTGCAAGCTCTAGAGCCCACTTATTACGGACATTTGGTGTCAGCCGTCGCCAAAACATTCAATGAAGTTGTCAATATGGGGAGAATTGTAGAAGAACGATTGAACACCAACAAGATCATGAGTTATTCCGCGATAAAGGTAACTACCCAAGCCATTTAGAGCGGCACGGGAGTCACGCTTGGGAAGAAAAGAAGTCGCGGCAGTTGAAGCCAGCAATTGGTCTAGGTCAAGAGTTCCTTCCCCTAGCCACCAATCCAGACCCTATCACCCAAATTACCCACACACTCCAAATTACTCTCCACATCCATACTACCCGCCACAAGAACCATATTTTTTCGTTCATCAAACCCAACATATAACTAGCCTCCAGCTCGCCCACAATGGTGAGCGCCAGCTCCACAAAACACGTACCCACCACAACAAAATGAATATTCACCACCAAGGGCTTATAGGAACCCTTCAAGGCCAGCTTTTCGAGGAAATCAGGTATTTAGAAGCAAAAGGGTGTAGAGACCAAGAACATTCACAAACCTAGGGGAAACTTATACTATTTTGTTTCACAAATTAAAGTAGTTGGGTTTATTGAGCCCCGTTGAACCCAGATTGCCAAATCCTCCTTCCAAAAACGTGGATCACTCAGTAAAATGTGAGTATTGTTCAGGGGCTCCTACGCATGATACGAAGAGGTGTTGGAGATTGAAACATGCCGTGCAAGATCCTATTGACACCAATAAGATTGAGGTTAAAACACCGGAGGTACCCATATCAACTAGAATACATTGTTGACTCACCATGAGGCCTATATGATTGAGATGATACATAAAAAATGGGAGCCGAAGAAACCGTCACAGACCGTAATGATGATTTGGTCTAGTGAATCCATTTTAGAGGAGAGGGTAACCAATGGGATAACAATGGTCCAAGTCAAGACATGTCTGTGAGTTGAGAAGGAAGCATCAAGCAGTAGTGCAGTAAAACTAGAAAGAGAAAAAGTGGTAATACCAGGGGTTGCAAGCAAACATGTTCTGGTTCTGAAGGGGGCTCGTATAGAGCCTGTCATCATAAAGAAGGTAACTCAATTACCATTTATCAATACCAAAGCTATCCCTTGGAGTTATGAACAAGTGGTGGTAACATATAAAGGAATGTATGTTAGAGAAGATGTGTGTTAAACCCAATGACTGACTCGTTTGGGAAGGTGTTTTGTTCCCGCAGAGCTAAGAAAAGCCAATCCAGTAGCGTCGAAGGAACCTGTAACTACAGACGAAGCAGAGTATTTCCTGAATTAAATGAGGATGCAGGACTACTCCATAGTAGAGCAGTTAAGGAAAACGCCGGCCCAAATCTCATTATTTTCATTATTAAGCCACTCAGACGAACATCACCAAGAATTGATGAAGATATTAAATGAGGCTCATGTGCCTGACAAGATAAGATTGCAAACAAGATTTTTGAAGTTAACAGGATAACACTCTCCGATTACGAGCTGCCCTTGGAAGGAACTGAACATAATAGAGCTTTGTACCTTACTATGACATGTGAAGATTCGGTAGTGACCCGTGTGCTGATTGATAATGGGTCGAGTGCCAACATATGCCCTTTGTCTACTTTGTAAAAGCTCAAGATTGATAACTAAAGAATCCACAAGAATATCATTTGTGTGCGTGGATTCGACGGGGGTGGGAAGAATACTGTTGGATCCATTATGCTAGAACTTACCATTGGGCCGGTAGAGTTCATGATGGAATTCCAAGTATTGGATGTTGCTGTATCCTATAATCTTCTGCTGGGCTGACCATGGATGCATGCTGCGAAGTCTGTGCCATCAACACTTCATCAGATGGTAAAGTTCGAATGGGACCGTCAAGAAATTGTAGTCCATGGTAAAGATAATGCTTGCAATGCTATCACTCCCTTTTTAGAGGTTGAAGATGATAAACGTCCATGGGTATACCAAGTGGTAGATACGATATCAGTCGCTAAGGTTCCAGAGGCTGAGCATGTTCCTGTGACAAAGGTGGCAACCGCGTCTGTTATGGTGGCCATAGAAATGTTGAGAAATATATTTCTACATGGAAAGGGATTGGGAGTTTTATTATAAGGCACTATACAACCAGTATCTCTTCTTGGTAACATTGCACTTTCAGAATAGGCTTCAAACCCAGCTGACATAAGGAGAGTGTCATGACCCAAACCCCGGTCGTGATGGCGCCCAACACATTGCTAGGCAAGCCCGACCGTATTTTCCAGATAACCAGCCAATTATTAATAAATACTGATCCATTAGAGTTAATAGCCTATTTTCATAATATTAATCAACAAATGCGGAAACTAATTACATGAAATACAGCCCAACGAATCAGGTGTCACAACTCTGAGCCTCTAACAGAAGGAACACATCCTATACAATCCAAGTCTAGATAGAATAATAAAAGACAAAAATACAAGAAAGGAGAGAGATCGGGTCCTGCGGACGTCGGCAACTACCTCGTTGTCTCCTCGAGTAATAGTAAAATAGCTGCTGCGTGTAGCTCAACTGCCCTCCTGAACACCTTTATCTGCACATAAAGTGCAGGGAGTGGGGTGAATATATTTCAACTCAGTGAGTAGCAATAATAATTAATAACTAAAAGTAAGAACACCTATATTATCACTAAACAGTTCTAAGATTAACCGTACAGGTAAGTCATCTCTACAATGATAAGTCCGGTTCCAGTCCACTACTGTCTCAGACTGATCCAACATTGATCTAGTCCTGCTGCGGCGTGCAGCCCGATCCTCACTCATACTGCTGCAGCGTACAGCCCGATACCATATATATATGTATATATAATGTTGCGGCATGCAGCCAATCCAATAATATATATATATATATATATATATATATGGGTCTTGCTAACATACTACATGGAGGTAGTATATTAGCATTGCACCCATACTTACTTTCCTTCAGTACCCCTAGCAACAAATCAACAATGCAAAAATTAGAGGGACAATTATCGTCAATTTCACCAAAACCTAAACCCAATTCTCTCTTACATTTTTCCTTCTCCGTCTATGGAAAAAACTCAAAGGCATCAATGTTTACAGAGTTTTTGCTTTCTATCCTTCACATTAACTTCTTGATTTTTGTTAGTTTCTTCAGAAATTAAATTCTGCTATCTTCTCTTTAAGATTTATTGTGACTTGTGAATAATTTGGATTCTTAAGATTTAATGTCAAGAATTTTGGTGTATACGAAATGGAATAAAATTTAGCATTTAACTTTTATAATCAAAACTCAAGGTCGAGGTAGATGGATTTTGCTCCACTATTATTTTGAAAATGAAATGTTATGGCCAGAGAGAAGGGCAAAATGGGTCTTGTTGCACCATTAATAAAAATGAAATGGTTTGACAGAAAAATTGAAGCCCAAACTTCAAACACTAGCCTTGCATCAGAAATTTAAAGAAACCCACTAAATGTGACAGCTAATTGAATTGATGGTGGAAGAAGATTGATGTCGAGTAAGATGGCGGGAGATTGCAGGGGATCCAAAAGGAACAAGGAGGGAAAAATAAATGAGGTTTCAGTTCTTGAGATGAAAAGACCAAATACCCATTTTCACTAACACGTTGGTACTGTTTAATTAGGGGCATTTAAAGGAAAGTAAATATGGGTACACTACTAACATACTACCTTCATGTAGTATGTTAGCAAAACCCTATATATATATATATATATATATATATATAGTGCGGCGGCATGCAGCCCGATCCATTATAATAGATATACTACTGCGGCGCGCAGCCCGATCAAATAATATATAGTGCGCTCACTGGTGATGTTTGTAGACTCTGGAAGGGCTCATTCAGCCCAAGCGCAATGATACTGCGGCGTGCAGTCCGATCCACATATATATATTACTTCGACATGCAGTCCGATCCAATATATGTATATGTATATACTGCTGCGGTGTGCAGCCTAATCCAGTATATATATTAATACCTCACAATGGGTCCTCGACCCCTCTCAGTCAATATAGACTCGGGCTCTCGGGCCCACTCAGCCATAACAGGGTATTCAACCCCACGTATTCTCACTTAAAGTACACATCTAGTACTGGTTCATAACATGCTATACAGATATGTGTTCAACATGATATAAGGGTTATTTAGCTCTACAAGCTTCCCTAATATTCTACAAATTGGCACAAGGCCCCAACCACGGCTACTAGCCCAAATATACAAATATAATCCCAATATCATTCATTATGAATAGTAAATTATCATTCGGGAGGGACCAAGTACAAATCCCCAGTCACAATACCGCCACACTCGTCACATGACGCGTGTTCCATCTCAGCATAGCACTATATAGTGCAAATATGGGGTTTCAAACCCTCAGTACATCATTTATTACCACCACTCACCTCGAATCGACAAAAGTGCTAGCTCGCCTTGCGCTTGCCTTGCAAATCAACCTCCTCGGATGCCAAATCTGATCAACAACAATAAGAATACATCAAAATAGGGTAAAGGAACATAACACAATCGAAAAAAGTCGAATTACACCAAAAACCACGAAGTTGCCAAAACACGACCCTCAGGCCCGCTTCTCAAAAAATACAAAAGTTACATTTTTAGAATCCTTATCTCACCACGAATCCATACATATAAAGTTTATCAAAATTGGACTCGATTTGTATTCAAATCAATGGTTTTCAATAAACTAGGCTTAGAGCAAAAATCCTTCATAAAATACACCTCAAATCCTCCATTTTCAGGTGTTAACTGCATAATATAACAATATAATGACATAAATTGAGTCCATAAATGCTTACCCGATGAATCCACTCGATTTCCTCCTCAAAATCGCCTAAATCTCCTCTTAGATCAAAGCCCCAAATGAGATATAACTTCCAAAATTCGAACGCTTATGTTTCATTAACAATGACGCAAATTTCGCTTCTGCGGTCCTAGACTCGCACCTGCGAGACTGCTTCTGCGGTAAATAGGTTGCTTCTGCGACTTTCCACTTAACAGCCACCATCGCTTCTACGGCTCAGGTCTCACACCTGCGAGACCGCTTAAGCAATTTTACTTACGCTTCTGCTATATTTCCCCATCGCCCAGCTTCCGCTTTTGCGTACAAGGGCTCGCTTCTGCGAGCCCACCCCTGTGAGAATGATACTGCTTCTACGGAATAGCCCAGACCAGCCCTGGGTCGTATTTGCGATCGTTTGGTCGCTTTTGCTGGGCCGCTTCTGCGGTTCCCCATCCGCAGAAGCGGAACTGCTGCTGCAGATCATACCAGCAATTCCAAAACATCAAAATTCACCCGATCGACCCTCCGAAAATATCCTGAGGCCCCCGGGACCTCAACCAAAAATACGAATCCACTCTAAATCATCACACGAACTTGTTCCAATCATAAGAACACATACTCAAACACATGAATCATGAAATTAAGGCCGGTTCAAGCCTAAGATTCAACCAAAACTTCTGAAACCTACATTCTATCAAAAACCCGACCAAACGATGTCTGAATGACCTAAAAATTTGTAGACATATCCAAAATCACTAACGAAGCTACTGCAACTGTCAGAATTCCATATCTGACTCCCGGATCAAAATCTTACCTATCCATCGGATTTTGCCAAAATTCCAACTTAGCCAATTCAAGCCTATTTCTACAACGGACCTCCAAATGCAATTTCGATCACTCTCTTAAGCCAAAAATGATCCCCCGAATCTACCCGAACCATCAAATTAGATTCTAAGCCCTCTAACTCACAAGTCAACATCCGGTTGACTTTTTCCAACTATTCCTTCATCAAAGAGACTATTTGTCTCATTTCTAACCAAACTCGATCCAAATTGACTCAAACTCACCAAATGCCTATATTGAAACATGAAAAAGCATATAACGGGAAAAATATGATGGTAACTCACGTGATGACGGGCCAGGTCATCACATTCTCCCCAACATAAGCAAATGCTCGTCCTCGAGCGGGTCAAGAAACTTACCTGGAGACTCAAATAAGTGAGGATATCTAATCTGCATCTCCTGCTCGATCTCCTAAGTAGCCTCCTCCACGGGCCGGCCACTCCACTACACCATAATTGAAGCTATGTCCTTGGACCTCAACTTTCGAACCTGTCTACCCAAAATAGCCACCGGCTCCATATCATAAGATAGATCACCATCAAGCTGAATCATACTAAAGTCCAACACATGGGATGGATCCCCGACATACTTCCTGAGCATAGACACATGGAATACTGGATGAACACTGGACAAGCTAGGTGCCAAAGCCAACTCATATGCCACCTCCCCTATCCTCATGAGTATCTCAAAAGAACCAATGAACCTGGGACTCAGTTTCCCTTTCTTCCCAAACCGCATAACACCCTTCATGGGTGAAGTCTTCAACAATACTCTATCGCCAACCATGAAAGACAAATCTCAAACTCTACGATTGGCATAACTCTTTTGGCGTGACTGTGCTGTGCGAAGCCTATCTTGGATCAACTTCACTCTATCCAAAGCATCCTGAACTAACTCGGTCCCTATCAATCTAGCATCACTAGGCTCAAACCATCCCATGGGAGATCTACACCATCTACCATACAATGCTTCATACGGGGCCATCTGAATACTCGACTGGTAACTATTGTTGTAGGCACACTCTGCAAGTGGCAAAAACTCATCCCATGAACCTCCAAAATCAATCACACAAGGACGCAATATATCCTCCAAGATCTGAATAGTGCGCTTAGACTGTCCGTCTTTCTAAGGATGAAATGTTGTGCTCAACTCAATCTGCGTACCCAGCTCCTATTGGAATGCCCTCTAGAACTAAGAAGTGAATGGAGTACCTCTATCTAATATGATAGACACTGGGACCCCATGCAATCTGACAATCTCCCGAATAAAGATCACCGCTAACCGCTCCGATGAGTATGTAGTACACACAGGAATGAAGTGTGCCGAATTGGTCAGCCTATCCACAATCACCCAATCTGAATCAAACGTCATCGTTGTTCGAGGGAGTCAACTAACAAAATCCATAGTAATCCGCTCACATTTCCACTCAGGAATAACCATAAGCTGAAGAACACCGCCCAGTCTCTGATGCTTATACTTGACCTACTGGCAATTGAGACATCCGGCCACATGACTAACAATATATTACTTCATCTTCCTCTACCAGCAATGCTGTCTCAAATCCTGGTACATCTTCGTGGCACCCGGATGAATGGAGTACCACGAGCTGTGAGCCTCTTCTAATATCAACTCTCGAAGGCCATCTATATTGGGAACACAGATGCAGCCCTGCATCCTTAGAACACTATCACTATCAATGATCACATCTTTGCCATCGTCGTGTAGAACTCTGTCCTTATAAGCAAATATGGATCATCATGCTGACGCTCTATGATGTGATCATATAAAGAAGACCGAGAAACAACACAAACCAACACTCGGCTCGGCTCAGAAAGATCCAATCATACTAGCCAATTGGCCAGCGCCTGAACATCATATGCAAAGGGCCTCTCTACAACTGGAATATAAGCTAAGATGCCCTTACTGACCGTCTTTCGGCTCAAAGCATCAGCCACAACATTGGACTTCCCCGAATGATACAATATAGTGATGTCATAATACTTAAGAACCTCCAGCTACCTTCGCTGTCTCAAATTAAGGTCCTTCTGTTTGAACAAATGCTGAAAGCTGCGATAATCGGTATACACCCCACAAGAAACACCATATAGGTAATTTCTCTAAAACTTCAGAGCGTAAACTATGGCTGCTAGTTCCAAATCGTGCACAGGGTAGTTCTTCTCATGAGGCTTCAACTGGCGAGAAGCATAAGCAATAACTCTACCCTCCTGCATCAACACACATCCAATGCCAACTCTCAAGGCATCATAATGCACAATATAAAAATTTGAAGCTGACGGCAATATCAAGACTCGTGCGGTGGTCAATGCTGTCTTAAGCTTCTGAAAGCTCTCCTCACACTCCTTGGACCACACAAATGGAGCACCCTTCTGAGTCAATCTAGTCAAGGGTGAAGCAATAGAAGAGAATCCCTGAACAAATCAGTGATAATACCCTGCTAATCCCAGGAAACTATGCATTCAGTAGCTGAGGTCGGTCTAGGCCAACTCTGCCTCGCCTCTATCTTCTTTGGATCCACCTGAATACCATCGCTGGACACCACGTACCCCAAGAATACCATAGACTCGAGCCAGAACTCACACTTGGAGAACTTGTCATACAACTTCTCCTCCCGCAACCTTTGTAATACAACTCTCAGATGCTGAGCATGCTCATCCTAGCTACAAAAGTACACCAGGATATCATCTATGAACACGATCATGAAGGAGTTCAAATATGGCCGGAACACACAGTTTATCAAGTACATGAACGCAGCTGGGGCATTAGTCAGCGCAAAAGACATCACAAGAAACTCATAGTGCCTATATCTCATCCCGAATGCTGTCTTCATAATATTAGAATCTCTAATCTTCAGCTGGTGATAGCCTGAATGAAGATCAATCTTTGAGAATACACTAGCTCCCTGAAGCTGATCAAATAAATCATCAATGCGAGGCAGAGGATACTTGTTCTTCAATGGTACTTTGTTCAGTTGCCTATAGTCAACACATATCCTTATTGAGCCATCCTTATTCTGAACAAACAAGACCGGTGCACCCCACGGTGACACACTCGGCCGAATGAACCCCTTATCTAGGACTTCCTAAAGCTACTCTTTCAATTCTTTCAATTCAGCTCATGCCATCCGATAAGGAGGAATAGAAATAGGCTGAGTGCCTGGCACCAAGTTTATCCCAAAGTCGATGTCCCTATCTGGCTACATTCCCGGTAGGTCTGAGGGAAACACATCAAGAAAGTCCCGCACAACGGGAACAGAATCAATTTTGGGAGTCTCAGCGCCAACGTTTCGCCCAAATGCTAAATATGAAAGACATCCCTTCCCAACCATCCGTTGGGCCTTGAGGATAGATATTACCCTACTAGGTACATAATCAGTCATTCCTTGCCACTAGATCCTCAGAATACCCGGCATAACCAATGTGACTATCTTGGCATGATAGTCTAGAATAGCGTGACACGAAGATGGCCAATCCATGCCCAAGATAACATCAAAATTGATCATGCTCAATAGCAATAGGTCTACTCGAGTCTCCAGACCCCCAATAGTGACAAAACAGGACCGGTATACATGGTCCACAATAATAGTATCACCAACTGGGGTAGATACATGCACAGGCAACACAAGACACCCTCGGGTCGTGCCCAAATGAGGAGCAAAATATGAAGATACATAAGAATAATAGGAACCGGGATAGAACAAAATGGAGGTATCTCTGTGGCAGACTGAAATAATACCTATAATAACAGCATCAGAAGGGACTGCATCAGAACGGCCCTGAAGAGCATAGCAACGAGCCTGACCACCGGATCGGCCTCCCCCTTGAGGGCGACCCCTGGCTACCTGACCCTCACCCCTAGCTGGCGGGGCGAGTGCTGAAGTAGATGTACCAGATGATGAGGGCTGTCCCCTTTGCTGATATGGCCTGGATACAAGACGGGGACACTCTCTACGGATGTTCCCAAACACTCTGCATACGAAGAAACTCCCAGGTGCTTGGGGCTGGGACTGATGAGAACCCCTCACACCGGAGTGTACAGCAGAAGAACTAGGTCGAGAAGAACCCTAAACATATGGAGCCCGAGATGAGCTCTAAGCAGGTAGGGCGCTGATAGATGGCTGGACCTGTTGATAACCCTAATAAGCTCTGCCAGAAGATGACCCAAGATACTCTGATCGGGCTGGCTGTGAAGATCTGAAAGAGCAACCTCGGCTCTGATGACTCTGGCCTCTAGTCTGAGTACCACAAGAACTAGCTGATCCTCGAGGCCTCTTGGCCTTCCTCTCCTCTCGCTCTCTGCGATGGGTTGTCTCAATGTCACGAGCTATATCAATAGCGTCCTTAAATGAATGACTCAGGACCCTCTCTCGGGTCATCAAGATATGAATAGGATTAATAAGCCCATCAACAAAGCGTCTGATCCTCTCCCAATCAGTAGGAACCATCCAGGATGCATATCCTGGATAACTCTGTAAATCAAACCTCATACTCCGATATGGTCATGTCCCCCTGGCGAAGCCATTCAAACTACTTGTGCAACTTCTCCCTCTAAGATCGAGGTATCCACTTCTCCAAGAAAATAGTGGGGAAATCCTCTCATTACAATGGTGCAGCACCTGCCGGCCTACGGCGCTCATAAGCCTTCCACCAAGCGAATGGTACTCCCTAAAACTGGAAGGTAGTAAAGGATACACCACTCGACTATAGAATCCCTATTGTACGAATCATCCAATGACACTTGTCCAGAAAACCTTGGGCGTCCTCGCCCGGAGTACCACTGAAAATAGGATGAGAAAGTCTGCTAAACCTCTCAAGACGACGCTGCTCGTCGTCGGGCATCACTGGGACCCTGTCCCCTTGAATCTGATCATCTTTCATATCAAAACCTTAGAAAAGATCGATATGACTTGGTCTAATAAGTCCAAGATCGATCCCACAGAGAATTAACCTATCAATCACAACTTTCACAACCCAAGAGTACTTTCGAATCAAGTTCTCAAAATTTAGAATATTTTTGTGTAAGATTTTCGAACTACTACTTTGCAATAATTAAGAATGATTAAAAGAAAGAATTGAATATAGAGTAAAAAGAATATTACGAGAAGGACTAAGGTATTGATTTCCCCTATTGATGGAATCCCTTATCGTTATGCTCATACAAATTGTTAATATATTCTATCAATCATGAACGCTATGTGTATCGTAACCCTCTCCCGAGCAATTACAATAATTTACTAGTTCACTCTCCCGAGCTACCCTAGCTAGCTTTAATTTGAATAGTTCACTTAAGATTGCGCCCAAGACTTCGTTATTCCTAACCCCGTCTTTACGCCTAAAGTTATAGATTCCTCTAATAACCTAGGTGTGGTGTTGTTCAACAATAAACCTAAATATGCACTCTTTTCCAAGTTATGCACACTAAATAGGCATAGCTAATTGGGGATCCTACCAATTAACTACAATAAGAATGAAGTTGAACAAATAGAAATCTAAGTCACAATTTGTAATCACATAAACGAAAAGTTCATCACCCAATAGGTTCCATCAAAACCTTAGAAACGAATTTAGCTACTCATGCTTGAAGAAAAAAGAATAATAATTGAAATCATAAAGAAATAATTGATATAAAATAAAATAAAGAGTTTGAGAGGAATCTCTCTTACTAAAAACCTTGCAAAAGTAATGAAATAAAGATAACATGCCTCTATGGGGCAAACTAGGAGTTTTTATAGAGGTTTTAGGGCTTAAAAACTAAGTTTGAGTCCAATTGGGATTGCTGCTGCGGAGCCTTCCGCGGTTCGTTCGCGGCCGCGACCGGACCGCGAACAGTAAAACTTCAGAGGCCTTCTTTTTTCGCGGTTCATCCGCGGCCGTGAGTGAACCGCGGATGAACAATGCTTCTGATTCTTCCCGGCTTCTTCAAGACCTCTTCACTTTAGCTCTTGTTTTGGCCTTTTCATCAACCTAGGACTCCAAAATAGCTCTTTATGGCATCCAATGTATCACATGTACCTGTAAAACACAATCGAACACTAATCAAAGCATTTTGTCCTCATAAACAACATTAATTCCATAACAAAGTGTGATTATTTAGGGTACAATTATAGTCAAATTCACCTATTATCAATACCCCACACTTAAACCTTTGTTCGTCCTCGAGCAATCTTTAATCATACTTTAGGCCAATTAACAAAAATTTGTCTCCCCCAAATTATGTCACAAAAGCTATTATACATGAACAACCTAAGATATGCATGATCTTTACTTAACCGTAAACTCTCATGCCAGCACATTATTACTTACTCTACTTATTACTAAAAACTTGCAAATTTACCTTCTTCCTCTTGAGTTACACACCCTCACATAATTTATTGAGAGAAGTTCCCACATATAATCAATTCATAACATGGAACTTATAAAAATTGAAAACATTTCACTCACTCTCAACAAGGAACATTCATATGCATACAGACACACCATAGGCTTGCCCCTAGTGTAATACTCCACTAATCGAGTTATTCAATCATAGATCAAGAGGTCTTTAAGGGTTGTAATGTAGGCTATGGGACGGGTAGGATACTTTTTTTTATAGTGACTAGCCTCCCTAAGCACTTTTCTTTTCTTTTTCACTACTTTCCCTTTTTGTTTACTTCCTTATGTCTCCCATAAACATACCTTCACCTTCCTTCACTTTTACCCCCACTTTTCTTTTATTGATGTAGTTGGCCTTTCTAAAATTTTATTCAATATAGCTCTTTTTCTCAGAATATATATATTTTTTCTTTAATTGCTTTATCTTTTTCTTAGAATATGTATATATATATATTTTTTTCTCATTTCTTTGCAATACATTTACATTATTTTGGCCAGCTCACTATTTTCTACCATTCATTCTTGATTTTCCCTTTTCAATTTCCCTTCACCCCACACTTAAACTTTTGCATATTCATTACAATACAAGTGCTTCTAGGAGGTAAAGTAGAACAATATAAGATTTTGAAGAACATTCAAGTGTTATCAAAGAATAGGCTTTAAGCTCAAAGGGGTTAACTAAGATATAATGTACGGGTGAATTCATGTTTATTGGTATATGGGGTTACACAAAGAAATGCCTCTATCCTTTCTACAACCAAACAACTTCTATTTCGCTTTGCAAACACACAGGGCAAGTTCTAGGTATCATGTAAAACATATAATGTAAATAAAATCTCACACACACATAGCATGCAACTCATTTGGAATCCAGTTTGTCTACAAAGTCCTATCGATGTTCAAGCAAGCATTATTGTGCAATTTAAGGCATATTGAGATTCTACAATCAAGCATAGAAGATACATTCTCAAGTTCAATTTACGCTTTTGCTAATGTGCATATTCGGGGTTACATGTTGCCCTTTTACCTCTAATCCTAAGAAAAAAAGAAAGAAAGAAAAAAAATCTACCTAACCCGGTTCAATAAAAACCCTTGGAAAAGAACCGTGGTAAAAAAAAAAAATCAAGGAGGAGATGATACATTACCTAGAAAAAGAAAAATAAAAGAAAGAAAAATTCCTACGTGGACCACTTCCCTTAAGAGTACTTGTCCTAAAAAGTCCTTCATCAAGAAGAGTCCTCTACTCATATTTTTGGATTTTTTTTAAAATTTTATGATTTTTTTTGTATTTTTATTATTTTATATTACTTACTACACTAATATATACATTATGTACAAGATAAGTTTCCCACCCCACACTTAAAAATATGCCATGTCCCCATGGCATAAATAAATATTAACGCACAAGAGGGGCAGGAAACTTACCTGTGACTCACTCGGAGTCGGAGACGGTGGATGGGTCGACATGGCATACTCTCCCAAGTGCTCTGAACCATGCCATAAACCTGTTTTCTGACCGGGCTTGCCTTGTGGACATGGCATCTAGCCGTGTGTGTAAGCCATCTACGGAGGTGCGCAGAGCAGCAACCTCCTCCTCCATTGACCTTAACATAGGTCGTGTGGACTCGGATCTAGACATGCTTGCTCCACGAGGAGCTGACCTGGAAGGTCTGGCTGAATCCGTGGAGTGCCTGGCCCGGGCATCCAGTATAGGATAGTCCTCCTCATCTAAATCAATAGGGGTTGTGTCTCGTCCAACCCAGATAGTAGCATCTCTAAATGGAGCTCTCGGTAGTAGCTCACCGTCAGCATCAGTAACTGGGGTGTGGTTGAGGAGACACAACGTAGTGACAAGAGATGGGTAATAAAAACCCTTGGCAGTGAGGGATCCCCTCAATACCATCTCGTCACTAATGACTCGGGCAATATCAACATCCCGATGTGTTACAAAACACAACGTCAAAACAGCCCTATTAAAGTTAACATCTGTGGTGTTACTTGAGGGCAAAATACGGTTGCAAATTATGGAGAACCAACATTTGGCAGTGTGTGTAAAATAGTTAGAGGGTAGAGTTTGATTTCTAATCAATACTGGGATGCCATCTACACATAGGGCCTCTATTAGCATGTCCCATGTGACACCAGGTCTATCATGGTAGTAATCAACATCACTAGTGTGCAATGGCAGGCGAAGTACCCGCCGAATAGTAGGAATATGAGCATTGACCCTCTTACCTCTGACGAAAACTTCTCTGACCATAGCATAAGGAGCATTGGCGTAGAATTCTCGGACAAGCATCTTGTTCACCTTAAGAGGTGAGTCAAAGAGGAACTCCATCTCGCGCCTCCGGATCTCGTCATAAATTTCCGGCTTCTCCGAGCGGATAGCTATCCTGTCAACTTCTACCTCTTGGAGCCACTTCTTGTTTGCTTTAATATGAAATGCATTTTCAGCTCCTTCATCAGCAAACCTAGACTCGTCATTCGGTAGCCTGTATGAACTAGCACCATGTCGTGCTCTCTTTGGGTCCATGATCCTGCACAATTAAGATAGCCAAAAAGTTTGTAAACCGTTAGTCATTGAAAGGCTACTCAGACTTCGCCATCCTTGAAACTCACAATTGACCATTCTTTTTATGCAATTCCCTTATACTCCTATATTAAGATTCTTTATCTAACTATTTTACACATGCCTATTTGAGCACCCCACACTTAGTTCTTTGAACACTTCTAATATTACCCCATTGACTTAGTCCATCCCCAATAAACTACACCATTATCAATTCATGAGTTGGGCATTATTTTTCCTAAACTACATCAATACCTTATGAACAATTATAATTTGCCCAACTTCGCTTACTAATCAACATACACGGTGTTCATACTATTTTAGGTTTCCAACTCATAAAATTAGCATTAACAACACAATTGAAAACCCACAAACCAATTATTTACCAAACTTCAACTATATGACAAGGTTCCTTAGTAAAAATTCATGGAAACATGTATAGTACAAAGAAAACCACATCATATTCAAAAGATATACTAAACTAACAATATCTAATTACTTCTACAAACTAAATAATCAAGAACTAAGAATAAAAACAAAATAAGAGAGAAGAGAAGTAGAGAAACTTACAAGTAATACAATGAAGATGTAATGGAGGAAGAATGGGGTGAATTGGAGAAGAGGGTTTTGGGAATTTTTAGAGAGAAGGGGTGTCACGACCCTAGTTCACCAATTGTGAACATGTCGTGATGGCACCCAGTCCCCACGACTAGGTAAGCCTAACACGTTGCGGAATATACAAGTTATAAACACTTAAATAAGAAACAGCGAAAAAATAGCATAAAAGATATGTAATTCGTGCCGCTTGGCACACACATCCGTCACACAATAAATAAAACACTACCAAGATCCGGAACCCCACGGTAACACAGACTAAAAGAGAAATACAACAGTGGCTCTATGTGTAAAGAGTATCTAACAACGAAATGAAGAAAATGTCAACTAGTACTACTAGAGTAGAAGGGAAACCTCCGGATCCGCGGACGTAGCAGATCATACCTCGAAGTCTCCCAGAAAGCTGCGGAATCACCTAGCACGAGCCTGCTCTGATGTACCTGGATCTGCACAACAAAAGTGTGCAGAAGAGTAGCATGAGTACACCACGGCGGTACTCGGTAAGTGCCAAGCCTAACCTCGATGGAGTAGTGACGAGGAAGGTCAGGGCCCTACTGAGAAACAATAATAATATGATGATAACAAAATAAACAGTTTAAATGATAATAATTTTCGAAATAACAACATTATGATGATTACTGCAACTGTCTACAATTAAGCTAACAACAAATAACCAACTCAAATAAACAAATTAAGGATCTGTGGGAATTGAACCCACAGTCCCATTCTCAGTACCTCTGGGTCTCCGGGAATCGAACCCGCAGCCCATGTCTCAATAATATCTCAATAACTCGGGATCTCCGGGAATCGAACCCGCAGTCCCTACCAATAAGTCAGGATCTCGGGAATCGAACCCGTAGTCCACATTTCAATAATCTCAGGATCTCGGGAATCGAACCCGTAGTCCATATTTCAATAATCTCGGGATCTCGGGAATCGAACCCGTAGTCCATATTTCAATAATCTTAGGATCTTGGGAATTGAACCCGTAGTCCATATTTCAATAATCTCAGGATCTCAGGAATTGAACCCGTAGTCCATATTTCAATAATCTCAAGATCTCGGGAATCGAACCAGTAGTCCATATTTCAATAAATCTCAAGATCTCGGGAATTGAACCCGTAGTCCATAACAATACAAGTAAAAAGGAATACATAGAGAGAAGTATAATATGCTTAACGATAACTTCGCCGATAAACAGCGCCAGCGATTTCCAAGAAAAACTCAAGTAAGACAATTAGGCAACTAAACAGTTAAATACTATCAAATTATGCTTTTCTAACTACTACCAGGTAGGAATATCGAATTTAACAGCTAAAAACAGGAATATCTCTCATTGAACATTTTGAGTAAGGTATGTGTTCAACAACCAGCGCATGTACACGCCCGTCACCTCGCGTACAACGCATTTAAAATATCACAATAATATCCTAGGGGTGCAAATCCCCCACATGAGGTTAGACAAGCCACTTACCTCAATTCCGGTACAAAACCGCTAAGAAATAACCCTCTTGCCGCGAATGTCGGCCTCCACAAGTGTAGTATCCGATAAAAATCAATAGAATCACATCAAAATAGGCCAATTGGGCATTACCCAATCAAAATAACTCAAAATACACCAAAACCCACAAGTTGCCAAAACCCGACTTTTGGTACGCTTATCGAAAAATCACGAAAATTATATATTCGGGTTCCTTATCTTAATACGAGTCTAGGCATATAAAATTTACCAAAATCGGACTCCATTTGCCCACTTAAATCAGAGATTTTCTAACATTTAGGCCTAGGGCTCAAACCCACCTTTAATCCCCCATTTTCAGTGATGTAATCACGGATTTCATGATAAACCAACGAATTAAGGTCAAGAAACTTACCCCCGATGATTTCCCGATGATATCCCAGCATTTTCCCCTTCAAAATCCTCTCTTGGAGCTCAACAATGGCGGTTTTGGTGTGTTAGGCCGCGACTGAAATGTTCTGGACTTAAAGTCACTGCCAGGCCATTTTACTCTACGCGATCGCAGCACTGGGCTTGCGATCGCGATGCACAAAATATGGGCGGCCTAATTTTCCTCTACGCGATCGCGTGACCCTGGACGCGATCGCAGTGAACAACTCAGCAACCCTACGCGATCGCAAACGTACTAACGCGATCGCGAAGAACAAACTCGTCCGGCTCCCCAAACTACCCTACGCGATCGCATACTCCCTCACGCGATCGCACTGCTTCCGACCAATACCCTACGCGATCGCATACTCCCTCACGCGATCGCACTGGTTCAACCTCCAGACTTACGCGATCGCAGGCTTTACTTCGCGATCGCAGAACTCGGGATTTCTCCCTTACGCGATCGCATGGCCATCTCCGCGATCGCGGAGAGCAAAATTGTTCTGCAATTATTTCCCCAGAACAGCAGTGCCTTTTGGCACAAATTGGTCCGTTTGGACCCCCAATATCATCCCGAGGCTCCCCGGACCCCAACGAAAACCACCAACATACTCCAAAATACGATATGAACTCGTTCAAATCATAAAAACACGTCTAACAACATCAAAACCCATAATTCACATCGAATTCAAGCCTAAATTTCTTAAAACTTTCCGAATTGCACATTCGATCTAAAACCCGACCAAACAACGTCCGAATGACCTGAAACTTTGCGGACATATCCAAATTCACATAATGAAGTTATAGAAATTGTCGGAATTCCATTCCGACCCCCGGATCAAAATCTCACCTATCGTTCGGATTCGCCAATATTTCAACCTTCGGCATTTCAAGCCTAATTGAGCTACGGACCTCCAAAATACATTCCGAACGCGCTCCCAACCTCGAAATCACCTAACGGAGCTAATGGAACCATCAGATTTCCGTTCCGAGATCGCCTTAACACTGTTCCGGCTACGGGCCATTTTCTAGCTTCAAAGCTCTTATTTAGGGACTAAGTGTCCCAAAATGCTCAAATTTTCAGAACCGACTCTCCCGGCAAACCACAATAGCAGAAATGAACTTAGGGTAACAGTTAAATTAGGGATTGGGGCATAATTTTCTAAAACGACCGGTCGGGTCGTTACATCTTCCCACACTTAAAGATTCGTTCGTCCTCGAACGAGCATAAAAAAAACATACCTGGAGTAGTGAAAAGATGAGGGTACTGGCTGCGCATATCCTGCTCAGTCTCCCAAGTCGCCTCCTCGACCGGCTGGCCCCGCCACTGAACCTTTACCGAAGCGATGTTCTTTGACCTTAGCTTTCTGACCTGCCTGTCTAGAATGGCTACCGGCTCCTCAACATAAGACAGATCCTTGTCTAGCTGAACAGAAGTGAAATCCAACACATGCGACGGGTCACCATGGTATCTCCGGAGCATGGAGACATGAAATACGGGGTGAACTCCGGCTAGGCTGGGAGGTAAGGCCAACTCATAAGCAACCTCCCCAACACGCCTCAAAATCTCAAAAGGGCCAATAAATCTAGGACTCGGCTTTCCTTTCTTCCCAAACCTCATAACGCCCTTCATGGGCGAGACTCGAAGCAGAACCCGCTCACCAACCATAAAAGCCACATCGCGAACCTTCTTGTCCGCATAACTCTTCTCTCTAGACTGGGCTGCACGAAGTCTGTCCTGAATCACCTTGACCTTGTCCATAGCCTCCTGAACCATATCAGTACCTAGCAACCCGGCCTCGCCCGGCTCAAACCAACCCACGGGAGACCTGCACCTCCTACCATATAGGGCCTCGTACGGTGCCATCTGAATACTAGACTGGTAGCTGTTGTTATAAGCAAACTCCGCCAGTGGCAAGAAGTGATCCCATGAACCTCCAAAATCAATCACGCACGTACGGAGCATATCCTCCAAAATCTGAATAGTGCGTTCGGACTGCCCATCAGTCTGGGGGTGAAAGGCTGTGCTCAGCTCCACCCGAGTACCTAACTCCTGCTGTACGGCTCTCCAGAACCGTGAAGTGAACTGAGTGCCTCTATCTGAAATGATGGAAACTGGAATACCATGCAGTCGAACTACCTCCCTGATATAGATCCCCGCCAGTCGCTCCGATGAATATGTAGTGCTCACCGGTATAAAGTGGGCGGACTTGGTCAACCGATCCACAATGACCCAAATGGAATCAAACTTCCTAACCGTCCGTGGAAGTCCAGATACAAAGTCCATGGTAATGCGCTCCCATTTCCACTCGGGAATCTCAATCTGCTGCATCAATCCACCCGGACGTTGATGCTCATACTTCACTTGCTGACAGTTGAGGCATCTAGAAACATAATGAACTATATCCCTCTTCATCCGTCTCCACCAGTAATGCTGTTTCAAGTCCTGATACATCTTCGCGGCTCCCGGATGGATGGAATACCGCGAGCTATAGGCCTCTGCTAGAATCAGCTCTCGAAGATCATCTACATTGGGCACACAGATGCGCCCCTGCATCCTCAGAACTCCATCATCTCTGATGGTAACATCTCGAGCATCACCACGCCAAACTCTATCCTGAAGGACAAGCAAATGAGGATCGTCGAATTGACGCTCCCTGATGCGGTCAAATAGAGAAGACCGAGAAACCACACATGCCAGAATCCGGCTGGGCTCCGAAAGATCCAATCTAACAAACTGCCTGGCTAGAGCCTGAACATCCATCGCCATAGGCCTCTCTGAAACTAGTAGATATGCTAAACTCCCCAAACTCTCTGCCCGACGACTCAAGGAATCGGCAACCACATTAGCCTTGCCCGGATGATAGAGAATAGTAATATCATAGTCCTTCAGTAGCTCCAACCATCTCCTCTGACGCATATTCAAGTCCTTCTGCTTAAGCAAGTGCTGCAAGCTCCGGTGATCAGTGTAGATCTCACAAGGAACCCCATATAAATAATGACGCCAAATTTTTAAGGCGTGAACAATGGCAGCTATCTCCAAATCATGAACAGGGTAATTCTTCTCATGCACCTTCAGCTGTCTTGACGGGTAGGCAATCACCCTACCGTCCTGCATCAGTACTGCACCGAGTCCAATTCGCGAGGCATCGCAATATACAGTATAGGACCCCGAACCTGTAGGCAACATCAATATAGGGGCCGAAGTCAAAGCTGTCTTGAGCTTTTGAAAGCTCGCCTCACACTCATCTTTCCACTGAAAAGGGGCACCCTTTTGGGTCAACCTGGTCATAGGTGCTGCAATCGAAGAGAACCCCTCCACGAAACGACGGTAATAGCCCGCCAAACTAAGAAAACTGCGAATCTCAGTAGTGGAGGAGGGTCTGGGCCAACTCCGCACGGCCTCCACCTTCCTCGGATCTACTCGAATACCATCACTCGACACCACATGGCCCAAAAATGCCACTGAACTCAACCAGAATTCACATTTAGAGAACTTGGCATAAAGCTGCCTCTCCCTCAGAATCTGAAGCACAATCCTCAAATGTTGCTCGTGCTCTTCCCGGCTCCGGGAATATACTAGAATATCATCAATGAATACAATCACAAACGAGTCCAGATAAGGCCTGAACACACTATGCATCAAATGCATAAAGGCTGCTGGGGCATTAGTCAGCCCAAAAGACATCACGAGGAACTCATAGTGACCATACCGGGTCCTGAAGGCAGTCTTCAGGATATCTGGCTCCCGAATCTTCAGCTGGTCATACCCAGAGCGCAAATCAATCTTAGAAAACACCCGTGCACCCTGTAACTGGTCAAATAAATCATCAATACGGGGCAAAGGATAACGGTTCTTCACTATAACCTTATTCAGCGGACGATAGTCAATACACATACGCATAGAACCGTCCTTTTTCTTCACAAACAATACAGGAGCACCCCAAGGCGAAATACTGGGTCGAATAAAACCCTTGCCCAATAACTCCTGTAATCGATCCTTCAACTCCTTTAACTCAGGAGGAGCCATACAGTACGGTGGAATAGAAATGGGCTGAGTGCCCGGCAACAAGTCAATTGCAAAGTCAATAACTCTGTCGGGCGGCATGCCCGGAAGATCAGCTGGAATTACATCAGCAAAGTCACGTACCACATGAACAGAATTAATAGAGGGAGGGTCAATACTGACGTCCCGCACATAGGCTAGATAAGCAGCACACCCCTTCTCAACCATAGGCTGAGCTCTTAGAAAAGAAATAACACAGCTAGGGGTGTGATCTAGAGTACCACTCCACTCAATACGTGGAATGTCTTGCATAGCCAGCATCACGGTCTTGGCGTGACAATCAAGAATAGCATAATGGGGCGACAACCAGTCCATGCCCAGAATAATATCAAAACCGACCATCCCAAGCAGCAATAGATCCGCTCTGGTCTCAAAATCACAAATGGTAATCAAACACGACCGATATACGCGGTCCACAGCGAAAGAATCACCCACCGGCGTGGAAACATAAATGGGGGCACTCAAAGAATCCCGAGGTACACCCAGATGAGAAGCAAAGTAAGAAGACACATATGAAAAAGTGGAACTAGGGTCGAATAGAACCGATGCCTCCCCGTGACTAACCAGAATAATACCTGTGATAACAGAGTCAGATGCAACAGCCGCAGTGCGATCAGGAATAGCATAGAATCTGGCCTGTCCCCCCTCTCGAGGGCAGCCTCTGGAACCCTGACCCCCGCCCCTGGATGGCTGGGCAGG